>JAPZDY010000015.1:10111618-10125104 GCA_029783645.1 Ctenochaetus hawaiiensis | reverse complement strand
TGTGTGTGTGTATGTGTGTGTGTGTGTGTTTGTAAATGTTAAGCTTAAAACAATCAAAAATGAGCCAAAATTATCAACAAAGTGTGAGGAAATTATAATCTGACGTAATGTAGAAGATGTCTACATGTTGTGTTGTAGAGATATCCACCAAAGTTAGCATGCTAACCAGCTAGCATTCTGTCTGTTTAAATTCAAGTTTCTCTCTTATACCAAACTAAGACTTGTTTGATGGCTTTGTTAACTCATCATAAAAAAACTTTAATCAAACTAAATATAAACAAAACTCACAACAACTTGCTTTGGCTTTCCATTGTTTCAACCACTAGCTACAGATTTTCTAAGTTTAAATGGTCCTTTGAGTGTACATTTTGTTTTTTTGAATGTACTGATGCGTCAAACGCTTGTGCATTTGTGGAAGCAGATGTGTGTGTGTGTAAGTAGGCTTGTGTGTGTTCAGACATCAAGGATTTCTGTTCAGTTCTTTTTCATTTTAATCAACAGTTGCTTAACTTTTTTTTTTTTTTTTTCTCAGAGGAGTCGACCAGAATTTGCCATAACTCTTTTTACTGGCTGGATCAGTGTTTGTTGCCAGGCAACATCGGTTTATTGAACATTCTCCATCAGAAAGTCATGGGATGTACTCAGGTTTAGTTCTGCAGCTTTTGGGAGACGCAAACAGTAATATTTGTGTTTGAGTTGAAAGGTTACTTTGTTCTGTGTTTGTAAAGGGAGTTCTGTTTTGTGTGGGATGGATATTAGTCAGATAAAGGAAGCCCTAATCCCGAATGACATATAACTGTAGAAAAATCTTCAATTTTTTAGCTTTAAAACAAGGGGTGCTTTGAGGTCATATATTTAGTCCAAAAACTTTTGTCTACTCACTGTGTCTGCTCAAGTTAAATAGAAAGGCTTTACGCAATATAGAGCTCATCAAATTTACAGTTAACATTTTTGCTAACACTTAATTTGATGGCAATAGACACCAAAAAGTGTAATACATCTGTTTTTGTTGGACTTAACCAATTAAATTGAGAGCATAATTAAAAAAAAAGATAAATGCCAGACAATTTCTGCATTTTAAGCTGTTTAAGTGTGTTTGGCAATTTAGCCTATTAAACTACAGTTCTGTTAGCATAATGTATGTGTGCAGCCTGGGCCATGTACTTCATTGAGATCAATGTTTTGCCATTCCGAGAGCATTTTTGCCTCTGGACCCTCGCAGAATTCATTAACGCATTGAAAGAGTGAAAAGTTTATTTACCAATCACTCAAGAAGCACTTGGGAGTAACACTCGCAAACACATTCTATTTATTAGACAAATGCTACAAACGCAGCTGAGTCTGCTGAATAGGCAAAAGCTATTTCAAAAAATCTGGTAGATCAGTGCAGAAAATGTGGACTTTCAGCTTTGTGTTCCTGCTGTATTTATTCTAACAGCACAACACAGCAATTTAATAATACACTGATTACATCTTTTTAATCATCACAGACATGCCTTTTTTGTTTGTACTTTTATTCATGAGCCGTTCTTTTAATACCGAGCTTTGATGCTATTTGTCATACCAAAGTTCTTATCCTTTCAAGGCCTGAAGTAAGTGTAGCAAGATGCAGATAACAAAGTGAGGGGTCATGATGACAGTGAAGACCTTGATAGTAAGTTTAGGATTCAAATAAGGGAGTTATGGTTTTCACAGGGTCAAACTGTCATATAATAAAGAGGATGGACAGAGAGAGAGACAAGAGAGATTTGGTAGAAATAAGCAGAAAGAAGACCAGAAAAATAAAAGATGCTCTGAACTGCTTCTTCCTCTGCTCCACCATGCTGTTGAATGTTTGACATTTGTCGATAAAAACTATTATTATGTGGGTTTTTTTGTTTGTGAAACAGAAAAAAAAGAAAACAAGTGACATTTCTAAGTAACAAAGCTATTATCTCTGTGCATGTTTGTGTTGGTATGATTGTGTCTTTGTCAGTGTTCGTGTGTGTGATTGTGAGTGTGTGCATAAGAAAGCAGAGAGGAGAGAGACAAGTCTTTGACATCTGTTCATTTAAACAGTAATCTTCTTGTCCGCAGTCAGTTCAAATGCAAAACACACTTTATGGCTTCAAACTAGGCACAAAAACCCTAAAATACAGGTTCTGTCAATCAGTTTTTTCGCTAATATTAAACAAAGACATACGGAGGGTTATGAATGCTCACACAGGGAAATTCAACCAGTGCTCAATGCTAAAAAACAGCAGAAAATGCTTCCTTCTAGTTAGTTTTTTGCAGACATTTAACAGTTAAACATGAACAACCTCAGTTAATTCAGAGGTCCAAAATGCAATTTAACAGCATTGTGTTTCAAGGACATGGTTTGAATAACTTACCTAAGAAAAAACCTCACTGTGTAATGCATCTTTTGTTGTTGTACAATCCCTATTGCGCACTCCACTTAAGTTTAAAATCGACAGCTGAAATGTAACAAGTTTAGTTAAGCTCTTTGAGGTATTAGAATGATTATCACTCAACTGAAGCACAGGCGGTAAAAACATTTCCAAATAATTTAGACTAACTTTGTGGTTTGTTGAAAACCTGTATTATATCCAACTGCTCCTGTTTTTTGCACACTCTGACTCCTTTTTAAGAGGATCTCCATGTTCTCAGATCTCAAAAATGAATCAACCACTTAAACTCCATGAAAATCTTGTTTTCTAGTTCCTTTCCACCACTTTTCACCTTGTTGCAGTGATAAGGAGGATGTGTCAGTACACTGTGACATCCCTGTTGGCTGTCATCAGTGATGCAGGGTATAGCTGGATGTATGACATGCTTAAAACCTTCTCACTGAGTGATTACAGTAATATTTTTCCAAGCTGGAATGATAGCCAATATTAAAAAAATGTATTAAATGAAGCTGAATTATATTTTTAAAAAGGTGTGAGTTTTAAATTAAGGACTAATGTTCACACATTTTCATAAATGCACACCATCCCTAACTCCTCTGTTTTTCTCTTAACACCTCCAACCTCCACTTCTTTTGTTGTCTCCATACAAACACACACACACTCTCACAAAGACCACGCATATGTGAAAGAATGAAAAACACATACTGTGATGTTCGCACACGCACAACCATTTGATCTTGTTCGCTCTATTATTGATAGACACGCTTGGTTGAAATAAAAAGGGTTTCCAACTCATAACATTATTAAAAATCAATTCATCCTCTTTCATCCTCTCTGCCTTTTGTCTGTTCGTCTCCCTGTCCTCCCTCTTCTCCCTCTTCATCCCTCCATCAGTCTCCCTCCACCTGGGCCGCTGACTCCATTACATCTATTAATCGGTTCTTTTGAATACAGTGTCTTTGCTCTGTTTAAAGACCTTTATCTCTGTGTGTTTGTGTGCGTATGTGTGTGTGTTTAGCCGACACTCTTTTAGTTTTTGGTCTTTTGTTTATGTGTGTGTGCATGTGTATGTGTTTATTTGTTTGTCCTTCATTCCTTTGGTCTTGGATTCCTTTCTTCCCTCCCTTACTTTCTTGCTTTGTCCTCCTTTTGTGTGTATTATATCTGCTTACCACATCCATTACTAAAGCATACTGATATGCAGTGTGTGTGTGTGTGTGTGTGTGTGTGCATGTGTGTCTGCGAGTGTGTGAGTTAAAGAGAAACGGAAAAGAATGAAATGACCTCCTCACTAGTGGCCTTATTTTCAGTGTCCCCTCTGTGCCCAGAGACTAGCCATTGTGTCAGTTTAATTTATTGACTCTGTTTTTGTGTGTGTGCGCTGTTTGTGTGTTTGTGTGTGTGTGTGTGTGTGTGTGTGTCTGTGTATGTGCGTGCCTGTGTGGTGTGTGTATGTGCGCGCGTCTCTATATATTTAGCCTCAACTCCAGGGTCTTGCTAAGGGAACCATCAAAAACTGGCCCGGCTTTCTAGCCATTTAACACAAGCTGACCTCCTGTGCCTTCACAGCACAACAAACACACACACACACACACACAACCACTCAATCAAATACGCTAAATGATGTTAAAAATGTGTGAACACGTACCAAGGCTCTTATTTATAGAACTGCACAGTCACCACACTCTACGCAGTTCAACCGAGCACAAAATGCAGATAGACAGACTGACAGACAGACAGACTAACATTACCTGCCCTTTCTCTCTCAGCTTTTTTTGCCATCCTCCTCTCTTTCGTTCTTTCTTCACACTCCGTCAGACACTTGACACTCTCGCTGCTCTATTTAGCAAAAGGCCAACAAGCCGATCACCTTTCCCTGCCTCTTTCTGTCTATCTAGTCAATTATTGTAAGCTTTAGTAAGCTCCAGCAGTTCTATGCAGCTCTTGCTCCTAAAATTTATGATCAACAGCTGCACATTTTATGTTTCTTGTTAATGTTTTTTTTGTTGCTGCATACCCCACAGTAGCCTTAAAAGATAGTATAGGATGGAAAGTGGGTGTACAAAGCATTTAACGTATTCCGAGACGGATAACCTGTCTCCACTTCCTCCCACTGTACAAAAACAAAGCCAAAATATCCCTGATACTGGTGTGGCCATCTTGTGCTGGTTCTGTTATTTGGAGCCCGAGTTTGCACAGTAGTGATCACAGATGAAACCTCAGTATCCCCAGTACAGCTGTCCAACTTTATCGCAGGACAAATGGAGACAGGGGTGTGAGCCATTTGTCCTGGTTGAGGTCAAGTTAACAATCTTTTCATAACTGTAACCAGGTGTTTTGCATTTCCAAGACAAAATCATTAAAATGTTAATCATCCATTAGTTGCTACAAGTGGAAATTTACAGAAAAACGTATAGAAAAGTCCACTTTATGGAAAGTTTTTCACTCGGCATGCCAGGCTGGCACTTGCACTGATGCAGAATTCGCAACTGAAAATGCATTCCTTTAACTTGATGATTAATATTCAAGGTCACCAAAGCAGTTTTGGTTCTGTTTAGTCTAATATTCACAGTCTAGTTTTGCAAGTGTATAATTCTGTCTTTGTCTCCTTCTCACTTAGTGTCTGTTAATGTTTGTCACATATTTTTTCTTCGTCTTTCTTTCCCTCAGTGTTTGTTTTCGTCATCCTGTAGTCTGTTTACCCTTGTTCCAGTAGCCCTTTTGCTTTCTCACAATTTTTTTTCCCCCATCGTTCACAGTTCACATCCCTGCATTTCTCATACCTCTCTATCTTGTTAGTGTAATAACCAATTAACTCTGGCTCTTGGTTGCTTGAGTTTTTTATTTATTTTCTCATTAATTCATTTCCTGTTGAAAGCGCACTCCAAGGTGATTGGCAGCTCACGCTAATTGCAACTCAGACTGCAAGTGTGCAAGATGGAGTCTCACACAAGCACACACACACACACAGGCACACACGTTCAGGCTCATGAGAACACAAACACATACTCAGTTACATGCATGCAAGGTCATACATATTCTTGTGTGCACAATTGTATGCAAACTGAACAGACACTGAGTAATGCATGCTAGCTGTGCGCACACATCACAGAAAAGAAGCCATTACTGGGTGTGTATGCACACACGCACACACACATACTCACACACAGGGATCAGTGTGATGGTTTTAATTAGATTTGGCCTCCAACTCAGAGAGGGAAAGAAGGCAGATTACTGCTGCCCTCCGTAATGGCCCTTCAACACTTTATCTGAGATTTTAGTGGAGGAAGATGACTTCAAGGTCACCAGCACTATTGAGGATAGGAGATGTGTGGGAGAGGGTGTTTAAATACCTGAACATAAAAAAATGACAGGTCACATGTAGAGAGTCACGTGGAAAGTCTCGTGTGTCTGGGTTTTGTGTGTGATATTTTCCAGTCATGGGTGGCAAAATGGTGGCCCACATATTAAAATGTTTTGCTGAAATTTACATATATTTTCAGAGGAAGCCTTAGATTATTACAGTTCTCTAGTTGTCAATGCTTGTCAGCCAGTAGCTTTTAAACACTAAACATTTTTGAACATCAGTCTTGGAGCCATATAGGCTGTATAAACAGATAAACCACTCCCCAATCAGCTTAACAAACTTGTCTGTGTACATGACTGATTAACATCTGATTACAGCCACAATTCAGTGTCATGACTGATTTTGAAGAGATAAGACAGATTCCCTAACACACACACATAAACCAAACACCCTCACAAACTGATACACACAACCTCAGACAGAACAAGTCAGAGTCTTTCTTATAGTATCAGGATGACTCAGGGTTTGTTCTCGCCCTCACTGAGCAATTTCATCACCTAATAGCATTTTACAAGCATAATTGAGGAGCTGCTCTGAACTTTTCTGCCTGTAGCTATAGGCAAAAATGAAATCCAAGTTGTCATTTACCATAACAGCATGTCTAATTTTAGTTATGTGGCTACGAATTCGGTATTCTTTTAATTTTATATTGCATTCTCAAAGGCATACTTTTAAGTTTTGTATATTTTTTTACTGCTTTAGACCTCCATGGCTCTTCTTTTCTTTTTGCTATCTGACAAAACTATCATAACTACTGTACTAATCTAATTTAGTTTTTTTGTTTTATTTTTTTATGATGTATAAAGGCTGATTAGGTTTTTTGAGTAAATTTAACTATGTCAGCCAAAGAAAAGGAAATATACTAGAAAAAGAAAATAAAGAAGATATAATTTAAAATTAATTTATAAAAATTTAATGTAGTTATGAAACTGACTTTTTTAGTGCCACAGCAATTTCTGGCTTTATGTTATTTTACATGAAAATAATTCCATTGAGCTCATCAAAATAAATTATACCGAGGAAGTTGGATCAGTGTGTCCATGCTGTAACCGTTATTTGAAGTATGTGTAATTTGTGGTCAATGTAGTTAGACATAAAAAATAATCAACATGTTCCTTTACTAAACATATCTAAATCCATCTTTCAGCAAACGAAACGAGTCCATGTGATTCTGTTCTCATTTCCCTTCCAACTAGACCTAAAAATGACCAACTCATAAACTAATTCCCCCTGAAAGTAACAGCCTTTTCGCCACCTGAGTCCATTAAAATAATTATTCTGTTGTGTGTTTTTTACCACTGTGCTCGTGTGTTGTTTGGTATTAGTGCATGCTGCGTACCCAAATGAGTGAGAGTGTTGAGGGGAGGTGTGTGTGTGCAGGCATGTGTGTTTATATGTTTTGTGTATTGTGAGTACCGCGGAGGCTTTCCCTGTGTGGCTGTACAAAGCAAGCTGGGAGGAAAATGCTGAGTCTTTGATGCTAATATGAAGAGTCATATCTTCCCTCGCAGTGTGAGTGTGTGTATGTGTATTTGTTATATGTGTGTGTGTGTGTGTATGTGTGGGTGTATACAGTATGTGTGCACTGAGAACTTATGCAATTACAGTTCCTTTTTGCATTACCACGCTGACTAAAATGCTGATGGACGTACAGCCCTAAGCTGAGACAAGCAATCACTCCACCACCGTGTATGTGTCTATGTGTGAGTGTGAAACATGTACAAACACACACTAATTCGGGGCTTAATGTTTTGTGACTGAGAGTGCTATGTTGTAGGCAGAGGTTGGATGCACAAATACGCGTGCACAGACACACACTGTCTAAGAATAGTCAGTTCACACAGTGGTACTAAGGCTCAGAAGGCCAGTTACCGCAAAAGGATTATCATAAGTTGAGTTCTGAAGGCAGAGCTGATCTGTACAGCGGGTCTTCTTCAACTCCTCCAGCCTGAGCACTGAGAGAGATACAGTCCCTCACCACGGGACATTAATCGGCTCATTAATGTTCTTTCTTCTAAACGGCCAGAATTAAAGTTTCCCTCTCCCTCTACTACTGCTGTTACAACTATTACTACTTAATAAATCACTACTTAAACTGAATGTATTATCACAGGTGTGGTGTCCGTGACTACTAGTACAATTACTATTACTATATTTTTACAAGCCCTACTGGTATTTCCTTTACAACATTAAAACTGTTATCACACTACCTACTCACAGCACTGCTGTACAGCCTCCATCTTGGACGCAAGTAATGCAGCATTATAATCTCACTTTTTGCAGTTTTCAACTATTTAAAGTTTTATTTTAATCATCATAGTTCAGCCTTGACCTTGGAAAGACAAGTCTAAGCAAAAAACATGACAAACTAAAAATGCACAGCCTTTTTAAAAGCATTTAACTCTATGACATGAAGATCTGCTGATCTTGCATGCCAACAGGTTGATCTGTATTGCAACAATGCACTCCATCTGCTTATGAACGATGTGTGATTTGGTTGAAAAGGAGAGCAGGGGTTCTCAAACTTTTTCAGGGCAAGAGACAAAAGAGGAATTATGTGCTCTCCAAGACCCAAACTTTTCCATAAAATATACATTTTTATTTGCCATGAAATATAAATTTAGATATGAACTACTGATAAAGAACATAGCAACCCTATGGAATTGAATTTTTTTTTATGAAATGTATCTTTTTTATCACAAAAAAACATCGCAACAATAATCTTTCAGTATGTTACCCAGTGAAACCAGGGCCCCATTTTTGGCCCCAACCTTAAGTTTGGGAAAATGCTGAATTTGATTTTTGATATTTTTTAATTGAACTAATACTGATTTGGAGTTCGTTATGTGTCAAAAGGCATTGAGTAGGTTCCAGGAGCTGTGTATAACATAGATAACCCTTACATTATATCATTTTTATGCAGACTTCTCTCTTTGTTTCTTTGTCTTTCTCTGCAGCCATTGGTGTCCAGATGTCTATGGACTTGTTTGAGTCCAGATTCTGGGCAATCGCACAACAGGTGAGTACATCCAAGCTCAGTGCAAGTGTTCTCCACTTTAAAAAACTTTTTAAAAAACTTTTGTAAGAAAACGTTCATACTTGTATGTAACTGTGGGTTGACTTGCAGCGTAGTTGCTAACTAATTAAAACTTTCTGCTCCCTAAACTTTTAGTGAATGTTGCTGTCTGTAAAAAAAAAGAATGATGAATGTCTGGCACCAATGTGCACTGTTTGGAAATTAAACCCTGTGATTATTGCAGTATTGCTTCATATTTTTCACACTACTTTATATAACTTGGTTTGTATCTGTAATGTTCCCTATGTACTGTTGATTGCAGTCAAATGCTGGCGCTAATGAGAAATGCTGGATATATTTATGGATGGAGCAGTTATAATGAGGAGTTTTTGTGGAATACAAACAGCACATTTATGCTATTCTCCAGGTACTGAAGAAATATTACAAGCCACCACCTCCACCTCTAAAATAACGACTCCCTCCATATCTCCTGAAATGATTAATTTACACTTGATAACATCCGTACATCCATATTCATCTATATTCTTTTGATCATTTTGTTCTTGCCTGACTGCTCCTTTACAGCAACCTTTAAAAGTTTACTTCAAGTTTTTAGGCATTAACTAGTCGACACCTTCCTGTGACTTTTGTTCAATATCTTGCTAAATAGACGACATGACTGTTGATGAATACACTGTCTGCTTCAGGGGTTTACCCATTTGTGAAAATCCTTTTAAACCACCAGGCCGTACTGACACCATTTATTACTGTATGACAAGGAGTCAAGGATTATAAAAGGTTCTTTTTCTGCTCCATTAGTTGGTAATTACAGTATTTAAACTTTGTTTAATTCAGAGCTTAATGCAGTGTTTCCCATATCACTGCGCCCACTGTTGAAAGACTGCTTACCCTGCCTAAAACATTATTTTGAAAGAATAAATTTTATCATTAGAATACTTTCAGCTCATATTGTGCGCTGCTAGGAGACTTTCATCAGGAGGCCTTCTACTTTAAATTGATGATCTCAGTATCCTTTGAGCTCTTTCACACCTTAAAGAAAACATTGTGCACAGGAAAATCTTTCTTAATTTGCCGTAACACCTTTGCTGTAGCAGGTGTTTGATAGCTTGGCTGCCTCCCTCCTCAGCTCCCATGGCTGTAAATGACAGCAGTTAAAAGAGCATTAGGGCTGCTGGCTAGCCATTAAATGATGGATAGCTATCACAGCGAGGCGCAGCAGCCACCAAGTGTCTTTCTGTGTGTCTGTGTGCTTGTGGAGGTGTGAAGTCTTGAGAACTGTAAATGTGTATGTGTCTGTTAATGTTAATGTGTGTCACGCTGACAGGGACCATATGCATGACCATCTGGGCACAAGTGTGTTGTTATGTCCATATTCATCAACCAAATACTCATTAGCATCATTTGTAGTGGCCTCGTTATCGACTAGATTTATACATCTTGTCCTGCCTAAATTCTTGTCTTCTCCTCCCCTCTCTCCTCTTTCCCCCATTTCCTTGCTGTCCTTCAACACTTTCTATCCTGCCCTCCTTTCTCATCTCATCACTCTCCTTCTTCCCTCAGCTCCCAACCCCAACCCCCTCTCTCCACCTCATAATGCTTACATAATCATCTTATCTTCCTGTCATGGACTCACTGTCAAGCATCTTTATTTCATAGGGTTTGTGTGTGCGTGCGCTCGCAGTGTGTGCTTGCCTTGACTGTGTAGATTCATTTGTGTCCATCCATGTTTGTGTATGTGTTTGTGAGTGAAATCTTCTCTACAGTCTATTTAAAGCGTTCAACACCCACATGGGGGAAGATACTGTACCCACTGTAAATCCTAAATGAAGTGCCTATACTCTATATTGAAAGGTCACATGGCAGTTACAACCTAGAAAGAGAGTGCCATATAGACTTATGGGACTAAGATAGTAGCAGTACTAACAGTGCCAAGAAGTAAAAAAAAAAAGATTGCAACTGTCTTTGGATTGACAGTATTGCCTATGTAGCGAGGGGTGTTACATTTTATGATTCATGCATGAATTAAAAAGTATTGGTTGAGAAATATTTGGTTACATTTATTAATTAACAATGTCAAATTAGTGCCATCTGTTTGTGTTTAAAGGTAAAATATCACTGAAGGGGACTGTGCACATAGTCCTCGAGTCTCAGGGGGAGAGTTACATAAGTGAGGGCAACCCTGTCTGACCTTATAGTTACAGTATGAGTTGACTCCCTTAAAATGAGATTTTATTGGTAATGAATGCTGAATTAGTGGATGTGAAAATAAAGCACGAGCTGCCATCTAATAGGAACTATTAATGGCAAAATGTTCTGACACGATGTACAGCACACTCTGCTTTGTCTAACGTCTTACATTCTGTATGTGTGTGTTTCTGTGTGTGTGTATGCCCATAGTGTTTAAAAGAGAGACAGTGAATGAGAATGAAGCAAGTATAAATACAAGGAAATAAAAAATAGACCATTTAAAAGTGCTGTGCCACGTTACTGACACATTATGTTCCCATCTTGGCTAAATCTTTTATAGAGATACATCATATTGAAGTACACAGCGTGAGGACCCATACATCTCTCACAGTCTATTGGTGCTGTATTTTGTCTGACAGTGTGTGCGGTGCCTGTGAGGTGATGGTAATGAGAATCAAAAGATGATTGGTTTTTTGCCATTCTCATCTTGGCATCCTCTTTATCTCGCAAACAAGCTGTTTCTTCCTTTCTCCGTAATGCCTTCTTTATTACTTGCATTCTGTTTTTGATAGCACTGCACTGCAACTCTTGAAATAAGAACTAAAAGCATGTGTGTAATCAGCACAGTCAAAGAAACTTTAATTGGTCTGTCTTTGCAAACAAGAATATTTAATAGTATAAAAAAAGATGTCTGTTTTCAGAAATGGAGCTGTATGCATTTTAGCATAGCAAAGCACAGTATAGAGTAGTACATAATGGTTATAATACTGCAGTGTGCAGTATTGTGTAAGGTAAAGAGGCCAGAGGAAAAAGAAACACACATTAAAACAAAGACATGGTCCAAGGCGGTTAGCTGTAATAAACATATTTGGCAGTCTTTTTATTCATTAACATTGTGATTGCAGATGGTGAAGGGAGTCGATCAGTCCATCTGGCTAACTTTTCGTAATTACCAGACTATTTCTCTAGAGCAACCATCAGCAACCACTGGCAACTTAACAGGGTATTGTCAAAACAAAAGATTGCTCCCAAAAAATGAACCCACTGTTAATTTCAATGAAACCATACTGTTTTATTTTTAGTGCCAATAGTCACAACAACATTTACCTTTCTCGCCTAATTTCTGGCCGAAGCTATAATAAAAAAAATCCAATAATATTGTGATCTACGAGTTCACTGGCAGCTTTGTTGGACCTATATTAGCCTAATTAGGGGTAACCAATGTTTCCGATGAATGTTTCCTACAAATTTTGTTCCTCATCAAGCCAGCAGCATGTGTGGAAGGATCATCATTTCTGTCAGCCCACTCGCTGAATTGTAGTTTATTTCAGGAGGCAGCGATGAGAAGCAAAGAGAAAGACTGACACTTTGCCGTAATAGGATTGAAAAGGATGATAGATTGTCTCATTCACACTCGGACACGCTCTGTATAGCCTGACCATGATTCCAAAGACATATTGTTCTTAGACACCAGTCCACATATACTGTAGACATAAAATGTGACCATAAAATCATGAGAACTATTGACATTTTGACTCATGGCCCTTCCAGTGATGAGGGAAAGTGTTAGGGGGCAGACAGGCATGATAGAGAACTTGTTGTCCACCTGCAAAGGCTCATATATCAGAAAAAAAACCTTACTATTGTGGAAGAAGCACCAGACAGCTTTATGCCAGTTTTGCATCTCTTATTTTAACAATTTAAAATGTTCAGTGATTTGTTAAATTTCTTAATGATTGAAAATATCAGCATTTCTTCATCCTGAAAAATGTGCTTTCAGGAGATGTATGGCTTTGTCAACAGTAACTGAACAGCAAGAGAGTGAATCAGCCTATTCAGTGCATTGACTTTCACATCATTAACGAAAGCGATATTTCTCTCTCCTCTTCATGCTCTCCTTTTATCTCTCTTTGTTCTTCTCTTCATGTCCTCTCAGCCAAATGACACAGATGTAAGTACGCACAATTTCCCCTCTTCACTCTCCTTTTTCTACAATGCAAATTTAACATCTTTAACACCCGCTGAGCTCTGTGAAGTCAGCTTCACACTCCAAGTTACACACACATGCACACACGGAGTCACAGACGGGCAGATATAAAACATGCACGTGCTTGCAATTGAGACACTTGGGAGCCCATCACAGGTAGACGAGACATATCACACACAAATTAACACTGTCTCACCTACACAGAAGATGTGTGTGTTTTTTTTCAACACTAACACGTACGCATGCAAGTTGACATTGACTCGTGTTCGAGCATAACACCTTTGCAGACAAACACAGGCAGAGCATATGTTCAAGTCATTTTTCTCACATACACAAACTTGCCCTCCTCTAAACACACATACTCGACAGGTAATAACACATAGCACACTTCCAACCACCTGTATTTTTTCTAAGAAAGTCCTCTATTTGTTTGTTGATGGTGAAACAAATAATAAATATTTAGTTTTCTTACTTTCTTTGTCTTCCAGTGCTCTAATATAGAAGGGACTTGTCCTCTT
>JAPZDY010000015.1:10085920-10110297 GCA_029783645.1 Ctenochaetus hawaiiensis | reverse complement strand
AAATGAATAAAGTGAAAAAAGGTATTATCCAAAATTTCATACTATTTCTTTAAGTAAATACATGCAGAGATCCATCTCAACTGTGAAAAATGACACACTTCAACAAAATCATGTGTAATGAGATACTTTATACGCATACACTTCTCATTAAGTTGAAAGTTGTTTTCTCTGTCTCTTTTCTGATAGGCGGGAAGATTCTTTGGCGAGATTGATGGTTCGGTGATGACCATGTTAATCAGAATGGGCATGTTCAAAAGGTAATGTCTGGTTGTCATTGTCTGGATCGTGATCAGGACAGTTGTATGTCTGTCTGCTTTGTCCGTCCGTTAGCAAAAGACAGTCGCTCTGTGGTTGCTGTTGACTCTGGGCTTAACTAGGAAAAGACATTTGCAACCAGACTTACAAATGTTTTCTCCCGGTTAAGACTTGTTCTTATACATCAAAGCCATGTATTAGCATTAAACCCACAGCCTGGAGGGTACACTTTACTGTCATTACAGGGACTCAAAAGCTTTGTTTTTATTGATATAAGATGGCAAAGTTTCTCCCATGCGTTGTACTCTCTACGTGCTGAGGTTAGCTAATACACCTGTCTTTTTATTTGTGGTATAGATATCCCTGCTTTTCCCTTTTGCTCCCCTTTGAGCTTCTTTGACTGCTCTGGATTTTTCTCCCTCTTACTTTTTGCCCGTCTTTTATGTTTGAAATCTCATGAGTGATGTGCTATTTTTAAACGGCTAAAACATTTCGTCATGCTTCATTTGACACAGGATATTACATAACTGGTTTTGAGCATGCATGGACTTCAGCTGCTGTGTATGTGTATCTGTGTGTGTGCGTATATGTTTGCACTCTGTGAGTGAGTGCATCTGTAAATTTGTGTGTGTATTTGTGTATTCTTCTGCCTCAATCTGCACGATAGACACAGTGAAGTAAAACAAGACAAAGTCAAAACATTAGCTTAATCTTCTGTTTAAAAAGGGAATTATTTCTGGCACTCCAGTGATTTTTTTGTAGGTTTCCTTAAGTAAAGGATCAGGGTTTCTAAAAAGGTTAAGCTCAGCTATACAACACTGAGTGTAAAAGTCTCCAGTGGGTCAAAGAATCGATGTAAGCCAGTGAAATACTGCCCGAAGATTAACACAAAGTGCTTTGTGTGTGTGTGTGTGTGTGTGTGTGTGTTTCCTAAGGGTGTCCTTGTTCGACTACCAGGCCATGTGTAAGATGAACTTGCACTCTGTCAGCAGTGCCCGTCCACTTCTCAGTGTATGTACAGTATGCTCACTCTGTGTACAGTATTATTGATATAATGGTTCAATCAATTCTGCAGTAACTCAAATGTATCTTTCTGTCTATCTCCTCAGCCGTTCTATGGATTGGCTTCTGCTCTCAAGTGGTTCCTCTCCAACTTCCTACTGTAAGTTTTGCAAGGAGCAAGCAGCACAGAAGGGATTTTGTTGAAATGTAATATTACCTTTTTGTGTAAAAGCAGTGGGAAGTTTCTTCTTGCATTAAAACACAAATCATTAAAGTTTGATATTTTGGAAGCTATGTTTTTATGCTTCTTTGCCTACAGATAGATAAGACGATCAATTTAGATCTTATGTCTGTGCAATCAATATGAAGCTACCATTGACAGTTAGTTAGCTTAGCACAAAAACTGCAAACAGGAGGAAACAGCTACGCTTGCTATTTCCCATGCCAACAAAACACTCTCCAAAGCTCACAAAATAACATTACACATCCTGTCTGTTCGATCTGTTATATAAAAAGAGGGGTTGCTTATAAGTTCATTGCCTAAGGTAGAAGGAGTCAAATCCACATTCCTGGAAGACCTGCATCAAGAATGATATTGGCAATTTTCTTAGACAGTACTGACTTGAATTTTCCTAAAACAGCAGTACCACAAAAGTTATTAACTTCAAACTTTCCAGAGAATCACTTTAAGAACTAATTTGCTTATGTGTATAACAGGAGCTGTAGAACTCATTTCTTTCTACCTTAGGCCACTAACTTATCAATCACACCTCATATTTTAATCATTTGTAGTCTCTGCTTGCTGTCTCGCAACTTCACAGCAACAACATGACTCCAGGAATTCACTTTGCATGGACAAGAAATAGCAGGCACATACAGTACAGTAAGCCCTCGCAGAACCGCAACATGTCTTTTTTACCGTCTTGACACATTTTTATGGATTAAACAAACAAGGCATAACATGTTAATTAGTGTGCTTTAGAGAGGCGGGTGGGCGTTTTTTTAGTCTTTGAATAGAGCTTGGCAGGATATTACTGTTTCCCCCTGTTTCCATTTTTCATGCTAGAGCTAACCAGCTGCTGATGATAGCTTTATATTCAAAAGAAAGCATATAAGCATTTTTCTCGATCTGTTCAACTATTCCCTTGAAGTTATCATCCTGAACTAGATAAGGTGAAGTTTATATAGCAAAGTCACTTCAAGAAGAGTTTCAGTTTTGCACTGTAGTAAGTGACTTGATACGGCTAAAGTGGCGTGGTACCTTCTGAAAACAAGCTGGTCATCCAGTTAGGAAAAAAAGAAGCGGCTACCAGAGCTACCAATTACTGCTGAATAACTTGAGGACCCATTTTAATATTCCCACGAGTCAACTTTGGGTCTTGGCCCAGTTTTTGAAAGCTGCATGCAATCTGCTTGCAATCTGCTTTGGTCTAAAATGCCTAATTGACTCCCTCTCTCTCTGTCCACTTTCCTGCCTCTCTCTCTTTCACAAGGTTTCTCCTGGAGTTTAATATCTGCGGCTTCTGGCACTCAGATCACTTTGCTGACGGTGAGTTTTAAAGACTAAAATGTGGCCAGTTAAGCTCAAACACTGTCCATCTTTCTGACAAATACCCCTCAACATATGTCCTGAAATGAATGATGTAGATTCTATAAATCCTTGGCAACCTTGAGAACAGGTTTTGATTAAATATTGACATAAATATAAGAAGTCTGAGATTATAATACTCACCATCAACCCTTCACTCACTGACTTAAAAAATAAACTCATTACATTTTCATCATGTCGCTCTTTGTGAGTGTTTGTGACACCAAAAACACATCCTAACAGTTCAGTGCCACCTAATATTGTGTTCTATGTGCTTCACTGATTGCCAGTCTAGAGGTCATAATGGAATAACATCATGTCTTGTGATCCTTTCATCTGCCTCTGTCTCTCCATCAATCACACATTCACCCTGCTCATCACTCCACCTGTCAATCATCCTCTCTTCCTCCCACTCCACACCTTCATCATCATCATCGTCCCTCCATTCAGCCAAGCCATCTTTCAGCGTGTGTGAGTATCTGTCTTGCAGTGGATCTTCTTTTTAGGAAGATCAGTGCTCTATAAAACTACCTTTTTTTTGCATTTTGTATTGTGTGTTTGTAGTACACTTCAACCAAAATTAAGTTTAACGTGTCTGCTTGTGTAAGTAGCTTTCAGTGGGAACACGGAGAACTGGCATGAACCTCAAAAGAAGAAGTCAGCATAGTGATGCACTAAGATGATATAAATTTGAGGAAGTCACACAGAAAGCAAAGCTCACGTCCAAATGTTGAATTTCAACGAGTCATAATGGCTGTTCTTTATGCTTTCAAACACATCATTTAACCTGTACACATGCACGAAATTCAATTTTACTTGGAGTACGCAACAAGCAAGAGTACCTCTAGTCATGTTAAAAAGAGCAATAAATGACTGAAATGTGAGGCATTTAAAGTAGCAGTAGTGTGTGTTTTTTTGAAGTGGGGTTTATTGAGGTACTTAACCATAGTGAGTGTATTATCTACAGCAGAGGGTGGTTTGCATGCCCCCATTTTGAAGAGGCTCAAGAATGCCAGTGTAGGAAGCTGAGCCATGTGCTGCTGTGGATGGGGACAGCAGCAAAATACATTTTAAGACCCAAAAAGCAAAGACATGAATAAAAATAAAGTGTGTGCTTTTTTATTATTTTCACTGCTTTAGCATGACGTCAGAAAGTCCTCTCCCAATGGAGAGTGCAGCGATTATGTTGCTTTTAGTTATATTAGTCAGTTTTTCAGTTAGTTAGTTAATTAGTTTCTGTGTTTTAAATGGCAACTTTGATTCACTGAAGTCACATAAAGCAAATTAGACCAGCAGGTCCTGTGTTCTACAAGTTAGAATTACTGTTTTTAATCAAAGGTGTGATGGCTTTAGAGAGCACAGATACATATAACAACTTCAGTTTCCCTTTGCAAAGGGTTGCCAAACAGTAAGGCTAAAGCACTAAAATATTCTTAATATGGAATACATTGTCATA
Organism: Ctenochaetus hawaiiensis; assembly: GCA_029783645.1. Taxonomy (NCBI): domain Eukaryota; kingdom Metazoa; phylum Chordata; class Actinopteri; order Acanthuriformes; family Acanthuridae; genus Ctenochaetus; species Ctenochaetus hawaiiensis. The sequence continues at coordinate 10,105,996 of JAPZDY010000015.1, read as the reverse complement.
CACTTAACTCTTATTTATTTTGTTAGGGGGACATGTTTTTTGGTGGCTAAAATGTGGTTTGCTGCTGTCCACATCCACAGCACTTCATGCTTAGCTTCCTCTAGGCCTACTGTTAGTCCTGCTGCTCCTCAAAATTGGTGGTGTTTCTGCAGTCATCTGTAGGTAATATACATACACTATGTATGAGTACAACATGTCATCCCACTTTAAAAAATCTGAACTATCCCAATAAATAATCCTCAGTGTTTTCCTGTCACACACACTGTCTGTCAGTCACCAATAAAATATCAAACATACACTTTCATGCACTTACTTTCTGAATCGAAACCTCAAGACGTGACCCACATCTATTTCTCCGCCAGCCTCGGCTCATAAGAAAAAAGGGGACATCCTGCAACCGTGTGACACCGAGTACCCCAGCTTCGTTTACGAGCCGTCAGTCAAAGAGACCAACAGCATTATTAAGTGTGGACGCTGTCAAAAGTAAGCACACACTCATATACACTTACTGCACACACAAATCTGCAGCACAGCCCTCTCCTAGTCCTCAACCAGTCATATTAAATTGTCCTTCAAAAAATCCATTTTCCACAGCTTTGCTCTACTTTGCATACTGAGAGCAGTGTGTGTTTATACAAGGCTATCAGGAAGAGGGAAATAAGTAGAAGGGAATGGAATTAGATGAGGGTGCACAAGGTTATAAAAAGACTGAAAAGCATATGGAGAGCGAGAGAGAGACTGGAAAACTAACGGAAAGTAAGAGTGGTAAGTGAAAAAACAGAAATGACGGAGAGTTGGTGACATAAACAGAGATGGAAAAACAGTGGGAGGCAAGAGGAGGGAGAAGAAGTGAAAGTGAGGGAAGCATCATAGCATGGGTGTGTGTGTATGTATCTATGTGTGTGAGAGTGTTAGAAAGAGAGAAACAGGGTCGGACACTGTTTGTGTGGTTACTGTTTTTGCAGCAAATTTGTAATCATACGTTGAGTGTTAACGCCCTCATGAGTCTAGAAGAGGTATAACATGGCATAAATGCTGCTTGCAGTGCCCCCGCTCTTAGTTTTTAGTTTTTTGTGCTGTCAATAAAATCTGCAAGAATAATTTTCCTAACTTTATTTGGTGCATTTTTGACCAGGATTATGTTTTAGATAATGCAACGGTTGTTGAATTTTAATCTGCATTGGCTTGGGCCCCCCTGCTGGACAAAGGGTTCATGTCATACATTTAATTTGAGGGTTTTTTTGGATTTTCACACTTTTTCTGTGCATGTGCTTGTGCATCTCAGGATGTTTGTGGTGCAGCAGATACCAGAAAGCAACCTGTTGATGTTGGTGGTGCAGGCAGACTGTGACTGCTCGAGACACTACTCACCCATCACCATGGAGCCCAAGGAAGTCAAATATATCCTTTTGATACTGTGATATTGATGATTCATGCTGGTTTAACACGCTTGGTATATGCCCAGTTATTAGAGTGAGCTTATTCTGAACACACTTAATATATTACAATGAATAACTCACTGTCACATCATTAGCAGAGAAAAGGTAGGACAAAGCTGTATCTTACCTTAGTAACTGAATGCAGCATAATTATGTAGCCCAAGTTACCAAAATGTTCCTGTAAACATAATCAGTTTGCTGGTCTATTTTTGACAATCTTTGTGCTGCAGTGCCTGTTTCTGCAGACTCCCTCTCTTGCTCTGCAGAGGGTGTGGACACACCGACAAATAGGAGTAGCTAATGTTGCAACAAGGACAGAATTTCTTACCAGCTCCCTAGCTGCAAACACTATAATTGTGTTTTGATTAAGTTTTTCCCCTCTCACCACTCTGTCCCCACTCACTTAAATTTTAGGTGCTTGAGAAGGTGCATTTGTAGAGTATATAGTCTTCAGTGCAAAATGCTTTAAATTAGTATTTGAATTCAAAAGAGGCTTCCCCTGTTCCCACTGTTGCTCCTTGACCTCGCTGTACATAATGCCTCAGTGAAGTGTGACAGGATGAGGTCACAGAAGATTCGACGGCGCCCTGAGTCCTGCCACGCCTACCACCCCCAGGTCAGGCTGATTATGCACAAAGACTTCGGCATCAGCCAGCATCTGCAGCTAATACAGAACAGCCATGACCAACTGTTGATATATTTTCATCCTCTAATTGTCTTACTCTATTGCTTCTTTGCACCAAATAGGGTTTTCTCATAGGGTGATAGTGCTGTTTTCAATCATAGTTTCTATATCTACTATCATAATTTGATTGATTGCCTTAAATTCATATGTAAAATGCTCAAGTCATGGCTGAAAGGCAAACTGAACTCATTCTCTGTTTTGTCTCTGCAGGAAAATGCCAATGACTGTGGGGGAGCTTCTGTTATATCTCTCTCAGCCTCTCTCTTTCTTACCTGTCTCTCCTTCTCAGTGCTTGCTTCCTGATGATGGACAACTTAGCTTAAGGAGATTTGTTTGGATACTGGAAACCTCAAGTGGTTTTGTTTTAAACAAACCGAAATTCTGCACATTTTGCTCATGACAACCACAAACGTAGTCTGTAAAGACTGACTTTAGATGTGGATTTTGAGCACCCACTTGTGTACTCTTTTCCACTCTTACATCTGAACTTGAGACTGCAAAGAGACATGGTTAATGGACAATTGTTGTCAAGGATGCTTTTCCATTATTTAGTTTCTTATACACCACTTTTCATCTCACAATGAAAAGGGACTAAGGAGATGAGGAGATGCAGGTGGTGGCTATGACGTGCGCTGACAAACAGGGAGTATGAGTCACAAAATGCAATGTGAAGTCCAGGATGAAAAAATATCTCTCGTTTTCCATATCCCTCTGAATAGAATATTGCAGAAACACATGCATATTATATATGCAGCTGCAAGCATGCACGCCTCGAATACTCCATCATCCTGAATGCTTCATCTACAGACTACGTGCTTTTGTAAACATAAACGGGAGAAGGGAGAGAAGGGCTACAGCATTATGTTAAATACTGTTGTGTAACATCACTGTTGCTGCTTGAGGTGATGTTTCACAGAGTTTTTGCAATATATGTGTTTCACTGAATATTCTGCAGACCTCCAAGGGGGGCGGCTCTGTGCCAAGAAAGTAAATTGAGTGAAGTAATGTAACATTCAAATAAATATAAAAATGTAAGAAAGAGTTCCTTGAGGATCTCATCTTTGAGTTTTTACATGGATAACATCCTAAAAATATTTCTTTCTGTGTCACATCTTTTAAAACATGTCTGCCTTTCTGTTATTATCAGCTGTGTCTTTCTGTGTGTTTGTGCATACTGTATGTGTTTTGTTTGTCTATTTGGCTGGATATCTCTGCAGAAACTGAATTGTTCACTGGGTGCAGATTCACAATTAACATGAATATCAAGAGAACCGACTAACCTAAAATGAAATTGAAAATGTCCTCAGATAAGTTTTTATCAGTACACAACATGATTATATAGTATATGGTCCACCTCACAAAAGATGCAGTTGTACTAAAACAGAAATGTTTCTGTAGTTACAACCTTTTTTTAAGACAGCAGTAATGTTTTTTTTAACTGAAGATTCCTTATTTGGATACAAAGACAACAATGCAATGCACCAGCCATATATGACTCAGCATTAATAATGATTAATTTAATAAACTTATTGTACCAATAAACAAAAAATACAAGGGTTTACTATGGAAAAAAGATCATCATTTGTCAGAAAATAAATATTTCAGTTTTACTTTAGTTTTACTTAACTCTGGAAATGTCTAATATGTAATTGCAATGTAAATCAACAGTGTAAATCTAAATGCATAGCGTATTTTTGTATTTGCTTGTGTTTCACATTTTTTTGAACTTCAGCATTTCATTGCATTTCAGGCCGACTGTCCCTATAACTATTTCTATTGTATTTCTGAATCACATAAAGCATGTCTTTAAGTTGAGTTTGTACTCTAACTACAAAATTGCCTGAGATTTTATCTGTTTATGTTACTGACTCACATACATGTTATGTGTCGCAGTGCATCGTTGCAGTATGTTCAGTCTTTCTGAAAATATGAAAGTCATTTTATTTGTCTGTCTCAATTTGGTGTGTCTATTGTATGACTGACATGTTGGTTGATTGAAGCCATGATTTGTACCATTTAAATTAAACTGCTCATATGATTTTGTACTGTTTCTGTTGTTTGTGTGGTCTGTTTTGTGTGTCAGTGATTAATGTCATTGCATTTTAAAAATGCTAAGATACAAGCGGAGGAATTTTGCTGATGGTAAGAGAGTCTGAAATGAGACTACAGCTATTAAATAGTGAAGTGGATTAAATTCTAATCATCTCTTTCAGTTAAAAAATGACTAACCCTACTTTTATCTAAGTGGAATGTTAACTTAAAGTACGAGCAACAATGCAGTATCTGAACTATCATATTTAATTTTTTAGATTCCTCAGTGGACTATAAATAACAAATGATTCTTCTGAAGAATCACCTGGTACATCTTTTAGATTTCTGTCTTCAACAGTGCCTGCTTCATCTGGGCTAACTGAAAGGATGTCAGTCATGCACCAAAGTACAATTCTGAACAGTGAGCAAAAATATTGATGCACTGTTTTAAGAAAATATTAAAAGTGATCAGCATTACCAATTTAATTGTTATAAGATAGTTAAAAATGCGACACACATCCTGTTTTGACAATAAACCCAGTCTTATTTGCTTCGTCATCGTATTATACCCTTCTGATATGACATCTAAATGAAGATTTTTGAGGGCAATATCTGTCAGAAAAAGAAAAAGCAAGAATTTATAAAACTGCTCATGGTCATGTCAAAATTTTGAAATATGAAGCCAAGCATACCTTAAGTCTACATTATGAGGCATCCAGATATCATCTTTCTACCTCAAAATTATGACAAGGCAATAACATTTCATTTTTAAGATTTTTCATTTCCATTTGTTTTTAATAAATTTGCCTGTTTACCCTCGTCAATTTGACAAGATATCTACTTTCCTCAAACTAGTGATGGTTTGTTCGTTTTATTGAACGTTTACATGAGAAAAAATAAAATTGGCCAGCAGGGGCGCTGTTGACCCTCCCTGTCTCATTGTTTGAGGCTCACTGTTGCTCTGCACCGCCAGGCGGAGAGAGCGACGGGTCAGAGGAAAATGGCGGACGGTGTGGATCACATCGATATCTACGCCGACGTAGAGGAGGAATTCAGCCAGGTATTAAATTCACACTGAAAACGCTTCGTTTAATTCTTCAATTTTCTGTGTATTAATGTAATCCTTTCTTGTTATTATTGTTGGAGAGCGGCGTGCTCTGCTTGTGAAACGAGCTCTCTTGGCATACAGGCCCCCTCTCACCATGCTGCAAGCCTGCATCCTTAGCTATTCTAATTATCGGCTCGAAATGTTGCATCTTTTGTCGGTGTTTTTGATATTTAACCGACGTTTCCTGCACTTGGTTAATTGTTTGCAATGTGAAAATGAATACTAATCCTTCAGGTAAATACTAAAAGCATTTTCATTGGTCAGCACTCAGTATCAGGCCTCGGCCTGACCGCCTGTGGCGGGCTAACAAGCCAAACAAACGTACATAGCTGCGTCAGCTAGCTAGCGATAGCTGCTTTTCAAATAATCATGTTTAGTAAAATAATTTACAAGTAATTTGTGCTGCCAGTTTATTCACACAAGCAGCATAAGGATTAAAAGCAAATTAGCCAGACTTGCTTTAAGTGGTTACGTATAATACGTTACGTAAATTATTTAGAAATTAATTCAGGTTTGAATTGTAAGTCTGCAATTAGCTTCTTGTTGCATTAGTTTCTGTTGTGCGGATGTGTTCCTTAACCTCACACGCCCATTTTTCAGTGCAACTTGAAAAAGGCCATACTAGCTCGCTTTAGGAGGTAAACAATTTGTGTTTGTTGTTGTTTCCCGCTGGTCACTTGGAGGCAATATTATCTTAACCAACATGTTAACGAAAAAGCTCTCGTTATCTTTGTTATGGTGACCCATTGTGCTCTCAGCGGAAACATCAGCTACTCATGCTTGGAGTTACGGAAGTCGAATAACTTTTCGTTTCATTCGTTCATGCTTTTTTGTTAAATAATAAATCCTGAGGTCAACAAGTTTGATGTTTAGAGAGCTGTTCAGATACTTCATCCTGCAACTGCAATATCAACGTAAAAAGAGACCCAGTTCATATCTGAAATGTTACTAAAAGCTCCACCCTGTTTATTTTACGCTGGGGATATGTGCAAATAGTAAGGTCACTTTGTGACAAGAAAAAAAACACATAAGCTCTTGAGTCTGCATATGGCAAGTGTATGTTACCCTGATGTCTGAAATGACCCTCTCTTAGCATGTTTTGTGTCATACACGCAGAGAAAATATGAGTGAGGTGTTCACTTGCCCCAAGCACTCTAAAGTAAGGCAGGTGTGTTCAGATGATTACACCTACAGAAAGATTCGGATTGATAATCTGATGAAACTGCTTCATGAAACAAGCTTATTTAACAATTGGGGTACACCATCTGTAATGGATTTTAATGTAATTGTAACAAACTTACATAAGTCCACTGGACAAAGCTGATCATTTTTTGGTAGTCAATGACAGTGACAGCTCATTTTTTCATCTTTACCAACACACACATATACACACACACACACACACACACATGTAAATATATATATATATATATACATATACACACACACACACATACATATATACATATATATTTTGGGGAGGGGGGTTATTAATTTCTATACTAATGTATTAGCAAGAAAAAAATGTTGTCTTCTGTCTATGCGATCTCTAAACTCAGTATAAGGACTTTGCATACCATTAGCCTTGCTGAACTGATAGAGGCACAGGGCCTGTTGGATAGAAAAAACTCAAATGTAGGATGTTTGCTGCTCATTTTGACAAATCCTCACAATCTCATATCCCACCAGATACTTCTGCAGTCAATTACATAACAAAACTAAAACACGGTTATGTGTCTTGGATTTACTCAAAAATCAAAACATTATTTTTTAGAGATTTTCCCTCACTCACGGATGAGACAGGTATGGTCACTCTTGTGGAACTGCTCATAATGTGCTACGCTATTACTTTCATGTTAAACAGGAAGCGGACTACCCAGTCCACGAGCAGATTGACCTGTATGATGACGTAATATCCCCATCTGCCAACAATGGTGATGCTCCAGAAGATCGTGACTACCTAGACACATTGCCTGCACCAGGTGGTACAGAGGGAGGGAAGACTGCCCCACCCAACGTGGTTTACACCTACACGGGCAAAAGGATTGCCCTGTACATTGGAAACCTCACATGGGTAGGTATCAGACAATTCTGTTCAGGTTCTTTGGATACAAGGCACAATCAAATGAGTGACTTAATTTGATGATTTAAAAATGCATATTCTGTGGTCATTATATACATAAAAAATTACAAAGTATCCTCCTCTGGAAAATCACTCAACCAACCACAATTGTTTTGGTGCTGCAGAAAAGGAAAAAAAAGCAACTTAATTTTCCTTAAAATATGACATTACAGACTTCTGTAAAGTAGACTTTTTTGTGTCATGCGTAATGTAAACCCACACATTTATCTGCAAGTTGTTAACATAATTATTGAAATAAGCAAATCATTAAGTCATTACTAATAAATGATTTTCCTGTCTTGTCTTATGCAGTGGACGACAGATGAGGATCTAACAGAAGCCATCCGGTCAATAGGCATCACAGATGTGTTGGAGATCAAATTCTTTGAAAACAGAGCCAATGGCCAGTCAAAAGGGTGAGGTCTTTATTATTAGTATTATTGAACCATTTGTTTTTCCCTTTGTTTCTTTTTCTTTTTTTTTAATATTTTGTTTAATTGTTACTTTTGCCTAAACCAAAGTGCAAATGTCTGCGTTTATCATCTCAAAGGTTTGCACTGGTATGTGTGGGCTCAGAGGCGTCATCCAGGAAGTTAATGGAACTGCTGTCAAAGAGGGAACTCCATGGTCAGAATCCAATTGTAACGCCATGCAACAAGCAGTCCCTCAGCCAGTTTGAGATGCAGTCACGCAAGAGTAAGTAGGAAAAGGGCACACTTGGCATCAGCAAACTCTAAAATGGATTCAGCAGTAGTTATTTTAACTTGCCAGCTCATCAACATAATAGTTTAAAGGGGTCATGTAAATAAGTTTGCTCATGTTCTGACACCTCAGTTATTTTGCTGAAAATGTATTTGCACTGCAGCAAAATGGACAACATTAGACACATGAATTTCATGTACAGTTAAAAGCAGCAGTGCACATAATCACACACATACTGTCACTTGAGTTATTGATTCAAGATGTGTAAATGTGCATACATATATTTATTATTTATTGTAGGAAAACAAAAACTCAGTTTTCTATTTTATGTCTTTTCACAGGTACCCAGTCAGGCCAGATGTCTGGGGAAGGTAAAGCTGGTCCCCCTGGCTCAGGCCCTCGTGGAGGTTTCCCCATGGGTCGAGGGAGAGGCCGTTTCCCTGGACCACCCGGTCCTGGAGGAGACCGCTTCCCTGGTCCTGTTGGGCCTGGTGGGCCACCACCACACTTCCCTGGTTAGTTTAGTAACTCGTGTCTGTGCCCATTTGACAGAGAAAAGGCCTCTATCACTGGATTCAGTTGAGAAATAACCGTTAGAAATGGCAGGGAACAAAGATCTTTCTTTTACAGTTTCCTGTCGGACAAATGAGTCAGGAATTTACTTGCCCAAAGTTTTACTCACACCTTATCTTGTATGTTGGTTGTGGGCAACCTTCTTAGCTGTCATGCAAGGGAAATGCCGTCAATTGTTGTTATAAAACTCTCGACATTTTATGAAAATTTGATGCGCACTAAGACTTGTGGCATACTATGCATCACATTGCTGGAATTTGGCCTACATCCTCTCACCATGTCAAATTAAACTTAAGTTTCCTGGATGCGACTCAGTTCACAAATGTCTTAACCCACAACCATTCTCTGAGGTACTGTGCATGTGCAACTTTAGCAAAGATGAAAAAGAAGCAAGATGGCTCAGTCTTCAACTACTCTTATCATCAGCCCCAGAAAAACCAGTGTGGAGGTGGTTGTGCTCATCTGTTGCAGTCTGAGTCAGTGGAATCCTGATTTTGACCCAGTGTTTTTAACAGATGCAGTCATATTTCCAATTTCTTTTTTTGTTGGCTTTTGTTTAGTGTGGAAATAATTTTTTCTTACTTTTTTTTTTAAAACAAATATTAAAGTTGTGCTCTGTGCTCTCTGGTTGATGGTGCTGCTCTGTAAGCACAGTCCAGGCTTTGCTTCTACTGACACCCGCATGAGCCCAAGACTAGCTTGTTGTAGTTTGTGTTTCGTCTGAGGGAGCTTTCACCCATTAAATCGCCTGGCAGGGATTTGTCTTTGCATGTTTCCCTCTCCATCTGGTTGGTTCCGTCTTTGTCCCTCCTCACTTTCAGTTGAACAAATAATCCTACCCTGGCTGCAGTTTTCTGCTCACTGAAATATCAAACAACGGTCCTTGACAAGCATTTTGCTGGAAGCTTCACTTGGCAAGCTACCAACCCTAAACCTCTTGCAAATCTTGGATTGGCGCCTTACACACATAGTGGGAGAGAATGGAGATGCCAGCTTTTCTCTTTTTTCCATTTTTGCGTCTTTTTCCCATCCCACCTTTTTCACATCTTCCTTAAGCTTAGTGGCTGGTGCCCTGTGCTGCTGGGCTGCGAGAGGCCTTCAGTTAGTTGAGTGAAGTTTATTGGGGGAAGAGTTGTGATCGGTTTGCTTTCTTCCCCATTAGGCTCGGGGATGACACCAGATCTGATTAGGCACCAAGATGGCCCTCTGATGGATATGAGTTTCAGTACCTTCTTGCCAGGGGGTAGGAACGGGAGCTGGCGTGGCAGAGGTGAAACACCTCAATTGATCTGATTGGTTTGATCAGTCGCCTTTTTATCCTAACCTTAAGCCTTAGCAAGTATTGGTAAGAGTTGTGCCATTCAAACCATCAGGTTGACAGCCCCCGAAACACTTGAGTTTCTCATTAAACTCAAGAATGCCTTAATCAACCGTTTTTCATTAAATATTGTTGGAAATACATGAGGCCAGTGTAAATATCCACTAGAACATTTTGGGGAAGTAAACCATTTAGGGTTTGTTCTTTCTACTTTTAGCTCTGTTTATATAAAGATATTCCTGAATTGAACCCTATTCTCTTTGACTGAAGAGGAAAAAGCGCACAGCAAGTTTTTTAAGGACCATCCTACATTCAGCCTAGTTAGTAGCATTCATACCACTCAAAGCAAATGAAATACTTCTTTTAAACTTTTTTCAAATGTGCCTAATGATAGAGCCTTACAGTCCCCACTTGCCTTGTGTGGAATAATCTATTAGCTAACTGCAGTATACACATTATCTTGCCATGCTCCAGCACTGGCTATTTAAAGCAGTGCTCCATCTCACTTAGGTGTAGAGGAGAAAGAATCCAGCATTAAATGCAGGGCTTTTGGTCAAAAAAGCCTTTACACAATGTGTTTAATGTCTATCTCATATGTTTTGTTGCCCTGTGTTTTTATTGGTAGCATTATTTTTTGGCCTTTTATACCTGTTCCTGCTAGCCATGGCTTGCTCTTTCTTATTTGTCTCTGTCATGTCCATGCTTGAATTTCCTAAACAACAAGGCATCTGTGTTCATGTTTATGTTCATGTTCATTTTTTTGTGAGTTTGCCAGCATACTAAAAATTGTGGGAACGCTTCCTACTCTAATTTAAACAAAGGGTAGCTCACCAGATCTTACTTTGTCTTACCCACCTCTGTACTGTCCCTTGTGTTTTCTGTAGGTGGAATGCAGGGTCCCCCACGTCCCCCTCCGGGTCCACCTGGTCCCCCTGGCCCTCCAGGACCCCCTCCTCCTGGCCAGGGCCTCCCCCCTCCCCTTGCTGGTCCTCCAAATCGTACCGACAGGCCTCCTCCCCCTGTTCTCTTTCCCGGTCAGTTTGGCCAGCCTCCAATTGGACCCCTGCCCCCAGGCCCCCCTCCTCCAGGTTACGGCCCACCCCCTGGTCCCCCACCCCCTCAACAGGGCCCACCACCCCCAGGACCTTTCCCTCCTCGTCCCCCAGGTCCTATTGGGCCACCCATGGCTTTGGCCCCACCTCCACACATGCCAGGTCCCCCACCAGGTGGACCGCCACCAGCACCCCATGTCAACCCTGCGTTCTTTCCCCCACCTGGCAACAACAGTATGCCCCCCAACGACAGCCGAGGGCCTCCTGGACCAAACGACCCATACGGACGCCCGCCACCATATGAGAGAGGAGACTACGGTCCTGGAGGCCGGTAAGAGCGTGAGCTGGAGGTGGAGCAATAAATCAATACAGTAATTTATACACGGCTAACTTATAATACTTGATCAGTACATTAGCATAGAGTGTTGCTTGTTTGTTTGTCAGTTTTTTTGGTTAAAACTACTTTTCATCGATTGCAAAGGTAACAGTGTCAATTTACCTTTTATAACATGCTGTGATCTCGTGTTTTTATTTATTTGTAGGGAGATGGAGGCATCCAGGACGCCTCTGAGCGAAGCAGAGTTCGAGGAGATCATGAACAGGAATAGAGCCATCTCCTCCAGCGCAATATCTAGAGCTGTTTCTGACGCCAGTGCAGGTAATACAGCATACTTCATTACTGTGGGTGTTCTCTAAAGACAAAAACTGGGGAGCAGTTGAACCTTAATGCAACCATTTTCTCTTTTTAGCTGACTATGGCAGTGCTATAGAGACCTTGGTGACAGCCATCAGCCTGATTAAGCAGTCCAAAGTGTCAGCAGATGACCGCTGTAAGGTCCTCATCAGTTCTCTGCAGGACTGTCTCCACGGCATTGAGTCAAAGAGCTATGGCTCTGCCTCGAGGTAAGACTTTAATGTAATGAAGTAGCCATTAAATGTAACAGTGAACGCATTTTACAAGCTTCACTAAAAAGACAGGCAAATGGTGTCAGAACACTTTTAATTAGGCCATGCAGAAAAAGAGATAAGCCAGCCAGATCTGAAGATATGAGGACTATTTGCCTCCTGTTTGATAAACTCGTTTCTGCTTTTCATATCTTCTGGCATATAATTACCGTAATCTGGAGCATATTTTACATACTTTATGTTTTCCACATAGAAAACGGCCCTAAAAGATTTTAGTTAAGTCCCCAAGGTCCTGGTGCAGAGTCTAATCAGTCTCTTCTCTATGCATCTGCCAGGCGAGAGCGTTCCAGGGAACGAGACCACAGCCGCTCCAGAGAAAAGAGCCGACGCCACAAATCCCGCAGTCGTGACCGGCATGAGGACTATTACCGAGAGCGCAGCCGGGAGCGGGACCGTCATCGTGAGAGGGACCGCGACCGAGACCGTGAGAGAGAGAGGGAGAGGGAGTACCGACATCGCTAGACAACACAGAGGTAGGTACAGTTTTTCATTTATTTGTTTCTGTCATAAGCGCTCTCCTGTCCTCTTTAAAACATTTTTCTTTGACCTGGACTGGACCAGTCTAGCTCAGGTTCAATTAACTCAACAACATCGCGGAAGACAAAAAAAATAACTGAGTTGAGTTTGAAAAAGTCTGCTTTGATTGCTCACCTCTTCTCTTCTTTGGATAAAGTACTTAAGTTTGGCTGACAACCTAAATTTGTTATTAGGATTTTGTACAGAAGTTGTGGTGGTATGTTATCACCCAGAGTGACATATTATCAAGATAATGTCTTTGTCATATGCATAGGCCTTAAAAGGCTTTTCAGCATTTTAAAACTTTAAAACTATAAATCAAATTTAAAAAAACTATGAAGAATTGACTGTATAGAATGACACCATTTGTACACGATTTTCTTAAATTCCCCTCAATGACTAATTGAGAAAGAGGACTAGAAAGGACGAGGTAAGCAAGACTTTTAAAACTCAGTCCATTGGTTTCAGGTAGGTGCAAGGTAAGTCTGCTTTTGATAAAAATGTAAAATATGTGATGACATTTGTCATTGTGTATTTGGTCTTTCAAAGAAAGTGTGTTATACACACTTGTTGTATTCACAATGCTGCTTTGGCAGACGAGTTTGTAAGAGCTGTGTTTGTGTTGTGGTTCCCTACCAAATCAGAAAAAACACAGGTAGTTGCTGGAAATTGACTTTGTGGATGTATTATTTCCTCTTTGGTCTACATGCCTTTGAGGCAGGTAATATACAAAAATTTGTCAGCCACTTTTTCTTTTTTTTTCTTTTTATTTGCCAGACAAATTTTAAAATAACAAAATGTCTAACAGATAACATGAACATGAACACATGCATGGCAAGATAGCAGGGCCTGCCTGTTGCTATATTTTGTATTCTGCCTTTGTTAAATATTTATTTGGCTCATAAACTTTTGTTTTTACCAGCAGCTATGGCCAGTGGACCAAAAAAAAGTGTTGACATTTTTTTCTGGATTAAATATCAAGGTCCAGTACCCAACATCCATTTAATTATATGTGAATTGAAGCTAATTGAAGTGTATTTTGACTGCTGAGTTGGTTTGTCAGTGTGCTTGTAATAATAGTCCCATTGGCTTCACTGGTGTCAGATGTCAGAGTATTTCCTAATCATTTTTTACAGTACTTGGTACAGGTTTGGCTTTTTGTCTGGTCATTTTGTTTAGATTAGATTGTATTTTTAGGTGAAAACCCAATGTTTAATTTGTCAGTAGTAATTAAGTTTATACTTTGACAATTTGTAAATGCTTGATTCACAATAATGTTGTTTACATTTTGCCATTTCACTTTAAAAGTCAAATAGATATCTTTTTTTACCATAATGACATGAAGATGAAAATTCCAATCACAAAATGTCCATCTGGTAATTTTTGAACAAAAATTTTTGACAGTGTGATTGTGATACATTTGTGAATCAGTAAAATTGCCTGACATTTTACTAATGTCATATGAAATGTTTTGCAGCTTAATGTTGCTCATTGTACCTCAATTCAGTCACAAACATGTTGAGGTGAAATGAAAAAAAAAAAATCATATATTTTTGATATCATGTTCAGACAACATGTTAGTGTGATGTCCAAATGTTGATGCCCTCAGTGAACATAATTTCAAAGGTTAAACAAAATTTGACATTCTGCTTGAATTGATTAAAGTCTTGGAGTTGAGATTAGTATATATTTTATATATATACATATATAAATGCCATATATTATTGTCAAGAGTAAATTACTTGTAAACATGCAATTATGTTGAAAAAGCTTGAATCAAAAATCAATGTTTCGAGATCTGCAGATTTTGCGCCTGTCATCAGCCCATTATTTAATTTTTTTGTTGAGTTGCCTGATTCAGTTGAGAATAAAGGAAATTAAAATTTCATGTGATAATATTAGTAAAAATAGTAATAGTAGTGTTCAGTAAAGTCTTGTTCAATGTAACATTGAATCCTAACAGCAAATTTAAAAAAAGCAAATTTAATGTCATAGCGAGCTCATGATTATATGCTAATTGTGAAGTGACATTGTGGTTGTACACACCTGGTATTAACATATGTCCTGGACGTTTCAATCAAAAATGGACAGCCCTGAGTATCTGCTTTAGACCTGGCAGTACAGTGCATCCTTACGTGTCTTAATTGACCTTTTGTGATCAGATCTCATTTCACTGCTCTATGGGCGAATGAACACCCATATCTTCCCACTTACAAATACTGTTGGCTTTGGCTGATTATTTATAACTAAGCTTATCACACTCAATGCCTAATCTACAAAAAATGCACAGAGATCAAAGTCTTTGTCTCAGCTAAATTAAAGTTTGTTACTTAGCAGTAGATATCAGTTTAGTAGGCAGCCTCTCAATGTTACCCGGGACACGTTTGGCTGCACTATGCCAAAATAATAAGACTAAGAACATGGTTTTTGCAATTGTAGTATAAGATGTATAGGAGACATGTAGAGGCATTTACATCCGTACTCGGAGCAGTCTACCTTTGGTTACACTATCCAGGATGCATGTTAATACCAGGGGTATGCAGCCTCATTAACAGCTCTTTTTACTGGTTTTATTTTTTCCTGATTCTTGTTTATAAATTGAAACAGTTAATATTCAGGCCATAGTGTTGATTTTGAAATAACAAATCAGCCCCAGATAAGGGAAGATCATGCAAGTGTTTTTGAGTATTTTCGCTCATAGAAATATTGTTTGCTGGCTTTTGGGTGATAAGTAAGGTTATGGATGAGTGATATATGCAATTATTTGAAACTCCTGACACCAGCATGTACAAAAGCATTGTTAGTACCACCCTGTCAATGGTGTGTGGTCTGAAAATATAAGGTGCATATTGTTTAGGCTAGTTTTCTGAGACTAGCTGGTGTTTTTATTGACTATCACTGGTAGGGTTTGACAAAGCTTTTTGTAATATTTGTGGGAAGATGCTTGCTTCCAATGCCTCTCGTGCTATGAACAACATGATAACTTTTGTAAATTTTTGGAATTGCAGTTAAATTGTCTGGTCTAAAACTATTATGTCTGTCGTCCTTTACTGCCAAAGCACTAAGATGCCTGTGGTGTTGTGTATTAATTAGCCCCTGCAGAGTAGAGTAGAATAGGTTACATTAAGCATTCAGTATCTCTGTACTGTTGCGCATCATCCCAAATAATATATCTCATAATTTTAAATAAACTGCAGTCTCTCTTTAATCCCTAAAATCTTAACTTAATTGCACCCAGAGCATGAAACATGTTCTGTAAAAATGAATTATTTATACATGCAACTTTTCAAAAGTGTCCCATGTCTTTCAAACTGGGAAATATTACCTGGGGTGGTTTTGCACTTGCAGTTGCTGACTTTTTTTAAGCAAGCAAAACCTAAGACACATTGTCACTCAGTAACTGTCTGGATATTATGTCATGTGATATAAATAGGGTAGAGTTGTGCTACATTTTGGTATATCTAGGTTTTTTGTTTTTTTTTAATCCCTGTTCCACCAAAATGTCCTATCAGTAGTATTTTACAGTTTTTTGTGTCCACTGGGAACCTCTTACCTAAATTAACAGGAAAACGTAAAAAGAAAATATTATTTTATCAAGTTTCCTTTCACTTGTTGCATACCATTTGTACATAGAATGGCAGCAGCTAAAAGTGAAGAACCTTTGAAATTTTGCATTTCTGTAGTAGAATTGCAACAGCAGTGACCACAGTCTCTTGACATACAATTTTTGTCTTTGTTAGATAAGAGATCCCCTGTGGGCACAAAGCCTGATATTTTTTGGTCATATGGAGATGCCAAAAAAGCAATTGTGGAGTAAATTTTTACCAAATTGTTTCCTCCAGTAAGAACAAATGACTGAAGATTGAAATCTGCCTATGCAATCAGTCTGATATTACAGAGCATGGCAACCAGGATAAACAGTGCAAAAATTAGGGATGTTTCTTATATTGCTGATAGTAGTATGGCTGCTTGTTGTGTCCACAGATATGCTTTGACACTGTTTTATCTGTTCATATTGCCATGGGATGATGTATACTGTTTGCACCAGACTGACATGACTTTTTATGCCATCCCTTCAGTCTGTCTGTAGGTGTATATGTGTTGGGGATCACAGCCCTTATGTCAATATAGGCATATCATTTGGTTATGTTAAACCAGGGTCAAACAGACTTTGAGTTACCCCATACCCTTTGAGTTGAGGTCAGTGAAAAGCATTTCATTTAAGTGCCCCATTGCAACAGCAATTTTCACACCGCAAAAACTGAGAAGAAGTGGCCCAAGATAGTTCAGATAGCTCAAAGCTCCAACTTAACTTCTTAATTCCCGAATACTAATTTAAGTGGGTGTCTGTGGGATGCCCCTGAAAAATTTAGTCCATGAATGCTCTACCTTGCAACCCATAGGACTTAAAGAATCTGCTGCCAACCCTTGGTCCAAGATAACACAAGTTAGTTTAGGTCAGTTTCGAGGTTAGTATATTCAACTTGTCAGCTCCGTAGCTGTTGCAGTGATTAGATGTGCTATATTAAAATTTTCTCCACCATTTTCTTAAACTATTCCCAGTTTTGCTCAGAGCATTCTGCAAGCATTTTCAAAAAACAATGCTTAATAAAGAGGTGATACTTGCAGGTCTGCCATAATGTCTGAATGTAATTTATATCAAAATAATTACTAAAATAATAAGGATCGTCTTAGTTTTTTAATGGAGGCCTTTATAGCAGCCGAACAAGAACTGAGAGTGTATCATGGACTGCTTGACCCTGGTTTGACTCATTTGTGGCATATTTAGAAACATGGCAAGAGATTTAAGTGCATATATATTCATATATATCCATGTAATTTGACCATTGACCAAAGTTCAGTCATTTTCATTCGCATGTGTACTGGTGTTATAGCCTGTTAAATAATAGTGTGACAACAAGCACCATTTGTCCACTGTACTGAAAAAATATTGTTGGTACAATATAACACTGTTGTGAACTGTATTTATCTGTAGCCATGCACCATATACAGCAAGATCATTTCTGCAGGAAAAACATATCAAATTTCAAAATGATCTAAGATTCTGTTTAGAAGAAACTGACAATTGTTGACAGTCAAATTGACTGTTGCTAACACCATTTATGATCATGTTCAAGAGGTTACTATTGCAGTTTACGCTGCCCTGCATGCTGGTCTTCATCTTTCTTAATTACAAGTATGAAATACTGCAGCTTATTCATTATTAAATTACCTATATCATGTAGTTGAAGTAGTATACCAAATCACTTTTTTTCTTTTGTCTGCAAGTTTAAAAAAAAAATCACTGGCATTTCTAGCATACTATCACCTGTTGTGCCTGAGTTAGGTGCGTGCCCTTTCTTCATGCAATTGTGTTTTGATCTATGCCTCTTTTTTTGTCCTTTCTGTGTCTTTTACACTTGCATTGGTTAATCCTCTTTAAAAAAAAAAAGGTTGTCACAGCCAACCCTGCATTGTTTTGTGGTATATTTGACAGTGGTACAAGTTTTCGGTGTTTAAGTTTTAGCTCTGTCCCTTATGCCTGCCATAAAAAATTGTAAGGTAAAATTTGAATGACAGACCTATGCTCCATTTGAAAAAAGACTTTCAAAGTATTGAAATGAAACTTGCAATAACCCATATTGTCATGATCACAATTTTAGCATTATATTTACTTTTTAAAGATTGCTAAGGGGGAGAGAAAATGCAATTCATAGGAAAATTTCTTTTGATTTGACGATTTGAAAACTACATTCCAACTTTGCCTCAAAATTCTTGACAAGATAAGAATTATTACAGTGTTGTCTTTGCCAATAGTACAGTACAGCATGTGACGTCAAAATTCTACAAATATATATAACCATCATTGCGAGTTCAAAGCTGATTGTTAAACCATTTGTACTATTCAGCAAAGCCTTACCTTTTATACACATTTTCCCTAATATCATTCCTTGAATTTTTAAGTCAGTTTACACTGTACAGTGTACACTCTGTAACCAAACTGTCCAATTTCACTGTCCTGAGTCTTTTAAATATACATTTTCCATGTGGATATCAATTTATGTCTGTCAAACAGTTAAATGTCACACACAATCATTTGAATATGAAATTACTTCAAATGCTTATACTTGAAAATCCAACATGGATAACCTGCTTTGTGGCATACAATCAACTGAATATTGTTATTTTTTCCTCTTTTGTGTGTGTGTGTGTGTACATAGTGATAGATTTCAGAACTGCTTTTTGAATATATCCTGTTCGAGTTTGCATGACATGTTTCACTGTGTCTTTGCCAGGGCTGGGGGCAATACACAGTCAACTGAGCATTAAGAGAAGAAGGTTAACATCTGGAAGGAAAATGACATTTAAATGTCAGATACTTTTTTAAGTTTCCTGACCACAAACCAGTTAATTCCATAAATTTTCCAGTAAGTTGACTGAACCTCGTGACTCAATGTGATGGTGACTTGAACCCAGCCCTGTAGTGCACTTTGTATGTGTAGATTTAATGGTGAGGGAGGGGAAAAGTGTTCACTGTTGGGCTGCCTCGAAACCAAACTCCACCCTTCATTTTGACACCTTGCAGCTAACAAGGATCAAGGATGGATGGAAGGAAAAGGAGGACGGATATCAGTGCGCCACCACCTCCCCACCCTGCATGACCGGACAGGATTTAAACACCACCTCTTCCTCCACCCCTCCATCTCTCCTCTCCACTCCGTCTCCTCCCATCCTTCTCTCTGTCTGTTCATCTTGTCTGCCTGACTAAGAGCAGTGGATGGAAGACCCTGACCTGTGTAAGGCTATGTTATCTAAGCATCTATACTCTTGGTAACTAAAGATGAAAGAAAAGAAACTTTCCAAACAGCTCTTTTATTTTCTATGACATTTTATTTGACATGAAGTTGACTGCGTGCTACTTTTTGCAAAAAAAAAAGACAACAACAAAAAAAAACAATAAAATGGCCCACATAAACCTACATCAGAAGGCATAAACATTACATACTGTTTCTTTTTCTTTTTTATTTTTCCTTGGCTCGCTGTACTATGTACATTCAGTTAAGAGATCTGTTTTTATAGGGTACATATTTGATGTTTCTCCCCACCCCTCCCTCTCATTCTCATTTATTCTTTTCATGGTTAGTATATTTGTAAATGTCTCTCTGCTTTTGATTAAAAACTAGATGGTGTTGTAATAAAAAATGTTTCCTGAGGTACTCAGTGCATTTGGTGAATTCCTCTTCATGCCTCTTTGGCTCATTTATATTAAATGTATATTATAAAATGCAAACTGTTTTTCATATTGAATTTTAAATCTAGATAATATTTTTTAGCTGTGTGACAAAACAGCTTTGTTTTAAAAATAGAATGCTGTCATTTGGTCTCTTTTTTTTAAAAAAATTTGTATTTCAAATGGTTAGAACTAATGCAAGGTAAGACAAATCAGACAAATGTATGTTTACACTATATGCATTTAAGAAGACAATGGAAAGCTATATAGACTTTGCACACAAACATGCCACTATTTGGACAACACTTTGTACACCAAAAAAAAAAAAAATCT
>JAPZDY010000015.1:10070977-10085830 GCA_029783645.1 Ctenochaetus hawaiiensis | reverse complement strand
AATACTGTTCACAAAATGGTTACTGTTTGTTGCATGTAATTGCACTGAATTGGTCATTTTTCATATCTAGTTAAGCCAGTTTGACATTTCAAGGACCCCCTTTGCTCTTAACTACCGCACTTAATGTTTTTCTGTGTTCAGTTTCAACACTTTACTCTTTCACGTCACAGATAAACCTTTGAACACAACATGTGAAACAAGTTCATACTTGTGAAATATGGAATGTATACCATAACACTAATATTGTCGTCATTTTGTGCAACACAGTTTTCCTTTTGTTCCTCCACCCATCATGTCCATGTCTTGCATTTTGTTGAAGTAGACTGAGTGTCAGCACTTTGTGATACAGAGCTTTGAGCTTGTGATATTGAAGAAAATCAGTGCGTTAAATGAGTGCTGAGTTACAAACATCTTTTATCTGAACAAAAAACTGTGTATTAGGTCCAGATGTCCTAAAATTATGGCTCACCTGGCAACAAAAGTGATTGAATTTCAGTAAATGAAAAGTAAGAGAATACTGTTTTCATCAGGGGGTGTTGCTGTTGCTCTTCCATTTGTACTCCAAAATAAAGTATGATGGACAAAATGGGTGTAAAACTAACCTTGTTCACATGTAACAAAAGTTAAAAATCACTGACACTCATTCTTTTTAAAAGATAAGCAAACAACTTCTGTTTAGATGATCCACATTATCTCCTTCTATTGTTTACACCCAAGAAATCTCTTATGTGTATTATTTGTCTTACTGGTGATTATTAATTTACATGTGAAGATTATTGTTCTTTTATTTTAATTCCATGTAGGTTCAAATACAACCACCTCCTGTAATATTGACTCTCTAAATGGATTTGATGAATGTAAAATTGTGGCCCCTAACCTCTATCTGGTCATTGTAAGGGATACAAGAATCACCCTAAACTGTAATGAAAATGCAGTATCCTAACATTTGTTAAACTCTCTTGATTCTCTTCAAATGCCTTCCTCTTCTAACCAAATTAAGAGTGTTTATATTCATGTATGTTGATCTCTTTGCTCCTTTAATCCTGTAAAAACTCTGTAAAAGAGCAATAAGAAGAATTGTAATTTGGTTTTTGCTTTGGAAAAAAAATCTATGTAAAAAAATGAATTTTAAGGGGATGAAATTGTTTATCCCAGTTCTCCTGAATAGTTCCTTAAAAAATGTTATTTAAAGCCCTATACAATTAATTAGTTTAACTGACTGCACCTTCATGTAGGACTTTTAAGTGTGTTATGGTCAATCATTTGCAGTTGTTAGTTAAGCAAAGCTCCCAGCTCCCATAGGTCTCATCAGCCAGAATAATGTCTTTTCATATAAATACTCAGATGTCACTGTGTAGTTTCTTTGTGCTGACTTCTCTCTACAGTGCTGAAGGTAAGTGTTTACAGGTGGACATATCTGCAAAAGAAGTAACAGCCCAGTCCAAAGGGAGTCTAGTTGACTCTGCAGCATCAAGCCAGACCTACGCAGGTGGAAAGTATCTTACTTGTGTATGTTTTTAGTATTTGACATGCATAATGTAATGGTAGAGTCTGATCTTGAGATATTTTTAATCTTTTACCTGATGATCTAAAATGTTTACAAATGTAGCTGTGTGCTACCCAAATCTAAAAACTCCCCCCGATGGTGTTAATATGGGAGCAGCACAATAGATAATATCCAAAGTTGAGGTTTCTCCTCTTTTCAAATGTAATTAATTACTGCTGCTCATACCTGCACAGGAAAAGGCGGGACTTCTTATAGGCTACTTTTCCTGTTTGTTCTTCTAAAAAGGTGAGTTTTGACTCTCAGCAGTTTATGCTGTCATCTGCTGTATTGTATCTATGGGAAATGTAAATTAAGTAAAATAATTAATGGAGTCAGTTGTAGTTCATTTCCAGCAGGGACAATTTTTATCATGTATTCTTGCCAGCAGTTTCTTGTTAGTGCAGATTTTCCTCTAAAGGAAAGGCACATTAAAACTCAAAAATTTTCATTGTCATTGGTCTCAAAAATAAAAGCTTTCTAAATTTAATTTGTTTTTTGTGGCCTCTTTTTGTACATAAATATGGGGTTTTAATATTCAAACCCACGAGTCCTATATTAGCTAAGCAAGGATTAGTTATGGAAACTGTTTTTTTCCAAATAAAGCTTTTTAGGCTAAATAAAGGTCCAAAGACTAGGGAGACAAGATAAAAGATAAACATGCAAAGGTTGAAAAATTGATTAACCCAATTCCCTCTTTTGCCAGGTGTTAGTAAGAGATACTTGAATGAAATTATCGATGTAGTCAAGTGCAGTGATGTACGACAGTAATACCAAATTTAGGGCCATCACCTACCATTACTGTTTATTACTTATCAGCAAGAGAGACACTACCTGGTACATTGCCTTTGGATGGATACTGCAAATTACATTTTTACCGTATTATAAAAAATGTTTGGTCAGCTTGTGTTTGCACTGGATGGATGTGAACACTCAGAGAAAAAATCGTTTTCCTAATCCCACCTTTTCAGAACAAAATACACGTAACTGTTGCACTAACGAATAAAGACACAATGGAAGGAAAGAAAGAAAATATAGGCAAAGACTTAAGCCCTCAGAAAGTTCAGAAATTTGAACAATTCTGAGGGCTAAAAGGTAGTTACAACGCATTCTATTGAATTATGATTTATTTACTTATGTTTTTTGAAGGTACACATTCAGTCGGTCTAATTGATGGTTCCGCCTCAATTGGCCGGAACTTATTGTCCTCATCACGTTTTCCTACCGTGCAGCTAAAGACGTTACACCCATCACTTCCGGCGGTTGTTTGGCTGGCAGTTTGAAATGAGATCCGCCGCTATATAAAGCACATTTTAAGTGCTTAAATGGCAGGTTTATTAAATGTGAATACACGCTGTGGAACATTAGGAGTCCTATAGAGTGTACAAGGGACCAGCTTCACTCTGTTGTTACCATACTATGTTCAAAAAGATGACTGAATTTGGTCCAGATTCCGGCGGTCGGGTTAAGGTAACGCAAACGTTACACTACAATATAATGATGTTATGAAAAACCTCGGGTTCTTTTACATTTTTATCTTGTATCATAAATAGGCAAATATGAATCATTGAAGTTATGCTGCAGGGTTCATATAACGTTAACCAGAGGTTCTGTAATTTATTTCTTTTGCGTATCAGGAGTGTTTCGACAGGAATACGTTCATGTTATATGACGTTACGTGTTTTTTCTCTGTAATCTGCAGGGATTAACCATTGTGAAGCCTATCGTGTTTGGAAACGTTGCCCGCTACTTTGGGAAAAAGAGAGAGGAGGATGGACACACACACCAGTGGTCGGTCTACGTGAAGCCTTACAGAAATGAGGTATGGTATCACTCATCGTCATTCACAAACTGTAATCGATACTAAAGCTTGTATGGTAATCATATGTTAAAATATATGACTTATTTCTACCAGGACATGTCTGCCTATGTGAAGAAAATCCAGTTCAAGCTACATGAGAGCTACGGTAACCCACTAAGAGGTGAGTAGACCTTTACAAAACAAGTGTGACTGTTTAAAAATGCAATTAAAGTGTAACTTAACTCTTAAACAGCGTCAGCTACATAAAGTAAGGTGAAAAAGTGATCATATGCATCATATAAGTATATAGGCAGGTGTTGTTCCTTGCTTCAGCTATAACCCAAACTGAACTGTCTCTTAATCAATCTGTCCAACTTGCTGTGTTTCTCTTCCTTCCAGTGGTGACAAAGCCTCCATATGAAATTACAGAGACAGGCTGGGGGGAGTTTGAGATCATCATTAAGATCTTCTTCATTGACCCCAATGAGAGACCTGTAAGAACTTGAGCACAAATGATAATGATATACATTTAGTTGGTATGAATTTTGAACATTGCCTCCCTATGTGTTTATGCTTTGTCCTTGTGTATGTCTCAGGTGACTCTGTACCATCTGTTGAAGCTGTTCCAGTCAGACTCCAGTGCCATGCCTAAGAAGACAGTTGTTTCTGAGTTTTATGATGAAATGGTATGTCTAATTTCATGCTGTAGTTTATGACCACAGTTACTGTAATGCATTAGTTTCTATATATTTCTTCATTAAGAAAGCTTAAGTTATTACCTTATATTTAAATTACAAATAGTAGCATAAAGCTTACAAAGTGTCCACACATGTAGAACTGCGATCTTTAAGCTGTCCTCTCCACATGGCATCATTATTTTGATGTTATGGATGCAATGGAAGGTTTTGCTGTGAATTGAGGATTGTGTGAGACTGAGGGAGGCGCATCTGACTCCATGTCATTTGTAACTTTCAGATCTTCCAAGATCCCACAGCAATGATGCAGCAGCTCCTGACCACCTCAAGACAACTCACCCTGGGAGCATACAAGCATGAGACAGAGTGTATGTATACGCAAAATAAATACAGGAACACAATACACGTGTGTGTGTGTGTGTGTGTGTGTATATATATATACACCATGTATATATATATATATACACCTACTAGTTTTGTCATATGACACCAGTTTTGACTCCATTCTAAACAGCTCATAGGAGCTTAGAGAGTCTAGTTTGTGTTTTGTGTTTCTGAGTAGCATTTACATAGTTTGAGTCAGTGTCATCATGCTTATGGATGTGTTTGTTTGTGTGTGTTTGCAGTTGGTGAGCTGGAGCAGAGAACTAAGGAGAAAATGGAGGCAGCGAAGAAAAGAACCAGCCAGGAGATCACAGAGCTGAAAGACAAGCTAAAAGCCAGCAGAGAGAACATCAACCACCTAAAGGCAGAGATCAGGAAACTGGAGGAGGATGGAGACCACAAGGAGCACTGAGAAATGGCAAACAACACACATGATCATGCAGGAAGGCTCAACCTATATGTATAGTTTTCTGGACACAATAACAGATTAAGAAACAAGACATTGTTTTGACATTTTTTGTGATTACAAATTTTTGGTCCAATGCGAACACACAATATTAAACAGCCAAAATGAGATGAGAGATGAGAATGACTTTCAAAAACTGTGCATTGAAAAAATTAAAATCAGGGCTTTGGGAGAGTGTTGCTAAAAGTCTTATTTGTATGTATAAAAGGATTTTGTGTTTAGCTCTTTCCGAATCTGTCATTGTCATCTATGCTGGATCGACTGGCTCGGAGGCAGAATGACAACAAAAACGCCCTGTCATTTTTTAGTCTGATTCAGTGATCTTAATGTAATTGATCATTTGCTAATGAGACTTCTTCTCCAGTGAACCTGAACAGAAGAATTGATGTATTTCTGATGAGATCTTAACATTTGTGAGAACAGTTTTGAATATGAAGAGCTCCTTTGTTGTTTTTTACTGATCTTACTGTTTTTTTTACATAAAGTTAAATGTGCTGACAGTATCTCTTGTATAAGTTTGTTCTGTTGTCCCATTATGAGTAACCATTTTGGTTTGTTTTATTAAACATGATGGAATATGGTGATGAATTACAACCAGTAGTAATGGCATGCTGTAGAAATGTTAATGGGATGAAATTTACACCATGCATTGTGTATAACAAAGGCATAGATTCTGACGTATTGGAACGATAATAAAAGCAGGAGCTTTTAATGTTTGTTTAACATCATATGATCTGCCAGGTGAAGTGCCAAAACAGGTTAACCTGGATTTTTCATGCTAAGTGGTGCAGAATTAGACTTGCCTCTCAATCACAAGCCTGATAGATTTACTTTGTATGATATACCTCTTTACACTGACAGCTATGTATGCCTTAACTGTATAATTAACTGGGTGTGAAATAGTTAAAAAGGGAGAGGAGGGTTCTGGAGTTCAGCAAGTTAGCTGTCAGTGATTTAAGGATTTTGCTGTGTAATGCAGTCTGTACACATTTTAGTAAAAAAGGTGAAGCTTCATGCCCTGACGTTAGTAACTCCTTAAACACATTTGATAATATGACAGAGTTGTTGGAAGTAAAAACTGATGTTTAAATGAGAATAAATGGGTGCATATTCTACTAAGCAGCCCCAAAATATAAGTACAAAGCAAGTTTCAAACATGTACAGATTTGAAAGGACTCTTTTTATATTAAAAGCAGAATAATTTTCATCTAGATATTTCTGTATCTGAAGATTTTATATAAATCTTTTCATCGAGTCTGAGATGGTAATATTCAGATTTTCCGCGGGGTCCTGAAAGCATCTTTCAGGAAGTTTAGACAACTTTGTTCGTCCGGAGACCGAACAACTTCCCTCGAGCTGGACGCGTGCAGCTCTCTGTCCTCTGCCTGTGTCTTTATTAAAACTACCAAATATCGAATATGGTCGGATATAAAGAGCGAAAATGGAGACAGTGTTATGCAGGCCTGTACGCTGGTTGCCGGTGTGTAAGTTTAGTAAATACACGGGGCGACTGAACGTGATTTGTCTGCTCGGGTTAAAATCCCTCCAGGTGTCTCTCATTAGAGGGAGAAGCTCAAAGTAAGTTCTCATTGTTTTGTGTGTTAGTAGTACAGAAACTCTATAATAAGTCTTAATGAGAAGCACAGTAACATGTGTGTTCATAATGGGTTTGGGCCTTTATGTCCCAACTTTTCTCAGTTATTTAAAAATATTAAAATATCACACCGTTATCTTATTTTAGTAGAAATGAGAACCAACAGTGTGTATTTCCTATTTGGTATACCTATTGGTGAAGACACATGCAAACGAAATGACCTTAGCAGTGAATGACTGTTAGTATGAATTAAAGTTTACTTTAAAATGCAAATGAGTATGGCACAGTAAACTTATTAAAATGATTCATTTGAGCGCTTATCTTAAAGTAGGGACACTTCCTATTGAAAAGTGGTACAGTTTATTTAAAGGGAGCAAACTAAAATTAAGATGGGTCATAATTTTATAAAGAAAAAAAATATAAACAAGTGCAAAATTATTTAAAAAAAACTAAAGTAAATTACATAAATATCACATTGTCATGTTTAAAATTAAATGTATTACAGACCAAATAGCAAGCTTACCTGTAGGCTACCAGGTGCAATAATACGTAATTAGATACAAATTTTGGACATTTTTTAAAGTTAGAATAATATTATTTCACTATACAAAATTGTTCTTTTTTAAAGTTTTTTTCGTTATTTGATGATATTCACTTTTTAATTACATTTTTTTTAGCCTGCAGTCATAGCCGTAGGTCACAGTGGTAGTTTCTCGCGCGGTCACGTGATCAGAGGGGTTTTGCACCGACGTCAGAGGAACAGAGCTGGTGCTGGCTCTGATCCTTCACCGTCCTGCTGCATTTAAACTCCACGTTTTACCGTCGAAACACATTTAACCAACAGCGTGCACGGCTGGCTTTGACTTTATACACGCTAGTTTCTACGAGAGACGTTACAGTAATGTAAAGTTTGTCGGAAATACTCGGGGAAATCGGGTAGCTCTTAATAATATTAACCAGCTCGCATTAACACTATAACGCTATATTGCTAACGTAAATGCAGCGAACGTGTCTCCTCCGTGAGAAAACAACTGGTGGTATTCTGTTGCGTTCAAGTTCTCAGGTAAGTTGTCTAAATATAGTAACAACTCGATTTATTGCTTGTCAACGCTTGTGAACTGGGGGCAGTGAGTGCCCTTACTATATCCAGTGGCATTTTATCTTTTTCATGCTATTCACTATTATTTTCCCCGAGGGACCCTTTAAAGTGAGCTAGTTGTGTTTAAAATATGCTAACGCTTACTATTAGCAAATTTCCTAATTCGTAAAGTAGGACTAATTGGTAAAGGATAAATATCTAACATTAAGTCTGTGTTGTTGCTAGTGTGTTGTCAGTATTGTTGCTGTGGTCGTTCTTGTCAATGCCTGTTTTCACATTTTAAACAGGAAATAGCTGAAGATCTTAAGGTGTTGTCTGTTTATTGTTAGGCCTGGCTGTCAGTATCACAGTGAGGAGAGTAATTCATGTGTAGACAGCCATGATAATATCAGTGTTCTCATTAATTTGTTTGCCCACTTTCAGGAACACAGGACCACTGTTTTTACATAGGAAATTAGGGATAGATAAATGTGATAATCAGCAATTGGTTTTCTTTTAGATAAAGTAAACATGTTGTGTTTTCCTCTGAGAACTTAGAGAAAATTTTGTCTGATGACTTCAAAAGAAAACTGAATTAAATTTGACAACAGAGAAAGAGAGAAACCCTGGATTTAGCTTGTTTGTCCACATCAGGCACGCTGGCTGGCCCTGTAGATCTGTGTTTGGTTGTGGTCCACAGTGCTCCATTGTTGTCCTTGTGTCTGTATGTAGTGAGCAGTTAAAGTCCATTCATGAGGCTGAGTGCATCATCAGCACGCCATTGCTTTAATGTATGGAGTTCCCTAAAGCATGTGCACAGAGGAGATTATGTAACATCACTGTACTGGTGTGTATACCTGTCATCACCATGAAATTCCCTTAACATATCTGAGGATCCATCAGATACCTTCTCAACAATATCCTGCCATGAAAAGGCCAAATCTATACCACTGTCTTCAATCGATAAGGAATAGCAAATAAAGCCATCCTCTAGTGCCTTTCCTGATGAACTATAAGTGCTAAGTCATTATTAGTGAGTAGGATGGTTGTTAGTAAGGGCGTGTACTATGTTGTGTCTGCTGTGGATAATGGCATGATAAGGAAGGGCTGTGATTAGGCTTACTGGCTTTGGACTTTGTAGATGCCAATATAAAATCCTGTGCCTAGTCATGTAGGCATTTCTTCTCCTACCCCGAAACTAGAATGTAAAATTTAATCGCATGTTTTTCTTTTTCAACAGAGGAAATTATTCTGTTTGGTCATTTAATCAGTTCAGGGCTAGCACTGAAGAAATTTACTTTACCCTGGGTCAGCTCAATCTAAAGCAGACCCATACCTTAACTTAACGTTTAATATTGCATCACCATGTTTGAGAAGGTCATTGTTTAGAAAGGAAGTATTCAGAACAGCAGAATATAAATAAGATTACGCTCAGATTTTACAACATCAGATTAATAGTTGCATGTATGCAGCTTTTTTTTTTTTCAAAAATACCTTCTCCATTTTTGTGCCGTGTAGTTTCCCAATCGGTGTTACACAAGGTGGAAACTGTGTTCTTTGTTTGTTTCTGTCACAGTCAGTGGGCAATTTATGTCATAACCCTTTTCTGCAAACAAGATTTTAAGGTATGAAATACTGTGAAAAGAGAGACAATATTAATAAATCTTGTCAGGTTTGAAACAAGTTAGAGACTTGAAGTAAGTGCACTGTGGTAGCACTGTAATGTCACCCTGATGATAGAAGTGTCATTTGAATACAGTGAAGCTGATCTTGCTTCGTCCCTGATAGTCGTCTTTCTGTCTCGTACGCAAACTACTTTGGTCTAACTGTCAGTGGTTTAATGTGCTCCATAATAGCTGCAGTAGTGTTATGATAAGTGGGGGGAGTCATGTTGGAACCTGGTTGTTAATGTGAATGTGTAATGCTGTCCCCATATTCAGTAGCATCTAATATACATTTAAGCAAAAGACATGTGACTAGTTTAAGGGCAGCTTAATGGCCAAACTACTGAAAGTAAGACACTTAGTTAAATTTTGAAAAAGGTTGAGAGTGTTTTTGTGTGATAGGTGTGGTGCTGAGCCCATGGAGAAGCCATCATCTTCAGGCAGAGCAGCGCTGGAGGGGGGAAAAGGCCTGGTTGAGGTAAGCAGCCTACTCATCAGCTCAAAACTAAATGGCAACAAGGTGTAATATATGATTAAATCTGACTTATTTAAGAGAAACCTCTGTCAGTCAAAGTATTTTGTCGTGGGTTATGTGTTTCTGCTGTTGTAAGCTGCTTGCAAATGTGCTATCAAAAGCAGAAACTCAGGCTTTTTTCACTGCAGACATTTTGACTTGTCATAGCAGCAGGGACACATGAGGAACAAGTGATATGGCTAAATTACATTCAAGTGCCACAGTAAGCCGCTCCAGTGGAGCAGCAGGCAAAAATGACTGGTTATCTCATTGGAATACAGTTATCAGTTTTATTGATTACACCTGTACTTTTCCTGCTGTTTGCTGTGAAAAAGGTTTATTTGCAGTCACTGTTGTTGAGTTTTTCCACTTGTGAACCTGTCAAAAGTGCACTCTGTTTCAGATCTTTGAAGTATTACTGTGTTGTATAAAGCTTTTTTGACTCCTAAGAGAGCTGTGTGATAAGTTGCCTCAAGCAAGTTTGAAAATGAAGTAAATCTTGGGGATTGGAGAGAAATAGAAATTTGCCAGACTTCTCTCAGTCCCTATTAATCTCTGCTTGAGGCCAGAGGCTCAAAGCCACATTAGCTGCTGCTAGTTGCATTGTGGGTAAACTAGGATGGAGTAAATATTAAACAAGATATCTTTTTGTGTGCTGCATTGTTTTTGACTTGATTTTTTTTTTTTTTTTTTTGAATCTGCCCTTAGTGAGTCCACAGTATTACAAAGAGTGCACTGCTAAATCAGTAAAGTTTGTTTTCAGGAGAACAGTTAGGATAGAATAATCCCAGTCTTTAAGTTTGTTTATGATGATGCACTGGCTCTGATGGAGTTTAATGGGACTAACTCTTCCCATCTTGTGTCAAATCCCTTTAGAGAAGACTAATTCATTCCATCACTTTGTGCGTGTGTGTGTTTATTTTTACTTTTATTCCAGGATGACGGAGTGCTGAGAGGTGCTGAGGGTGGAGAGGTGGAGTCTCAGACCCCGAGGAAGAGCAGCTCTTCTCGCTCCTCCCGCAAGAGCTTCCGCTTGGACTACAGGCTGGAGGTAAAAAGCTCACTTTCTATCATACAGCTGCCCTTAACCTTTCCCCTTTGTATAAAGCACACGGGCGTGCACACACACACACCACCTCTGCCTACACCTCAGCTCACCTTACACCATCTTTTATCCATAAACTTCTTAGCTCATAATTCCATCACCTCAGTTCGCAATGCCCTTCTGTTATATAATAAAATGAGATAAATAACAATGTAATTGTTTTATTATGATTGGAGGAGGAAGTGACCAAGTCCTGTAAGGACAAACATGGCCGCTGGACCAACCCTTGGCCCACTTGGCGGTTCCCTTCCTACACCAACCTGCTCAGGTTCCTGCTGCTGGATAAAAATCATAGCAATGTGCCAACTAGTAAAGAGGTGAGTAATTGTTAGACAAAACTTTTTGTTTGCTGGTATTTTAACAAATGGATATAAAAATGTACAGGTACTGAATTGTTATTTATTATTGAAATAATAAAAAAGGACTCTTGCAACTTGGTGGATAATTGTAAGAAATGAACTAAAATACAATTTGAGTGTAAACCTTTTAAATGTAGCAATAAATTGACCAGGAAATAAAATTGCAGTATTAAAAATTACAACTTCATCAAATAAGGAAAAAGGGTAAATATTGATCACAGTTAAGTTACAAAGCAAATAAACTTAAAAATATAAAATCACAAGTAGTATAACTTAGCATTTGGTAGAAACAAAGCATTCAAATACACAAAAAGAAAAGTTCTTGGTAAATTTTTAATGTAAATATGCACATAGACATAAACACTGGATTAACTAAACTGATCAGACTCCCACATACAGGCTTTTAAAAAGCTGTTAAACATCAGATTTTGTAGTTACTGCAATGGCCAATTATTTTTGTTGTGTGTGTGTGTGTGTGTGTGTGTGTGTATATGTATATGTATATGTATATGTATATGTATATATATATGTGTATATATATATATATATATATATATTTTTTTTTTTTTTTTTTTAAATTGAATAATACCCCTAGTTATCAGTGTTATCACTCATAGACTGTCTCACCTCTCTCAGTATGAATGTTGCCCTTTGTCGACTTTCACAGCTCACACACAATATGTTGCTACCAGTGCAAACCTTGCTGAGCTCAGTAAGAGCTTAACAGGCTTCAAAGGCTGCTTTCACACAGCAACAAAAGTGTTTAACCCCTTAAATGCACAGTGTTTTGTTGTGTAAACCCTGTAAGAATTGAAAAATGTAACAACAAAGAGTCACATATAAGAAGTTTAATAGAAAGAAAGCTTGCAACATACTTGAAATATCTTGCCTGTCAGGTTGGAGTTTTTTTAAGCAACATACATAAAAGATAGTTGTTGACATAAAAGAGCCTGAAGAGTCAGTGTAGTTCTTCAAACAGAAGCAGACTCTCATGTCTACTGGCAATCCTTGTGATCTTGCCTTTATAAAAATTGAGGCTAAATCCTGTAAAATCCAACAAAAACATGTGCACGTCTATGTGCAGCACTGTAACTTTGCAGAGGGTAGAAAACAGTGAGTCTGTTTTTAGAGTCAGAGGGGATTATGGTTTATTTTTGAAAAGTCATGAGACTGAAACGTTCTGTTACTCAGAATAAGATTGTCTTTCTTTTCTTTCACTTCTTCTTTTCTGTCTTTCTCTCTCTTTTTTCCTTTACTCTGTCCTCTTTCTCCCTCCTGTGGCCTTTCCCATTCCCATCCCTGCAGGCTCTGGACAGTGAGCTCCCAGTGATTGAACCGTACTTTGTCCAGAACCCAAACCTCTCTGACTCTGGACGAGGTCTGAGAGTCACCTGGATGGGTCACGCCACAGTTCTGGTTGAAATCGACGGGCTGATTATCCTGACAGACCCAATTTTCAGCCAGAGGGCCTCACCATTTCAATTCATGGGGCCCAAGAGATTCCGAGGGCCCCCCTGTACTGTGGAACAGGTACAGTCCTTGATTATGTATTATGTATATATTAGTCCTGTATTATGTTTCCAGGCTGCTTCCTTCATAACTCTGTTTTATTTTTTATCCTCTGTCCATCAGCTGCCCAGGATCGATGCTGTTGTCATCAGTCATTCTCATTATGACCATCTAGATGCTGGATCTGTGGCGAGCCTTAATGCACGCTTCGGAGGGGAGCTACGCTGGTACGTGTGTTGGATCTTTTGTCAGCAATTATGTTTTAAGATCCACAGTCTTAACAAGATTAAGATGAAAGTCCAAATGTGTGCTGTCACAGGTTCGTGCCCCTGGGTTTGATGGACTGGCTGGTGAAGATGGGCTGTGAGAATGTGATGGAGCTGGATTGGTGGGAGGAGAACTGTGTGCCGGGTCATGATGACGTCACATTTGTGTGCACTCCCTCTCAGCACTGGAGCAAACGCACCGCGCTGGACGATAATAAGGTATTCATTTATTACAATTATTACAACATTGTTAACTTATTTGTTATCTATTAGTTTATCTATTATCTATTCAGTTTTACCTTTTGTTGTTGTAGTAGTTGAAACATTGATTTGGTAAATTTAGTTACTAATATCAACTAAACATACAAAGATGTGTAAATTCAAAGTCTCCACATAAAAAACAGTAGCTTAAGGCTCAGTGCTTGAATTATTTTTCATTAATTGAGTAGAACAAAGGCAGTTTGAAATAGTCAACGCATATTAAGTACATGGACATAATTTTGTATCTTGTGCCACATTTTCTCTCAGTCTTTATGGGGAAGCTGGTCTATTTTGGGTCCAGACCATCGCTTCTTCTTTGCTGGTGATACTGGCTACTGCTCCTGCTTCCAGGAGATCGGACGACGCTTTGGACCGTTTGACCTCGCAGCGATCCCCATCGGAGCTTATCGGCCCAGGTTCTGTACACAGTACAAATACACACACACACAATCCATTAATATGTTCATCTGTAAAATGTAATGCAAACAACTTATTCTGCCATTAAGTCTAATTTAATGATGCCTAAAACATCCAGTTTTTGCCACTACTCTCAGAGGTGTTAATGCACTTATACTGTATGGTTTAACACTGAGGTCATAGACAGTGATGGTGGTGTGATGACTGCATTATATTGAAGTTGTTTTCATGTCATATTGACTTGTGATATTGTTTGGTTTTGCAGGGATATAATGGAGGGGCAGCATGTAGATCCAGAGGAGGCTGTTCAGATTCATCAAGACCTTCAGGCCAAACAGTCTGTGGCTATTCACTGGGGAACCTTTGCTCTCGCCTATGAGGTAGGGGTATAAAAATATTATTCACTTTATTTCTGAGTTAAATGAGAAAATTATTATCACTGACCTGTTCACTACACACTGCAGAGTCTAGTAATGGACCAAAGTATTTAACACATGAACATTGGACTTATAAAGGAAATGAAAGTTAAAACCTGTTCTGAATGAGGTGCTGATTCAACTTAAGTGATTGTTTTGGAGGCTGCAAACTTGTAGGGCTCTTAACTACATCATGACTCTTTACAAAGCATCAATGAAGTGCGAATGATCATTAATGGGATAGTTCAGATAATTTGATGTGGGGTTGTATGAGACACTTACACCCAGTCAGTGTCTTACCTTCCATAGATAACGGTCAGCTCGCCCTCTGAATGGAGAAGCAGTGCAGTGCACCCGCAGGAACTAGCATAGTGTTGCTGTAAACTGTACCAACAACAAAACATCTTTGAGCCACCAACAAGAACACCAATCTAAAGTATATATGTTCCTTTACCTGCCTGCTACACCTTTAAAATTTTTGGTGCTCTATGTTCCTGTCAGACAGCCGTGCACAACGTCCATAATAACACAGACATTGTGAGTTTCAGTATTGTAGTCTCTAAAGGAAACGGCTGTCTGACAGGAATACAGAGCACCAAATATTTTAAAGTGTAGCAGGCAGGTAAAGGGACATACGTATATACTTTAGATGGGTGTTCTTGTTGGTGGCTCAAAGATGTGTTGTTGTTGTTGGTACAGTTTATAGCAGGGATGTCAAACTCGTGCCATGGAGGGCCGAGAGGCTGCAGGTTTTCTTTCCAACCAAAAACTCCACCAGCTG
>JAPZDY010000015.1:10051783-10062953 GCA_029783645.1 Ctenochaetus hawaiiensis | reverse complement strand
AGCAATTGTTCACAATGAATCAATGAGTCCACTGAAAGGACAATAACTGAAGCAACTTACAACAGCTGTTAACAGTTGCTTCTAGCTTTTCTGACATGAATATGTACTGTTTTTTGTTTTGGTAGTTATTATAAAGCTCTATACTCTGTTTTTTTAATGTGGGAAGTCATTGGGAAATTGTAATGGGCATTTTTATATCTATTTATTTTTCTTTTACAGCCTAAATGAATAATCACTTCATCAGTATAATCAATGGCAATATAATAAGTGATGAAAATAAACTATATTTGCATATCCCTGCTGATTTATTTAGCTTGCCAGTTATTTTATTCTTAATGTTGCCTCTACTAGTATAAAACTCTATAAAACAGAACTAAAAAACGTGTTTTATGACAAAAAAGCTGAAATATGTCTCACATTTACGGGTTTAGTCACATAAAATGTAACACCACATGTCACTGTATTTCACCAGCTTGTGACACTGACATCAAACCCAGAAATAACTTCTCTTTCATGTGACTTCATGTGAATTCATTTGCAAATTAAAACAACATGGTGGGCGACATGTGAAAAAAAATAATTCACTGCCAAAAATGTTTGACAAAGACATTCCTCGTTGCTCATCTACACTGCTAATATGGTCGGAAATGTACCTAAGCAAATGAGATTATAGCACAAATTATAGCATGTTCAACCTAAGCATCATAATCTTAATATGTATATATGTATATGTATGTAATATGTACTGAGCACACCATTCATCCTCCCGCCAGTGTCGTACCTGAAAGTGCAGCAGAGGCCGTGGAGGCTGGAGAGTGGTTGGCCAGGCTCGATGTGCTGGTGTTGTTGGTGGCAGAGTTTGTAGATTCTGCCACAGAGCCGCTCTCCTCCACGCAGGATGTCATCTCGCAGACGGAGTGTCGTCGGATGCCACCGCCTGTGGATGAGTCGATGTCATACTCCACCACAGGGGTCAGCATGGGAACGTTGTAGCTCTTGGAGCGTACCACTGGGTTCTTGGCAGTGGGGGAGTTGCCTGCTTTGGGCCATGAGCGCAAACGCTTTTCTGGAGAGAGAGAATGAGATGGTGAAAGTAGAGAAAGACTGATTTAGAATTTTTATTTCTTTATAGTTAAAAATGCACAGAAGCACCACAGCACACAAGTGAAAGAGATCACATAGATACAAGGGATTATAGGACTTATAGGACCATTAAAACACACTTCCATTGTGCATAATCACACTTACCCAACAGGCAGGAGGAGCAGTGCAAACTGGCAGATCCATCTCTGGAAAACAATCCATGAGTCCCAAGGTAGGGAGAGACCACCTTCTGGATGAGAGACTCAAGACGAAGGTAGTCGTCTGTCACACCTTTAGATTCATGGACTCCCTGCATCAGTCACACACACACACACACACACACACACACACACACAAACATACACTAGTTTGTATTAGCCGGTCAATGCTGCTTGTTGGCTGTCAGTGATGGAAACTTTAAGAGCCATGAGAAAAAACTTGCAGGAATAAAAGGAAGAAAAAGCTCAGTTTGGTTTTCCGTGATTTGATCAAACATGCTGACAGCAGCTGTGAGAAGAATCACATATGAGTTGACTCAATTTTAGGACTGTTTAATACATAGAGAAGTGACAGCTGCTAGTAGGAGACACACTTTATTTTTATAAACCCGGCAGGAAGACAACATGATTAAAACAGCCGAGAGTATTGAGTGAATTTGGTCTCAAATCAAACATACTCAGTTACAAAAGCATCAACATCACGGCTCAAATCAAATACAGAGAGACCAAACAAAACTTTGAATCTGTTAAAGATTGACAGATTTTCTGTGAGGAAAGTAAACAAGGAATGTAACCAACTGCAAGGAAAATAAACTTTGAAGTCACGGCATTATCTTTGTCGTTATTGGAATCAGCTATACAACTTTAACATGAAAAGAAGCCGCTGTCTACTTTACTGACATGAGCACTTCCAGTTTTGCTTGTAAATATTTGATAAAATTGTTAGAGGTGGAAAATAAAGTAATATAATATAATACACACTGTCTGTTAGTGTACTTAGTTTATTCTGTGTTAATGGTATTTTCAAGGATAAAACAAAGCAAAAAATATTGCCTTTCTTAGGTACAATAAGGTTTTTATTTTGTCTCCATTAATATTAACTCTGCCTTCTGTTTGGTACTGATTAAATAGTATTCATTGATTTTATCATGTAGTTTTCAGAAACAAGTGGGTGCAGGGTCAGAAGCTGTGAGACTGATCCACAACAGCACTGAAACAACTGCAGAGTTAGGTGGTGATTCTTTGTTGAAATATTAATTGGAGCAGCTTTAAAGACCAAATACTGGCCAGTTTTGGGTCTCACACCTGGTTTGCCTCTCCTAAAAAAAACTGAAAACATGAGTAAAAACATCTATGGTCACAATAGCAACAGATTTCCTTGATGGGAATTAAGGGGATGATTCTCCATGTGAGGGGAAGCTTGCAACTTTTTCCTGTTTTTTGAAATTTTATCTTATTTCTTGTTCTCTAAAGTGAAGTACATTTTATGTTAGTGGCTTTTAAATTAGATCAGCTGCAAACAAATTACCCTCATTACCAGTTTGGCACTATGAACTCTGTTTTCTCTCTCATTTTTGACTTCAGACAACTCGAGGACATGGCCTAAATAACTATATTTTTCCATCTGTTTAAAAGTGGGATTAAGTTTAAGGCTGTTGCACCATTTAAAGTTTCATGCTGAGGGGTGTGATGCATATGGGCCTCGCTCAAAATTCTTAAAATAAAAAAAAAAGTGAGATCAATCAAATTTCAGTACTCTGAATCATTAGAACCATGCATCAAAACCACAGCGCAGCAAACAACCACATAAGAAGGCAAGACTTCAGTGAACTGGCGTCACAGAACAAAAGGGAAATTACTAGCAGATGAACAAGAAGTAGCAAAAACAGCAAATATTCAGTGGTAGATTTTATATCTCTTACACTCAGCCTCATGTTTTAGCTGCCTTGCTTTCCTGTCTGCTTTTACGTCTTTGACTGTCTTTGCCTCCAACATCTCTGCTCTCTGTTAATGTCATGTTCGTCGTAGGCAAACAAAAAAAAGGCCAAGTTAAAATGCTCTACAGGATTTATCCATACACAATGGATAAATCAGGAAAATTAATAAATCATGCTTTTTTTCTTGAGTTTTTTCTGCTTTCCATACCTGACTTGGTTTTTCTGTCTTGCTATCCCTCTGACTGAGTCTGGAAGCAGCAGATTTGGGTCACTGAGTCACTAAAATAATGTCCACAGTGACCAACACAGAAGCAGACATTACGTTCACACTCCAAGATACACTTGAGAGCACTTTCAATTCACCTGCATTCACCCCCTGACCCACATTTTTACCTCTGACCAGTAAATGCCTAACTTTAAAAATGGGCTGTAAACTGTTTTTGGAAGATTGAGCAACAGGTTAACTGTTAGCTGAGTAAAAATCTTCCCCTAAAACTGTTAAAACAGTTTAGTAATAACAAAAAGAAATAAGCTTGAGCCTTCTGAGTTTAAGTCAAAATGTTTTCTTTGCTTTCAAGGCCATAGGAAGATTTTGGGTAAATACTTTGGAGTTAAATGTGGTTCACTTGAATAATACACAGCAATGCATTTCCTTTTCCTTAGCTCAATATTGTAAAAAATATATACAGTTAGAAAAGAGTCAAAGATTAAAGAGACGACCAAAACAGCAGCAAAATTTTCTTGCAGAATTTAATTTCTTTCCTCATGTTTCCTTTTATCCCTGCACTTAGGCTAGGAGGCAAAATTATAAATTCAACAATGAGTAAAAATGCAGGAGATGAATTAAACTGATGTACATTTTGTGAAATGAGAGGTATCTAAACTTTAATATCTAGCATGTGTTGTCTGCCTGAAGAGTAAAGCAGCACTACAGTTAAATTATAAGTAAAAAACTGCCTTCCTTCCCACAGTGAGTGAAGGTGATGGAAAAATTAACTGTACAGATTTAAATAAAAAATAGGAATATTAAAGGTTACAGGCTTCCTTGTTTGGGGCAATAAAAGACTACAGTTCTTCTAATGAGGTCTGCAACATTTTGCATCTGATCTTGTGGGGACAAAGAAGCCTTTAAGGACAGTGTAAACACATATGATTCACATGTGCAAACTTCACCACAAATATTCAGACACAGACAGGGAGCAGAGGGCACCAAGTGGTCATGGGAAGATTACTGGGCTCTGTGTTCACACCAAAATCATTTCCTGTGAAATCCCTTTGCAGAACCAAACACAACAGCTCTCTGTACCCTGTGATCTCCTCTTCTGTTCCCCATCTGTTGTCATTTACCCTCTTCCCTCACCCTGCATCAGTCATGGATGTTTGTCAGTGCTGTGTGTTTGAGGATTTGTGTGAGTGTGGATTAGGGAGATTGCATGAGAGATGATAACTTAAGAGATGTGCTTGTTTGTGTGTACCTGTAGTATTAGCAGCATCTGTATGATAGAAGGAGGAACTCTGGCCCGGGGTCGAGACAGAGCTTCGTCTAGTTTGAGGTTGAGGGTGATGATGTTCCTGAAGTGGAGCAGAGCCAACTGACGCACTGACGGCTCCTTTCCCTGATGACACACACACACAACATGTAAACACACTGTTTTGTAGGAGTGTGAGCGTGTGTTTGTCTGTGTGCGTACCTGTACAGGATAAAAGATGGCCTGTAGCATGGACAGAACATCACAGAAGAAGAAGTCCCATGTGTCGGCCAGAGAGTCCAGCAACTTTTGACCTGTAACAACACAAGCAGAAAGACCAACAACCAATCAGGGGAGACTTTCGGGAATAAAATCAGGATATTTGTGTGCATCAGTAAGGATACCCACTGGAAAAAGACAGTTTAAGATCAAAAGTGCCATTATAAAAAGGAATATGTATGTGATTTTGATATGAAATTAATCACACTGCAGATTTCTTAAGTCTCCCTTTACTTATGTAATGAAGTATTTCATCGGCTCTCATTAATCTCTGTGCTTTGGTCTCAAAATATTACAGACACACAAACTTCTCTCATGTGATGCAAAGGCCTCATAAGAACCACAGACTACAGGAATAACTCAAATGGCTCAAGGTCCACAAGAAACCCAAGACCCAAGAATGAACAAACATCCTAAAAGCTTGGTATTTTGCAGGTGAAGTCTTAGTTGGCAGTTAACTTAAATTTGTCACTGTTGTGTAAGTGACGCAAATGTCATTTCCTGCCCAATCGTTTTGACGGCAGCACTGAAAGTCTGTCATGGTTTGTGTGTGAGGGTGTGTGTGAGTTTTTCTTTTACAATTTCAAAGGTCCCCAAATAAAGGTCACACATTCACCACAACAGAGAGAACAAATTGATTTCAGTGTCTTGTTCTCACCTCTTCAGTGTGGCTTTTTCTCATTTTGACTGTGCGCATGCGTATGTGTGTGTGTGTGTGTGAGTGAGTGCCCTTATAGGTGTGAATTCCAGAAAAATGTCACTAGCCAAAAGTGATGGTGGGTAGATAAAGCCATGTCCTGACAGTTCAAACTAATCGTTAACTCAACATAGCAGAGTGTTAGTCAATTATTATTTTTCCCTGCTTGACTTGTGACTTTTGCCACATTGAGATAAAAACTCAATCGTCTCTCCATTTTTTTCCCTGAAATGATTCACTGACAGTGTGGACATTCCTCACCAAAGCCAGGAGGAACCTTTGTTATAACTACAGGAAATTCAACAAACAACTTGGACCTTGATAGTTTTTGCGTCACTTATATTATCTTGTAGAATTTTGTTTAAGTTCCTTTGCTGCCACTTGTGAAAAAAAAGTTGAACTTCTTCCAAAAGGTTAATCAACTGAATTCTCTTTAGGAAAGCATTTTGTCACTTTGTTTACCTTATTGTTATTAACTTACATTTCCTTTTTTCTGTTGATTTTACATATCTTATTAACCAAATGGCAACCAATATTTGTTTTTAGCCATCTTAGCAGTTTGTGTATGGATGCTGTTTAGTAAATGTTAGTGTACTAACACCCAAAACTAATATGGTAAATATTAGCTTAACATTAAAATTGTGTGCATATCACCATTCTGGTCTTAGCAATTATCTCAAATCATTGCTGTGCCTAAATAAGCAGAGCCTCTGGTGTAGCTGCAGACTTGTACTTAGAATACATAAGACTTACTTGTGTAAAAGTTTGTCTTTGTAAATATGGCTTGAATGCGGTGAAATTCAATTATGAAATGATAATGATGCTATTAATCTATTTTAGTTCTTTTTTAAAAACTTCTTCAGAGAAGGAAATGCAAAGATAACACAGTCTGAAGTCTGCAGTCCCTTCAATGAATGTAGTTACATTCATCTATGTTTGTACCTTCATAGAAGCGGATCTTGTCCCTCAGTATGACCATGCCTTTGGTAAGCAGCTGGTTCTGAAGGTACTCAGTGAAGAAGGAGCCCAGCTCTGTCTTCAGCAGCTGCCTGCAAAAAACATGAGTGCATTTGAGTGCACAAACTGACACAGACACACATGCAGAAAAACAGCACACACACCAGCAGTTTAACCTCCTCAACATGAACCACAACTAATTAGTTATCATGCACTGGAGAGCTGCAGTGTTTAAACAGCAGCAGACTCAGGAAATGAGAGAAGATGTTGTTCACACTGAAAACAAAGGCTACAGCAA
Organism: Ctenochaetus hawaiiensis; assembly: GCA_029783645.1. NCBI lineage: Eukaryota > Metazoa > Chordata > Actinopteri > Acanthuriformes > Acanthuridae > Ctenochaetus > Ctenochaetus hawaiiensis. Next base: position 10,056,234 of record JAPZDY010000015.1, on the reverse strand, counting down.
CATATGAACAATTCAGGATTTTTCACTGATAAGACTTCGTCACCAGAACATTTGACCTTTAATCTTTGTGGCACACAATACATCACTAGGCAAACAAAAAGGTGTATGTTTGGACACATAAAATCCAAATTTACAAAGGCTTGTAGGTGCCTTTCTGGATACAGAAAGAGCCAAGAGCACTGCTACGTTTCTGTAATATGAAGCTTTAATGTTGCTAAATTTTCAAAACTACGGCTTGAACGTTGCACTAAGTAATGTGTTTGCAATATCTACTGTACATGGCTGGAGTCAGTTTTGACAGAATTTCCTTAGATATTTTCAGCTACAACATAATTAAACATGCAACAGTGACCCATCTGTAACCGCCAACTGATATCTCTCCTTTAAAAAAAGCTTAAGTTGTTGCTGATTTATAGACAGTCGTGAACAGCAGAAGAAGAAATGTTACGCCTGATGCTGCTGAGAGTGATGCAACAACAATAACTGTTTCTGGCCATGTTTTCATGTTCAGTAAAGACTAAATTTAGCAAACCGAAGCTGCTATTATGTGTTTACGAGTGTCTCTGCTGGCAGGAAATCCACTGTTGCAGCAAGGGAAGGTGGGACACTAAATGAAGGAAAACACTATAATTTAGTCCTTTCCTAAAATACAAACTGTCAGCAAGAGAGGCAGACAAGTAAAGAAAGAAAACGCAAAGTAACAGCTGACCTGACACCTTCGTTCAGAGTGTAGAGTTCATTTTCCCCCAGTTCCTTCCGCTGGAAAACTGATATCACTGCATTATGGATGCTGAGAAGAAACACACAAGGAAGACAAATTATAAACGTGGTAAATCATTTTCCAGTGTTCATATGCCAACGTCTCTCCTCATATATAAGAAATAAATTGAGAAAGCAGTAAAGGAGGTCTCAGAAAAGACACTTATCCAGAGATTTCAAACAATTTTTGTCTCTTTTCTATAATGGAAAGTTTCAGCAGCTGTCCAGGCGCATCAGCGAGAGTGTTGGTAGTTTCCTGTCATCATGGCACGTTATTTGAAGGAGTAAAAAAAGTTTGGTTTGCAATATGGTGTCACAAACATTAAAATAACTAATTTTAGCCCCAATCCTTTCTTATGGTAAATGATCAACCTCAAAATTTAGATTCAGATTCAGACTTCTTTTCTGTCCATTTAACTTACATGAAATCGAAAATTATCTTTGGCACTAGCATTGAGGACAAGAATACAGACCCATCATACAAAACAATAGAGGACAAGAACAATACATTACACAAGAGTGCTGATTGCAGGCTCAGTGCTCACAAACAAACACAGCGGCTGCAAACATGTATAGAAAAACTATTATTACAGAAAGTCTCAAGTCTAGTTGAAAAGTTCATTTGCACAGTAACCTTCAGCAAACTGAGTTAAGCCCATAAAAAAAGAAAGTAAAGAAAGTAAAACAACAAAAAAAGGAGAATAAACATAAAAGATTAGCAGGGTCATGAACTTGTTTCACTGTAGGTTCCAGTCCAGTGCATGTTGTTCATCAAGACCTCCAGCTGCAACCCCCTCCCTGCAAACTGAGAGCTCTCGCCTCCCACTGTTCGCTGTCTAGTGTCAAATCAAGCTGAAACACCATAAAAATAACCAGAGAAAAGAGAGAGAGCCAAAGAAGAAAGGGATCCATGAGGCAGAAAGAGATGAAAAGAGGATTGAGGGATGGCTGCACATAAAAAAAGATTGTGATGGACCCTTAGGGAAGAGAGATGGATCGACTTGTTGTTTACGTGCATGCGTGTTTGTGGGTAGAGGTTTTTATTCACAGCATGAATAATGGCACAAACAGAGCTTTCCGCCAGTGGTATTTATTCAAACATGGAAAAGAAAGTGACATACAAAAATACATTTTCATGTGTGTGTAAATTTACAAGCATGACAACTCGTGTAGCTTTGCATCCATGATAAAAAAGACACATTTGCCATGCAGTCACATCCAATTAAACCTAAGAGATAAATTAACATGGCTACATGTCTCTCACACACTAACCTGTTCCAGGTGGCGTTGGCCCCAGCTCTTCTCTGTTGGGTCCCTTTGTCCTTGCTGCACTCCTCTACCAGTCCTCCAGTAATTCCTCCCTTATCCCCTCCTCCTCCTCCTCCTCCTCCAGGATTTTTAGCCTGCGTGAGGTCAGTCAGACTCGAAGACGAGCTGCTGCCCAACCTCAGCTTGTTGTGGAGACTCCTCGAAATCCAAAAGTGAGACAGAGGGAAACAAAAATAAGCACAAAGTCCAGACCAGTGTGGTATTGAAGGCTTCTGGTGGAGCCAGGTTCACTTTCCACAAATGCTAGTGGAACCCACAGAAAGACAACAAAGCAAAGAAGTTATCCAAAGACAATAACAGTTTTTTCTACAATTACAACACATTAAGGAAACTGATGGCACAGAAAGAATACAAAAAAATCAGCTTTAGAAACTCAAAATTATCCAAAAATCTAAAAAGGAAAGGTGCAGCTGTGAAGTGCAACTGCTGTGCACAAACACAACCCTTATTCTTCCTGATGTTAATGACAGGATTAGTATTTATTGATGGGTGATTAGCTTTTATTATCCATCTGTTAATGTTTACACAAGCTGAAGCACTATAATGCTGTGGAGATGTACAGTAGAGGGAACAAGCATGTACACAGAGAGCTAGCAGGAAGAGAGTAACAGCTGTGTTGCCATAAAATGTTGGCAGTGTACATTTCTTAAAAAGTTTCTGGATGTTGAATTTGTACATTTCTTATGAACATAACAGAATTTCAACAATATTTGTAATTTTTTTTTTATACCTTAATATATATATTAAAGTGATGTAGCTCAGAGTAAATTTAAGCCAATCAACAGACCACTATATGATGCCGACAGGTTCATGCAGGTCATTTTATTGACCATCTGGGTATTTTCAAGCTGTTTCTGTGGCAACAAAATAGGAGGTTTGACGAGATGACAGGAGATTTTCAAGCCGTGTTTAAAGCAACAAAACCAGGTGTTTTTAACAAGCCGCCTGGGCATTTTCAAGCATTTCTTTACCCTAACCAAGTGTTTTTTATGTCTTATCCAAACCAGACTTTAACCACAGAAATCTGAAGCTTCAAAGTAGAAAAGTTAAAAGAAAAAGTTACGCATCAACATATTTGGGGTTTGCAAAAATGTATGAGGCCAGCACTAATTTTAGTGATGATGGCGTTGACAGCAAAGTCAGTCAACCTAGAGGAGGAAAATATAAATAGTGAACTTGGAGAGAGGATAAACTGGAAAAGGAGAAAGGAGGAAAAACTGAGATATATAGGAGGATAGAGAGTAAAAAAGAGGAAGAAAAGGAAAAAGGGGAGGGACGAGGGCACTTAAGTAATGCTGAGGAGGTCAAAATCAAAGCGGAATATAAGAGACAGAGTGTCAAAGGAGATTCAGGTTGGCAAAAGGATGCACTAAATAACCAGAGGTTGGAAAAAACAAAAGCAAATATGAGCTATGAGTTCAGTTTCAGCAGGAAAAGGCAGAGTGATGGTTTCGATGCAGCTGAACCAGTAGATTTCCTCAAATGGCTGGCAAGGTCAGACTTGTTGGGGTCATAAGTTTACTTTTTATTTAAGATATAGATTTGGGACAATAAATATAGTTGTGATGGTTAAGATTATTTCACAGGGAAGGCATTATGTCAATATGAGGAACAAAAAGAAGATGAAGAAGAAGCGATGAACCAAAGTGTGAAACCTGAAACCTAGGTGACAGAAAATGAAACTAGAGTAAAACTGTCAGATGTGTCAGGTACAGTTAATGGAAACATGCTCTTTCCCATTTAAGATGTAGGTGTTTTTATATATAAATACGCACACCGTATTTGCACCGTATATATGCATTTATACACACACACAGCATGTTCTTGATATTACTGCTCTTGTCTTGTGGTAATAAATAAAAAAGACTTATATTAATTTATTCAAACAAGCAAACCAGCAATTTTTGTAAATTAAAAAAACAACACACACACATACACACATACATCATGTTCAGTACTTACTCTAGTAACTGAAAAGGCACCACATATTCCCACTCCATGAGTGTGTGTCACACTGAACAGAGCAACAGGTAGATGAAAAAGTGTACAAAGGTAGTGGAGGATAAAAGGTGTCACTCTTTCACAGGCCCTTTTTTTTATCATTTTCTCTTAAGTTTTACTTCTTTCACCTAACTCTCCGATCTTAACTTTTTCTTTTCTTCTCCCCTCTTCTCTCTTTCTCCCCTTGCCAGTCTGTGCCAGTCAGTGACCATGTGACCTGGTGAGCTTTTGTGCCCGGTGAACAAAGCAACCCTTTGAGGTTCAAGAGCTGCCAAGAGGGAGGGGAAGGATTTAAAGGTAACACACATTTCACTTCCTCCTGCTCTCTTTATTTCTGTCTGTCTGTCTGTCTGTCTGTCTGT
>JAPZDY010000015.1:10038102-10051153 GCA_029783645.1 Ctenochaetus hawaiiensis | reverse complement strand
ACTTCCTCCTGCTCTCTTTATTTCTGTCTGTCTGTCTGTCTGTCTGTCTGTCTGTCTGTCTGTCTGTCTGTCTGTCTGTCTGTCTGTCTGTCTGCGTGGGGCCCAGGACAGATAGAAGTTGTATTCAGGCTGGTATAACATGCTGGCGCAATTCAATCAACACTGTTCAGTATTTATTTATAACTTTGACATCATCTTTTTTTTACTCCTATCAGCAAAGCAATTATTTACTTTTCTTCGTCTTCTATAAAGTTGTAATGACTGAGTGATTGAATTTAAATATAAGAGGGAGAAAAACTGTGATAAAGGAAAAAGAGGAAATGGAGAATCAGAGGCATGCAAAAAAAGGGGACATGGATAAAAGGGATATGTGTGTGTATGTGTGCTGTGTGTGTTGTAGGTCCGTCTGTCAACCTGGATCTTAGTTGGACACCACATAAATAGGTCAGTGTGAGAAACAGGAGCCCTGGAGCTCAGACACACACACACACACGCACGCTCACACAGAAAGACACTCATGCACTTGTCCGGCATCAAAGCAAAGACAAGTTTACATATTCTCGCAGAAAAGGTGAAGTGTTGCACCTTGTGCCGCTGAGTTTTCTCTGGAAAAATGATGAAGAGGATGCCAAGCATGAAAACAGGAGCAAAAAGATGCAGAGCCACACAACAAAAACTGAATTGCAGAAAGTTTCCTGGAAACAGTCACACTGCTGAGGGAAAAAGGGACATATTCTACATATGTGTACATTACAGGATGCTGGTGTAACCTGGAAGTTCGACACTTTTTTTGCTTTTGGCTCTGAAACAACAGGAAGAGTTGGGAGAGAAAAGGCTGTGGTCTAATTACTAAACAAAGGAGGATAAGGGGGATGTTTGCTTGAATGAATAAATGAATGGATGAATGAGATCATTCAGGAATGTGTGTGAGAGTATGTGTGTGTGAGTGTTTTCCACTTTCATCAACATTTGTGTGTTCTAAAGGACTCGGACAAAGAGAGAAAAAGGAAATGAAAAACCTTGGAGCTGCAATGAGACTGTGTACTCTGAATGAGACCTGCTGGCTGGAGTGTGTGTGCATTTGTGGGCATTACTCCTTGTGGGAACATAAATCTGTTTACTCAGTCACATTGCTGGGACTTTCCTTCCTTATGAGGACGTGACACAAACTCCATAAGGTGAATCATTACATTTTAGAGTGGTTTGGGTAAATGAATGCAAGTCAGTGTACTATCCTCAAAAATGATGAAAAAATGATTGCGTATGTGTGTATTTGTCCTTACCTCCTTAACGAGCCCTCTCGTTCCATGTTAGACTCGACAGACAGCTGCGACCTAGCAACCGCCCTGAAACCGCAGACGAATCAGCATCTGTGAAGAGAAACAAGGAGTTTTACTGGCAGAGAACATCAAACACAATGATCTCTTAATGGAACAAATCTAATAAACTTTTCCTGAGTTTAATTTCTGGTTTAAAATGCAAGTGAACACACTTCTCTGCCTGAGGATATTTCAACATGTCACTGTAGGAAAAGCACAGGTGTAAAAGCACCCAACAAAATTAGTGATGGCCGAATTTGATTTAGCTGCTGCTGTTTCAGGGTCCTTTTACGTCAGTTCACTGTCAGACTGTCATGGCTTACTGGGATTCTTAAAATAGAACACAACCTCTATTAATGTTATTAGCAACACAAGTGTTTTTTCCACCATATAGTAAATTATAAAGTGTGATCTAGAGCTATTCTATAAAGCATCTTGAAAAAATTTTATTGTGATTTGGTGCTATTTAGATTAATTTTTTGACCTGACTTAACTATGATAAGTCAATAATTTAACTTTTAAAAGGCCTATTACATTTCTCTGTATATTGTAAAGAAAATGTCAATCAATAATCAGAAAAATGCATACCAGCATCTCTCCATATCTGACGTGTAGAGAGTGGAGTGAATAGACAGGAAGCAACACACAGGCTGCACCAATTTTCACTGATATTACCACATTTTGCAAAGAACAAAAGCTATCGTGATTAATGGCGCAGTGCATTAATATATAACAGCTCTCAAGATACTCAGCACTTCTTAGCACTTTACATGTTAATAAAATATAAGACACAAGGCTAATGTGGTTAATAAATGTGCTGTATGATCTCTATATCCACCATTTAATCCATGTCATATCACTCATCTGTCCCTGGATTTCTTGTCTGGGTGTTTACAAGCTCTGTTAAACAAAGGCAAACCTCTTCAAAAAATTAGAAATATATAAAAATATGAAAGACTGTCACCTGCTTATTAACTGTTGCATTAAAACTAAACAGGACTAAATCAGACTGATATTGTAAACTCACAGACGGACAGACGTCTCCACTTACTGTCCAGCTAACAAGACACAGTATTCTAATCAAATTACTGTGAAGTGGTTCAGACAGAAATTTGATCGTAGCACGAACTCAAATGCCCCTACTCACTGGCCCACACACATGCACACTCACACACACACACACGCAGATAGAATGACACATACATCAGGCAGGTACAGGGCCAAACAGGGTAAAGCCATGGCTTCCTCATGACCTATATCACTGTCTTACCCAAAACAACACTTTCGCTCTTTGCTCTCTTTGCTCTACAGCTTTACAATGACATCAATAAAATCCACAGCACTAAAGTGTTAGTTAACAGTTCCAGGAAGTGCTTTATACCTTTAGTTGCAGAGCATGCATGAAAACAAGGTTAAATTCAAGCTCTGCATGGTTAAAACTTCTATTTTCACATGTAGCCCACTGTCGGTGGGGTTTCGGTATGTGGGCCGTGGTGAAGTTGAGGTCATAATCAGAATAATCATACCCTGTTTAGAAAAAACTGTAATGTGCTGCTTGGCTAGTAATGACTCTCCAGTGATTGGGACTATACTTCCTGAAAATTATATTTGTAGCTGTGCGATATAAACCCAGACCTGTTGTTGCTTGGTTGCTACAGGTCCTACAATGTTTATTTATGTCATTTTGATTATCTAGTTGATTTATAATTTCATTGTGAAGCACATTTGCATTGACCAAAGTGCTGTTGACATAAATTCACTTGACCTCACGACATGAAACAGATTTTTAACTTTCTATTTGAATCCACAGCAACGCAAAAGAATTCAACCTCAAAGAATGATACCATAGCCATAACTGATACAAACCTAGTGCTTCAAGTCTTGTTGCCTGTTTTTAACAAAATCTGTCCTGCAACTCTTCAGGGTGGTAAAATGCCTTGCTGAAGGGCATTTATACTGCAGCAAAATGGACTGTGATTATGGGAGCTTGAGAGTTTTTTTTCATTCTGGCTCTGGCAAGATTTTCATGAGCAGTCCAGGGGATGAAACCAGGGAGCTCCTACTCACTTGAAATCCTGATTTCTCTGAGTGTAAAGCCTCCTCCTCCTCCAACTCCTCTCTCAGCAGATAGTTTACATTGTAAGAAGATATCAAGGACTCCACTGCTGAAAATTAACACCCATAATCTGCTTCGACTAACACACGCACACACACTCACACACCACACAATTCTGCAGAGTGGTAACACATCGGGGAAATTACCACCCTGCAAGTGCAAAAGTGAGCCTGTGTCTTGCAGCAGGTTTGTCTGCTCCAGCAGCCTCTGGCTGAAACCAGACCACAAGTTGGACGTCCTGCTGCGCAAATCATTGATGTCTGTGTTTTTAAAAGCTGTACTACCCTGACAGCAAGTCCTCAAGTCTGCCTCTTGTGCAGCTAAGGGCAATACAACTCTTTCAATGCACTGTGCATATATCCTGGAGGAGGAAGATAAAAGTAGGAAAGAAGTTTCCCTTTAGTACAAATCATAGTTTATATAGAATAAAAGAAAAGAAAAAAATGTTACTGAAATAATGAAATAATGGGCTCCTGTTTTTGATAGTAGCCTTTAGTTTTGCTAACAATTCTAGCATAAAAACCAACTGACAAGAGAAAAGTAGTTATATTCTAAAGTCTGGTTGATCGATTTTTAAACGCTATACTCACTTTTATCAGAAGTCTTCCTCGCCCAATTAAACAGCAAGTGTTCTCTGTGTCAAAATCCCGCAAAAAAGCCCAAAATAACTCCCGTTTTCCCGTAAAGATGGGAGTTTACACGGCGTTAATCCAAGCGGTCCGCTCTTCAGCGCAGATATATCACCGTTTGGCCGGGGTGCGCGTGAGCCTCGAGCTGTCAGCGCGGCTCTCTGGACTGCGCGAGCGTCAGTGTAAGAGGGAGGAAGTGAGCAGGGTGACGCTGAGAGAGAGAGAGAGAGAGAGAGAGAGAGAGGAGTGCGTGCGCGCGCGTGCGTGCACCAGGCTTTGTGTTTGCAGGGTTAGCGGGTGCGATGCAACCGATGGAAAGTGTTTGCGGTGTAGTTTGTGTTTGTACAAAAAGTGGACCTATATGACAATACAAAGTTAGACGGATAAAAAGCAAAAAATAAAGAAATAAACTTTGCAACTGAATTTCAATGCTTTGTGGTTCTTAGTTGACCGATAGTACTCAGTATTTCAATTCTACTGCTGCTACTTTTTCTGCTATGAACATGTAATACCAAATACCAGAGATGGAAACTACTTTCACCAAAGCACTGGTGCACATTTTTTCTCAGCGTGCACCTTTCATGACTAATTCTATTTAATGCTACTTTCAGTGGCAGAGCAACAAAACTTTGAATAATTATATGCATGAATACCACTTCAGTTTAAATACCAGCAGATTATTTTGGTGAGTGAGATGGTCTGTGATGTATGTGAACTAAGAGGAAACATGAAGTAGCATGAAACTTGTAGCAGGTGTGTTGGGTTATACATTTCCCTGTCATCATCACTCACTGTGAGTTAATAAATGAAGTTGGAAGTATGGGCAGGAGCCAAATCAAGATGTGAAAGGATCTCAGTGTTGTATATTATAAAAGCATATTTAAATAAAAGCTAAAATGTTCTAAGTCTCGACAGTGAGGGATGATATGTGTCTCTGTATATGTGCAGACACGTGCTCACTTTAACAGGTAGAAGTTGGATAAAGGCTGTTATATTCAGTTTCAGATCAAGTGAAAATTAGCTATATGCTGACAATGACACTGCTATTTTATTGATGCAATCTATTCAAGAACAAAACCAACAAAAACAACTAAAATAAGTTAAATAAAGACCAAGGGATCCCTAAAATTATAACGCTTGCTCCTGAGGATTGCATGAATAACTGCACTAAGTTTCATGGTGATGCATCCATAGTTGTTGAGATTTTCTGTCAGGACCAAGAAGGCTGACTGACTGAGGAAGAAAGGAAGACAGAAAGAAAGAAAGATTGCCTGGACATTACTTGTTAGTGCAGATTTAAGGCAGCTTTGTCAGCAGGTTGAAAACATTAGGCGTCTTTGTTGTCAGCAGATTGGTCTCCCATCATGTTTAATTCATAGTGAAATAATTCACAGCCAAACCAATACAACAGCAGCCCACACTCTCACAACACTGGACTTCACACTGAGTGCTTTTATTGCCCGGCAGAGGAGGCCACTCAGCAGCTACACAGGCTTCTATGTATGTGTGTGTGTGTGTGTGTTTTTTTTAATGTGTGGCTCTGTGTGTGTTCTCACTTCAGAGCCAACTTGCATCGACTACACACAGTATCTAATGTACAGATCATTACACTGGCCACAGAGCACACTGTGTCAGATTAGACAAACTGCACTCTGTCTGCTGCCACCACACAAATATGCATCTGTACTCCTCTGCCACTGATAGTACGTCTCTTTTTCTCTCTCTCCCTCACACACACACACACACACAATGCAATGTTCCTCCTGCTGTAATAGGGAACAGGTTTATAATAGCAAAGTCTACAGGTCAGGGCCAGATTGTATCTTTAAAGTTCTTAGGACCATAAAACAACAAAACACACACATGCACACACACTCATGCTCACATGCACACTCAAGCACCTGGAAAAATACAGCTTGCCCCACAGTTCACTAATCACTTAACAGTATATAAACAGAGTGTTACTAATGTTTCTATACACACACACACAAAGCTGGCAAACACACATTATTTTGGCATGCACAGATACATTAGAGGTGATCACAAAAACACTTTCCCTTTTGGCACAGAACTTTTGAATGATTAAAACAATGTGTGTGTGTGTGTGTGTGTGTGTGTGTGTGAGTGTGGTTGTGATTGATCAACCACATGTAATTATCAAAAACCTGCAGTAAATAAGTGACGTTAATTTTTACAGAGTGTCTATTTAGGGAGACACTTTCAACCTTGTGACTTGAAGAGCAACCTGGGTATAAATGCTGTGTACTGTGGATGTGTATGCATGTGTTTGTGTGTGGGTGTGTGTGAAATACAGGATTAACCTGAACAGGAAGTGAAAACTCCATCATCTTGATCATGCTTTATTCAGCTCTTTATCCTGTAATTTACTCAATAATTCCTTGCTACTACAACCAGCTTTTCTTTCAGATTTTTTAACCCTTTACAGATCTACTGAAACTTGACTGTCATAGTTTATTTTTGTAATTATTAACCTATTCTCACTGTCAGCATCAAGTATCAGACATCATTTGATTCGGGAGAACTTTTGACCATTTTTAAGTCCTAATTTTACATTTGCTTTGTTTGAGAATGGACAAACTTAACCCTAACAGGAACCCTGGGTGATTTACAGCCATTTTTTTGTAATATTATCCCAAGCAAACAAGACATATGTGATGCTACTGAAAAACTGAGGAAGTCTATCTGACTTTTTAAAGCATGATGATTGCATGAGCATGAGATTCAAAAGTTATTAAACATTAAAAATGGCAGCAATTTTTTGTTGCTGGCGGTTGTTAAGGTCTTTAAAGGTTAATTAAGACTAATTGTTGGGACTGTACTATTTTGGTAGGGAACATATCTTGCTTTACTCCTGGGGGAGGAGCAATAGTTAAAGATTGGCCCCAAAAAATGGAAAAGACAGTTCATTTGAAAATCTGATGCTCATTTGTTTCTGCAGATTAGAGGTAGAGACACAGCTTTTCTGTTTCTCTTTCACAACCTCTTTCTAATATGGTTTAAGCCTGGCAAACTGCACTTTTACAGCACACTTTGAAGTTGATTTTACAAAGGAAGCTGTAGGCTCAAAAAACCACAAAGCACACTATAAGAGCGTACAATCCTGTGCATGATCACATTTAAAATATTATATAATAACAATTTTATTCAGTGTTATATCACTGGACAATCAAACGTGGGAGCTTGAGGTCACAAAAAATAAATCTTGCGTGCTTCCTTTTAAGTGTGAAACATGTTAGCTCCCTGCTATTGCTGTTCATTTCCTCTCCTACACACACACACACACACACACCTCTCACCCTCTAAAAACTCACTTTTCGGATGGGCTTCCCCTTCCTGGTTACGGTTGCTATGGTAAAAGGGTTGTAGATCTGTTAAAAAAGTTCCCTCTGTTAGAAAGACAAGAAAACTACAGCTTATATAGTTTTGCAAACACTGTAACTGCATTTTCAAGAGCTGGAAAGCACAATTTTGTACTTTTAAACTAATTTCTGTTGAAGACATTAAAGCAACAGATAGTCTAACTTACATCTTTTTCGACATAAGGGGGCAGGAAGAGGTCTGGTGCCTTGCTCAAGGGCTCTTTGTCAGGGCAGTGTGTCTATTTCAGGGGAGAACTGGTGACCTGATGATCTGTATAGAGATACACAGTGTTTGTTTGTGTTCAGCTACACTCCATCTCCTTTAGTCCATTTAAACACACGCAAACTCCCATTAGGGAGGACAAAAACACACATGGTTGAGACCACAGGGGACAGAAAAAGCACTTAAAACCGAGATGGACACACACTTTTAACAGAAATGTACTGAAATACACATGCACGCACATTCTGTCTGCAGGCAAAGTGGCACACTGGTTAAAACTTGATGCCATGTCAATCTGGGCTGTGTAAACAGACGAGGGGAGAAAAAGCTGCTCTCCGGCCAAAGGAAACAGCGACAGGAACCTGTAATGACTCAGCTCAGGAGCCCACATTGCCCAGTGCAAACCTGCAGCCTCTGCTTACACAGATACATGATTACACTAAACACAGCAAGGTTGCAACATCATCGCTACTGCAAGGGGGAAGGACAGGATTGTACTTACAATGAATCCAACGGTGCAGACATTCAGGTGATTATTCTTCCTTTTCTGTGTTTCATGTTGAAACAAAGAGATGTTTATGTTTGATGTAAATGTGGGAACTAATTTGAAATGATCTCACACTGTTATCAAACAAATATTGTCACTGTATGCACATTGAATCTTAAAATAAAAGAATATTTCCACTCCCCAAGATGCACAATGGACATCTAGCTCCTTTCAGAACTTCTAAAAAGTTTTTTCTTCTTATTTCCTCCTTTGTGATCAAAGCAGAACAGCAGATAATGACCTCAATTCAACACATCAGAGTCATTACGAAAAAGAGAAAACAACAGTCGGTAAGGATTTCTCAGAAACTCTGTAACTTGTCTGAGAAACTTAGCAAAGTGAATACTGACCTGTATTTACCCTGATCATTAGTCAGCGTTCCACTTCATTAGCATCACGGTCCACACTGGTCACCGTTCGGCTGCAGTTAAAGGTTAAATGCTTCATTCAAGGGCAGCTGAAGGTAGCTGGAAATCTATTAATGAGTAAATGATTAAGAAGAAGATGAAGACAGAAGGCAAAAACCAGGAAGAAAACACAGCCATGTACCAACAAAGTTTGTGCAAGTGAGAAATATACAAATCAAACCTGTAATTTAAAATTGTTTTGAGGTTTAAAGTCAAAGTTACCATGTGTCGCATCCAATTATTTTGGATTTTGCAACATACATATGGTTAATGATATTTATTTATATATAATTTTCCTTATATTTTGCTGTATATATGTGGGATTTTAGTATATAAACTCAAATTAAAGCAGAAATGGGATTTTTGCAGGCAAATGATAATTTCAAAGCCACAAGTAGACAAGACACTCACACACACAATTTTGAATCCTAATGGTGTGTTTGCTGTGACAAGATATGCAGGGGCCACTTTTTGTTTAGTAAACACATACACACTCACACTCACAAAGTCCTTCATTTGGCCCGTATGGAAACTCTTAGTCAGCTAAAAAGCTTATGTAATAAGTATTTTTTCTGTGTTTACATGTATTAGAAAAAATTGTGGTTGGTCCATAAAAACCAGTTTAGACACATGATACCAAAGTAGTGGATGTCACCATGTTATGATAATATTAGTATTATTTAGTCTCATGCAGTTTCTGTTTAGCTGACAATCAAGCTGACAGCTGAGATATTTCAGATACACCCAGCACACTATTTTATATGCTCGAGTAATATGGTTAAACTGTGATTTTTCATTGTTATATTGTCACATTTTGACTAAAAATCTGCATTTTTCATCATCACCATCTCAAAGATGAAGTTCCCATTACATAGAATTCTCAGTATGTGTTTGTCTCACTGTTCACCCTGCTGAGGAGGAAGTCGTTTAATCTGCTGTTTCTTCTATTCGCTCGTTTATCTGATATTGTGAGAAAGTCTGAAAACTTTTGACTCTAGTTGAAGCTGGTTTAGTGGTTTGTACTGACTAAAGATGAAGCAGGGTTTCTAGAGTTTGACCTGATGGCACTGTGTGTAAAAAGTGTTGGTGCAATGGTGCTCAGGCTGACGTATTATCTGTGGAATCTGTGGTTCACATGGGTTTCAGATAGGTCTGCGTTAGACATTTCTTTATGGATACCAGCCAATTAAATAAAACACATTTGTAATCAATATCAGTCTTTATTTTGCTGCATTGCATTGCAGATCATTCTTTATATTTGCTAGTGGTTAGCTGATGATTGCTCGATAGCCACAGTAACATCGACCACTGTTTGCAGAGGCCTGGCAATGCAACACAGTGCTTTAAATACAGCGTTACTCACCCAGTGGTCATTATTAGAACTACAGCAGTGCTTTTGGTGTCCACTTTGGGAATTGCTCATGAGAAAATTAAATGTTATTGTCCTCCTCTCAGTTGATATCAGACTTATACACCTGAGCATCGCCAGCAGGTTTTCACTTAATTCCTTATCCAGGTTTTCACTTAGCCAGAGTTGCCATTTTTAATATGAAAAATGACTTATTGAGACTAAAATACAACATAAATATAACTATGATGCAAAAGAAGAAACTTATAGCATATAATTTTCCATCTTTTTCTTAATATTTTAAATGTCAAGGCAAGATATTTTCTATGCATATATATATTTATACATCTGCAGCTTATTCTAAACATTTACATATGGTGAATCACAGAACAGGCTGTTCTGTCTGCAGTCTGTGCATTTGTACCCTCACCCACACACATGACATCTGAAGACCCATCCACTTATCTTTTTCTCTTCCCCCTCCCCTCTCCCTCGCCTTCTCTCTCAGAGCGTCCTTTCATTTCAACCCGCCACAGAAAAAAAAGGGCCACTCACTTGTAAGTCTGCTAATTAGTCACGACAACAGCACGGATAGATGGAGGCAGCATGTATTGTACATACACAAAAAATCCTATTTAAACTGATTTTATTTTTAAATTTGCATCCTGTTTTTAATCTCTGTTTTCATTTCTACTTTTAAAAAATGCTAAATTTGCTCAGTTACTTATTTTAATCCCATGACCATGTGGCTTCTACATTAATCTCACATCTCCTTAAGTGATATTTAAGAGAAAATAACAGTGGATTTCTGTCTGCTAGGGACAAGGGCTGAATTTTCTTGTCCTAAATGCTTCATTAAGTGCTAAATGGTGCTTGGACTGACTGTGTTTACCTGTTTTACTGGTTAAAATAAGATCATTCTTGTCCTAAGGGCACAATGAAGGGTTATTCCCAAAATTCACTCACCACTCGGTCAAAATGAAGGCGGTTTCCTGCAAGATTGGGAAGCAATAAAAGAAATATTCATACATGAATCAGACAAGCATCATACTATTATCGCTTGTAGGCACTGTGAAAATGTACCAGCATGTGGTGGGTGATTTTTTTTTTTGTCACCTTGCATCCGCCTCTTGGAAAAGTACTCTTACATATAATTAAATGTGCTCATTTGGCTGAAACACAAGCTTAATATGTGTTATAGAGGAAATGTGAGAAGTTGTAGATCACAGTGTGAACAGTTTGTGTGCGTGTGTGTGAAGTTGTGGGTTTGATTTCACCTCGTGGTTGTCATGTTTTATCTCCATTATCTCTGATCTTTTCTCTAAGATGAATTTAATATAACAGAATAGCATTTAAAATTATACAGATATAAAATTAATTAAATTATGGAAATTTCTTTTGAAAATGTAAACTAAACATGAAAACACTTGAGAACTGGCATCTCTACATCTAATGTCAGTTCACCTGTAAACTCTGTGCTTGGCTGCAGTTTAGAGTCGGTTGAAAATTAAGCCCAACACTGTAAAAAATTAAGAATTTTGAGGATATGTTTTATTTTAAGGCTCATCAAGTTAATTACATGCCAGACAAGTTCTTAATATCTTCCTGCAGTTTCTTTAACTTGAAAGAAAAGTTAAAAAAAATCAAGAAAAATGAATTTTTTGGAGCATTTAGATAATTTGACGTAATATCTCCTTCCAAATTTGACAAAGCTTAATGCCAATTAAAATCCTTGGTCTAAAGTGTCCATCTTTTTTTGCAGTGCAGTATTCATATCACAGCAGGAAAACTGCCCAATGGAAATTTATTGTTTTAATGTACCGGTAAGCCCCATTTTCCTTCCTCCCTTCCTTCCTCAGGCCTCTTTTTCTCTGACCTGACCATGTTGTTTTCAATGTATCCATGGTGACAGATAATATGCACAGATTCACACCTCACAACGAGTTGCTTCCTGATTGGCCTCGTAGCAAGGAGCTGTTTAATATGGTCTGGATAACAAAAAGGAGGCCAGCACATACAGAAAAACCTGCAGGCTGCACATGCTATAAAGATAAGTGCTGCAGTCATGTGGAGAAGACAGGTACTGCAACAAAAACATATACACTGAATTAGTGTCTTAATTCTCCTTAAAGTTAAGAAAAAAAATTGTATTTTTCTGATATTAAATCAGGATAAAAAAGAGATGCTAACAAATTTATTTCAGTGAGAAAAATTGAAATAATGTGATTAATATGTTAACATTTGGTTAAAAAAGCTTAACTTGTTATATCCTCCTAAAACAGCTATTGTGCTGATTTCAAGTTGAACTTTTGAAATGATTAATATTTTCATAATACAGAATATACTATTTGAAATATACTTAGGAATATGTGTCATTTTAAAGGTTTTAACAAAATAATTTTGTTCTGTTTCACTCTGACCCAGAGGCCTGTTAAAGAAACAAAATACCGCAGATATACAAATATAAACATACATCATTTCATTTCTATTTTTGTACCAATTTATAGTCCAGGCATTGCATTTCATTTAAACAACTTTTATTTATTAAGTTTTTACAAATAAAGTAACAAATTTCATTGTATTGTAGCGCAAAGCGCAGTTTTTTAATATGAAGCTTGAACACTCTATACTTAGTGCAAAACATACCTTTAAAGGCTGCCGATGACTCCCTACATGTATTCATTTTGTTTTTTCCTCTCATTCATTCATCCATGTGTTTTTTTTTTTAATCCAACCACTTTGTACAATGTCAAACACAGTACAGAAAAAATAAACCACTGAATTTAAGTTAGGTGCCCCTGGAGACACTGAAACAGCTGATAAGAACTAGTGAGAAAAAAAATAAAAAAAAACAAAGCGTGAGAGGATCAGAGAGACCGGAAACACAATCAACATGTTCAGTAACAGTCAGGAGAAACTGTTGCTGTGCTCGAGACTCGACATCATTCCACAGGAGCAAGCTACATGAAACAGCAAGGAGATGCACTAAAAATTATGTGTGAGTATGTGTGTGTGTGTGTGTGTGTGTGTTTGTGTGTTGATCTGTTGGTGCAATGAAAGGCATTTTTTCTTCACATGTGGG
>JAPZDY010000015.1:10025594-10038002 GCA_029783645.1 Ctenochaetus hawaiiensis | reverse complement strand
GAGCAAGCTACATGAAACAGCAAGGAGATGCACTAAAAATTATGTGTGAGTATGTGTGTGTGTGTGTGTGTGTGTGTGTGTGTTTGTGTGTTGATCTGTTGGTGCAATGAAAGGCATTTTTTCTTCACATGTGGGCACTTCTACAGTAAAAAGCATTAAAGGTTAGTGAGTCCAAACAGGCAAAAACTGTGAGAACAGAAACTGAATCTAATGTGAGTTAAAATTAACTATTGCTACACTGTGTGTGTATCTGTGTGTGTGTGTGTGACCAGAAAAAAGGAGCCTACTTTTCCATTTTAAACCTAAGGAAACTTCACAATAAGAGAGCCTTTCACAGTAAGAGTCCTCCACTACAACTCAAAAAAACCTTCACAATAAATGCACCATTGATATTTAACTCGTAAAGGAGGAGTCCTGCACCACAGATTTAACTGTCAAACCCACTTGTAACCTCATAGCCTGATAGTATACTATTATTTTAAATATCTATGCATTGCAGCAGGCATTCCTTTTATTGTACTGATGTTGTAAAGTCACAGCAAAGTATCATCACACTTCTACTGTGGAAATCATTAAAGGCTCGAGCAATTTCCAAGTGAAAATCAACCAAACCGGTTAGCAAAAACAGGCAAAAAAAAAGCTCACTTTTCTTTTATTAAATTCTTTACCTCTGATGTTTCCACTGACAAAAAGCCAAATGGCACTGAGTTGGTGGTATCATTAAAGGTTTGACTTCTTTTAACAGCTCAAGATCAACAGTACGCTCATAACCAGAACTAAAGCAAAGTGGCTCAATGATTATTCACAGCTTCAACCAAACTTGCTTAGTAGTAAAAATGTTGCATTATTATTCATGAAAAATGAAGAATATCCCCAAAAACAGGCAAAAGCAATGCTTTTTTTTGTACAAACTTTACAAAGTAACCTTCTCATGTTTTTATGTGAATCAAGAACACCAATAGACAGCAAAAAAAAAAAAAAGGATGCGACGTGAATGTCAAAAGTTTGTACCAGATATGACAAACGAAAAGAGAGAAGAGGACACGGTGTCGAAGGCCTTGAGTTATCCGCCTTTACTCAGTTATCACTGTCACTTATCACTGTAACCACCGTCAGCAACAGCAGAACAATCACCACTACCACCACCAACACCACCTCTAGCACACTGTGATACCCAGACGTCTATTCTTTTAAAATGTTTGATTTACATGGTGAATTACGAGAATAAAACCTATTAAACTCCAACAGTGCAGCCTCAGAAACTAGTGGATGAGACAATATTCATTCCTTTCGCAGACATGTTTTTTTTGCCCAATAGCAGCAATTCTATAACCAGCATCTTTCCTATTTGGATAAGAAAATGAAAATGGGTTACGACTTGAAGGGCAGGATGGCTCCTACAGTAGCTGTGCAGCTTTGGAGTCTGTAAATTTGTAGCTGCTTCTGAAACTTAAAGGCCTTAAAAACTTATTTTCTCAACCAGATTTTTGCTACTGATGGTTGGTTTCTTAAAAAAATTACAATTTTCTGCCAAAATTTGGACGGTTTTGGTTTTAGGTCAGAAGACATGTTGGTTAAACTCACTTGGCAGGTGATCTCGGCTCTGCTGCAAGTCTGCTCAGTTTGAAGTTGGCCTATCCACTGTTGTGGCATTTTCACTGCAAATCTATGTGAAGTTTATGGTAAATGTGCCTTTTATAGTAAAGTTAGTAAACAAAAACACTGTTTCTTTGTGGCAAACACCTGCACTCACATATACTGGATAATAAAATACTGTACTAGAAACCATGGCAAGAGACTTTGTTTTTGTAATGCAGAGGCCACGGCATCGCCATTTGTTTTGGTTTGTGTCCTTTGCTGACTGTATCCTGGGCCAGTGCTTCTAAAGTACAGAGTGGTCCAAGCTTCAAATACAATCTTCAACTTCCTCCCATAAACTGGAAAAAAAAAAAAAATCCTCCCCTCTTTTCCCTCCCTAATATCTACATTTAAAAACCCTGAAAAAAATGGCACTGATAAACTCTTGTTGTCTCAATCCGTCATGTTGGTGGTGTAACTGGGCCTCAGACACACTTAATTCAAAGAGCTACATTTTAATGGTTAATAGTTATGATTTTCACTGTTTTAATCCATGCCTAAATGCGTTATTTGGGGGAGGAAACACACTCTCTGTTAGTTAAAATCAAAGAGAATTAACCACAAAACCTGCTGTAGCGCACACTGTACCAGCTAACAACAGACATTTTTACTGCAACTCCTTTAATTATTCATCTACTAAATTCCCGCTCCACTTAAAACCAGGTCCAATCGTCACCACTGACCTCAAAGCGACACCCCAAAACTCTCCACACATGCTGTTAAGTGTGCTTACTTTAACCCAAGTCCTCAACACCCCCAACGAAACAAGAAACAGGAAAGATGCAAGGCACTAGTACTGTATGTGCCTCCAGTATTCACAGGAGGCTCTGGGGGGGGCTGGGGGGAAGCGACAGAAAGCAAAGATAAAAGACATTTTCTTTTCAAGTACATTAAAATGGACACCATTGGTTTATACATTCACATTCATCTAACAAAACCAGGGGAGAAAAGGGAAGAGGAGGACTATTTAAAGTGTCTGATAGATAAGTACTGTAATAAGAAAAAAATAGCTAGCATTACTTTATTATCTAAATATCAACTATCCTGCCGTTCACCCGAGTTTGTCTTTATAATCGGGCTTGGAGGTCGGTTTCGACTTTCAATTCAATCAGTTATAAAGATAAACTGGAACTGCAGCTGATTGGTTGTCGGTAAGGCATCGGTTTTTAAATCTTGTCCTCTGTAACTGAACGTCGGGACGATTGTTCACATTTTGGTGAGAATTCGTTTGCTGAAAGCAGTGAATTGAAAGTGAAAGGACCCCAAAGCCATTCTCTGTATGCTTTTGTTTGTTTTTTTTTTTTAATTTGTGACATTTCACCCTAAAACTAATGTTGTCCAACAACATTTGCTAATAATAAACAACAATAATCACAGTGTTTCCACATCGTACAGCGATGTGTGCTTATAACAGGTCCATTGACAGAACACGTTCTTGTTTTTGTTTCTTTTTAAATAGAATAATAATCATTAACAACATTAATCATGACAATAATGTACATTGCAATCGTTTCAACACAAATGTTGAAACCAACCTAATGATGTCGAAGAGAACTGAGGCATTAATCTGTGAATCTGTGTGTTAAACGGCTGCTACGCCTCCAACAATGTGCATGTATTTACATGACTGTGCATGACTGTGTGTATGCGGGTGTGTGTGTTTATATGAATGTCTCATGCATTGTGTGTGTGTGTGTGTGTGTGTGTGTGTCAGATTGCTAGCTGGGGGCAGCAAGCAAAACAAACCCAACAAAACAAAACAAAACAAAAACCAAAATTAACAACAAAATGGAATCATCATAGCTGACATTCTAAAAAATAAACAGAGACACAAACTGTACAGGGACTCGATATTATTCTGATAACAAGGCCACTTTTTCACGCTGAGTTCGCTCATGTTTGGGCTTTTTAGTCTCTGAAAGGTTTCTGCAGTTATTGCTTAAAATGGCAACAGAGAGGCGGAGAGAGGGATGGAGGAAGAGGTGGAGTCGTGATGGTGAAGAGGTGGATGGTGTGCAGAAGCATCTGTCGTGTCCATTCAGTACTTTAGCAATGCTGCACACAGCCAGTATGTTTCCTAAAGTGAGCACGAAACAGATGAGGTGTTTGGTTGTTATTTAACACACACATACACACACAGTCTCTTTCTGCTCTCCCTCTTCATCTGCTTTCTCTCCTCCATCTCTCTCCATCTGTTTGAATGGTGGACAAACAAACAAGGCTGAGGAACATGGACACAGAGGGGAGCAGAGGAGTAGCTGTCATCATTTCAAAACTCCACTAAGTGCTGGACTGCATGTTTGCTAAAGCAGGCTTGACGTCAGCTCAGCTTCCGGCATTCAGCTTCTTAATGTGTGTTTGATTTGTTTTGGATTTTTTTGTGCTTTCAATGATCAAGGAAAACTTCCAAATTCTCAGTACTGGAGAAAACCCCAGAAATACTCAGATGCAGCATTGCACATCTTTGTATTCTGCTCTTAAAGCTTTTATCTGCTAATGGTTGCAGCTTTTGGTGATATGCATGAATTTAAGGGATGCAAAATTATGCTAACTGCTGGCAGAAATGCTTCCACTGCTTGATTGCAGAGCAATACAGCCTCTTATGCACTATTTGATGTTGAAACTATGCACTTAGAAACCCAACCATGATGTGATGGTCAGCCGTGCTCCCCTCTGTATCCAGTTACCTCTTTCTGAGTGCCACTGTCATTTCTTTTTTAGCATTAGAAGCTATCAGGAGGTGCTGTGTGTACACAAGAACTAAGACGGCCGCCACATTCATTCCCTTCCTCTGTCTCACAAGAGTGATGGTGTGAATTTCTTGCTTATTTACTCAATTTCGAACAGGAAATGGGACAAATGTGATCGAGCCATACGGGCCGATTCAACACCTCACACAGAAACAGCTATCACCACCAGTCCTGCACCCTGTCAAAACCTCTTTGGCCTTTTAACATTGCACTCACAAGTCTTTTCCTTTATCCTTGAGCGTTTGGCTGGCTGTCACAAGTCAAACGCAGCCAAACACAGCAGGACAGTAGATTGTGTGACTGCATTTGTGTCTGTGACAGTGAGGGGCATCACACAAACCGTGCAGATGGCCACATCACGTTCCTGATTCTTTTCTCCTCTTCAGCATCAGCTCCCGTCATTCTGTCCTCGTTCTCCTCACTCCTCTGGTTCTTCCATCCTCTCCGGCCGATCAAGCGCATAACACTCTGTTCCGCACCAGTCCAGTCCAGTCGGGCCGTGATTGCATCCAGCCCTCACCCCTAGCCCTACGTGGTCCTCAGGTTGGGTCCTCCTGGGTTGCTTACTGACTTCTGCAGAGCGTTGGTCAGATGGAAAGCCTGGAGAGGCCCCTGCCCGGGAATCTGGCCCTGTCCGCCGACTGTGGCGGGGTAAGGGCCAAGGGGCTGGGAGGTGCTGACCAGCAGAGGGCCAGGCTGTGCTGGGGCCTGGTGTGGGGTCGACAGGCCATGAGCCGGACCAGACCATTGTGCACTGTAGGCGGCGGTGGGGGTGTAATGGATGAACTGAGGAGGCTGTGGTTGAGGTGGAGTGGAGGGGGCAGGGGGGTGGCACAGGGAGCCCTTGCGAACGGCCAGAGAGGTAGCGGTGGTGGGGTTTGTAGAAAGGTGGGCTGAACCTCCGATGCTGCTGGAACACAGCTGGCTGGGAGCAGAGTACTTCCTGCCCAGACTGGCTGACTGGATCACCTTTAGACATGGATATTTCACAAATTTATTTGAGTCTTTTTATCATTATTACAGCACAGAACAAATGGATGGTCAGTGGGTCTCAGCCATGTATGTGAGTGTACAGTACTTAATAGTACTGTATACTGTCTGTATACTGTGTGCAGTTAGTGTGTGAATCATAATCTGTTACATCAATTTACTGTATTTCATTCATTACATCACTGCAGAGTTCATCACATCTGTCTCAGTGACTGTGTAATGAGTCAGAACACTCCTCTGCAGCTGCCTACAGCATGACTGTACTAAAAATCCTACTACAGCTAAAATTCATGTAGGCTACAGTTTTTTGACTTTTAAAAAGATGACCATGCAGCCTCTGCTGTTGCCAATGTGGAGACAGAAAAATGCACATCTGTGGGCAACAATATATTGTTTGACAGGGATCAATATGACTTGTTTTATTCTGATGTAAGTTATCAAAAGTTGTGTTTAGTCTGTTTTATTCCTGACAAACAAACACTGCTCAAGAAGTCTAGTCGCCCTGAATGAGATGTGTTTTCAGACGAACCTCGTAGCTGTGTCCCTGTGCTGGGGCCTGCTGCAGCTGTTTGGCACTTCTCTTCCCCTGAAATAAAGTTTAATATTTAGTTTTGGTTCACTCACATCAATTCATTATTAAATACAGACATCAACAGTTATTTCCTGCACCTCAGGGATCAATTAATAAAGACAAAGAAATGGGACTGTGAGAGGATTCAAAGCCCTAATTTTAACATAATGCTTCACATTTTTAAAAGCAGCCTGGAGCAAATTACGCTGTGCAACTTCAACTACTACTGGATTTTCCCAGAGCTTGACTCAAAATATAGCATTTGCTGTCTTTGACCTTAACCTTAAAGTAATATCATCCCATTAAACTAAAAATATTAAAACAAAACTTCTCAGATTTACTTGCTGTACATTCCCTTTCTTTTCTTAGCTAAAGCTCTGGTTAATATAAACAGACATAAAGTACCAAATGGTTTCAGGACAAACATATCAACAGTCAAATGTCAGGAGGTTTGTTTTCTCTTTTTTTTCAGGGTTTTAGCACCGTTGGCTAACAAACTACCATTCAGAGTTCAGATTATTTTTCTCTCCTCGTCTTCTTGTCTGGTAAACTAAATAGGGGAATCGGTGAGTCATTGCTGAAGGAACTTTTTATTGTGTCAAAACAACATCTGCTCAGTGAAACAAATCATAAAAACAGCAGTAAACCTGTGAGAGGTTCATGGCATCTCTGGCCCAGTTGTCCACCAGTTTATGGAGGTCATCAGTGAAGGTTCCCTTCCTCTGGTGGGGGGCTGAAATGCTGGTCGGCAGACACTGGGAACCCCCCTGGCTCTGACCCAAACCACCTGAACCGCCCACAGCATTGGTGCTATTAGTCCCTGTGGAGGGAGGCAGAGAGGGAGCAGGAGGAGAAGAGCAAAGGATGTGAGCAACTGCTACAAGTACAACATACGATGATAAATGCTACCTGAATGAATAAGGATGCATGTCCTGTCTTGACCGTTAAAAAGGGCTGTTACATGGTGACAGAGGCAGGTTTTAAGGTAGTTCAGCATGTCGACATGGCCATAGAATTATATTGTTTGGTTGAGGTGATGAAAATAATGATGACAGAGGGGAGTGTGAGACTGTGGGAACCTTAGAGTATAAACTTATCAATTACCCCTCATACAAAGCTTAAAAACAGAAAACAGGTGGACAGTTACTGTGCCTGTTTAATAATATGTCTACTATATAATCAATTTAGATAAGAGTGCCATTGCTTTAGGTTAGAGATGCACTGGGCAACCTGAAAAGCTGCCATGCCCAGCAGCATTCACCCACAAGATGCTCCTACAAGAGCGAAGCAGTGCTGTTGATCACAGTTGCTCTGTGTACTGAACTAATCTAACTCTGATTCAATTTTTGACCACTAGATGGCACTCAAACTCTGCAAAAGCTGACAGTTTGCTTTCAGCCAGCCCTAAGCATCAAACTCATCAGAGCAGTCAATGCAAGTCACTGCAAGAGGAAAATAAGCACACACTGCAAACTGGTCATGGTGTATGCATCAAAGAGCTACACTCTTATCACATGTAGCCTCTTCTCAACATTTAACATTTACTCCTACAAATCACATGATAGTGTTTCTCTACCAGGCCACTGGGGAATTTAATAAGTTGTCAGTAATAAAACAACTCATTTTCTTGCTACACCCTCTGCTCGTTCTAATATATTCACAGAATTTCAAAATAAAAGGTTATACTTAAATTCAGTCTGGACCCCAAATATTGCAGACACAGACCCTGAGAATATCCATGTGTAAAAGTATTTTTTAACATATTCAGGTCATTAAAAGCGAATATCAGGATTTAAAAGTTTTCTTGCTTTGTTATCATTCCTTTACTGTACCTTAAATCACAACCACAGTTAAAATATTTATGACTTTCATATGTAGAACAGGGAATCCCAAAGCCATGCTGACAGACCCAGCATGGCTGTGAGATATTTAGATGATTCAATCATATCAGACATTACATGAGAAAAGACATAATATGCAGGGATTAGCTGGTAAACACTAATCCGACAGTTGGTCTGACAAAAACTGTTATGTCATGCTAAATAAAATGGAGGAAAATAAGAATGAGAAGACGCTGAGTCATGACTGACTGCAGCAGCATGGGATTCTGGGCAATGTAGTCAAGACCAAGAGCCATGACGAGGGAGGGAGAGGAAAAGGGAGGAGGGGGCGGATTGCTAACAGCTGTTCAGTTGTGTTAGTGTGTGTGTGTTTGAACATTAGTGTGTTTGCATGCCATGTCAGTTTGAGTCTGTGATGACAGGTCAGTTCAGTCATTTCAGCCCTTAAACTGAGTTTATTAGACTCCTAATAAATCAAAATTAAAGATATATCATTTCTATGAATTACATGAGCTGAAATAACAGAATTGAACTGATCTCAGATCTGGTAGAATCCACAAACTTTGTATCTACGAAGGAGCGTGGGGGGGCGAGTGCGAGGATGGAGGAGGGGATGGATGGAGGGAGGAAAGACCAAAAAGAGAGATAGTTACTACAGAGCTGGTTGCAGGGGCAGACTTTTTTCACCATCTTCCCTGTGCGGCCGGAAGACAACGATTGGAGGATTGGGAGAGAGTCAGAGTTAAACCCCGCCCACAACACCCAACAACCAAGCACAATGCATCCGAGTATGATTATTTGAGTTTCCAGTAGTTAAAAAACAACACTTAGGGGTTAAATTGCCCAACAACATCTTCCAGTAAGATTTAAAACCTTGAAAAGTAAAGTTAGAAGAGACAAAGTTATGTGCAGTTTCTTGTGTTTGTGTGTATTCTGCACTCTAGGCTGTTACAACAAGGTTGCCATCTTTATACAAAGAAATAACTAAGAAAGGACGTTTTTCTTCCTGATGAGGCCAACATAAGAAGGCAGCCTTCTGAGAACATGCAGGCTGCATCTTTGAGCACACTTGGCTGACAGCTGCTGTGGTAGCAACAGACCAGTTAAAGCTGGAATATAAATATTTTGTAACCAAGGCTCTTGAAGATAACACTCGAGTTTAGTGGTAAACTAAACCGAGACCTTGCGCAGCACTTCAAAGGCGTGCCTGTGCACTTTGGCTTAAAGATGCGTTTGGGTAACCAACCCCTGATTCTGAGTCCTCTCTACAGCTCACAGGGCCAAACCAGAACTGGGTCCAAATTAGGATTCATATATAGCAAAGAACCCTTTTTCCAGATATATAAATCACTACACACATCTTTGATTCAGTCAGCAATATAAAATGAATACTAACACAAATTTTGTTTATTTTCAGGAAAATATCAAAGAATAAATACATAAAGGTTTTATGCCGATGTTGCTTCACTTTTCTTCCTAAGCTACGTGTTTAAGAACAATACTTTATGATCAATAAGACCCAGGTCTGTCTCTCTCCCCTCCTGGCTGTGCAGTGATAGGGAAACAGGTGAGAGAAAGAGGAGGGGTGAGGAAAGGGAGTGAGGGAAAGAACTATGGAGGGGAGAAAAAGCATTTGAGCTGCAGAGGAATCAGGTGCATTTATAAACATCCCTTTATTGAGCACAAAACATTAAACCAACACTACATATTATGATTTAATATAATTTGAGAAAATCAACTTCGGAATCACAAAAAATAGAAATAAATTAAGAGGGATGCACAGTATTTGAACAGACCTGTGCTTAAATGAAGTATAACTAAAATGAAGAATACATTTTCCCCATTAAAACAAAACTGTATGGCAGAATCTCAAGTCTTATGGTCTCAACTTGTCTTTCCTTGTTAGTCTGCTTGTGATCACAAAGGCAAAGGTTAGAAATGAGAGCAGCCAGGATTTAAAATTCAGACCAACACATAAACAAAAATGCTAAATCTATCTCCAACTTATTGGTACCAGAGATGAAATGGCTGTTAAGTTGTTCGCTTGTGATGTTGCTGGCTGCTTACAAGGCTAGTTATCATGGATCTAAAGCTTATTTAGCATGTTACCAAGATGCCATGAAGCATTAGCTGCAGGGTTAAAATGTATAAGTATGACATAATAAATTTACTGGCACAATCCTTGTGCGTTTTAGCTGCAGTCAGGAAGCCTCTTTTCCACCTGCCTGACTTGTGTTCATTCAGTCATATCTGGTTTTACAGCAGAAATAATGGCTATGAAATTAGAGTTATGATCCTTGAAATTTTCATGAATTCAATCCCTTTTTTTTATTTCAGACTTTTTACAGTTTTTGCATTTTTAAGCAATAGTCATTCTTGGTATTTACCCTCTTTCCAAATCCAATATCCTGATAAGCACAACCACAGTGAGTCATGTAGTAGTGACTCTGGTAGGTCAAACTACTGGTGGAATCTGTTTAGAGCATCTGCATTTTTTAATAAAATTATTGTTTTGTGGCAACAGAGTGTTGCAAGATTAAGGACAGTGATATGTAATTCTTTATCAATATTTTTTCCAGCCTCTTGTGAATGTGAGGAAGTTTTGATGTTACAAAATCACAGCTGTTCGTTCTACAATAAACACTCATCTTTTAACCAACTGTGATGATATTTTTTTTTCTTATTTTTGAAAATGTTGTAAATTCAGGCAGCTTAAAGTGCACAGGGTTGGCACTGAATGTGATATTAAGACACAGCTTCTTTGTCAAGAACGAGTGTCAAAGAAAAGAAAAAATTAAAAACACTGAGAAAAAGATTTAGAGAATGGAAAGAGGAAGATTCTGCACCGTAGACTAACTGTGACTGTGCTAACTGTCTGTGTCCCACAGTAAGCTTTTATCTCTATTTTTTCCCTTTTTCTTCTGCAATTTAAAAAGCATCAGGTACAGTTAAGGTTAAGGTTACGATTTCTGTATTCACATAATAAACGTTAAAATAAACAATAATAACCAGCTAAGTGCTATTTTTATCTGCAGAACGCAACAGATGTAATTCAAAGACCTTGATTTAAGTTAAAAATTTAGTCTGGTTGGTTCTTCAAGGAACGTATTTAAAAACCAACTACTTCAGAGAGAAAGGTGCAAATGTGTGAAAATTAAAGTGAACAAGTTAATTAATATTTTTACTAATGCCCGAAAAGCTGAAAGTTTTAGAGACCCCAGTTTCCTGCAGGATGTTGCCGATATTAGAAGCAGAGGTTCTTCCTCCAAAGAAAGAAACCCACAGGAAGACAGGACGACCGAGACTTGACAAATAAAGGGGTAAAACAGTAAGAGCCAAATTAAGTAAAGATGACGGGTAAAAAGAGAAGAGCAAAGAAATAAAGCGTTACACACAAAGAGCCAAGCAGGGCGTACTCAGAAAGCGCGTCCTCCTGCCGCCAGGCTTGAAGGCCAAACGCTCCGAACCCCAGCTGAACTTTACACAGCCTGAAGAGAGGGAGGAGGAAAGGAAAAAGGAGGAGAGAAGAGATGTAGAGAGAGGGAGAGGTGAAGAAGATAAAGAGAGAGAAAATGAGAGGAGTGGAGAGCAGCATAGAGAAAGAGGACAGAAAAATGACAGAGACAGACAGACGAGAGGGAGATATGATAGTATCAGGTGAGAGGGAAGGAAAGAGACACAGGTGAAAGAATACACAGGAAGAATGTAACAGTTAGCCATCGCACAGTTTACACACAGAGAGACACAGATAGAGGAAGACAGAAAAAGATGTGAGAAGTGTCTCATTGTGGGGGGAGTGAAGACAAACCAACTGCATGCATTTGTGTCTGTCTGTATGCAAAGTATTTCATGTGTTGTGAGGGGGCTCGTGAGGTCTGCTGAAGGCCGGGATTCACAGCGGCATGCCTACCTGGGGTGGGAGCACACAGGCTGGGCACGGAGAGCGCCCCCTCGCTGGTGTAGGCCGAACACAGGTTGTTGCTGGAGGGAGAGGGTTTGAGAGGCTGGAGCAGAGAGCTGCTGCCTGAATCGGCTAATCCTCCTGGGGCTAACAGAGCCAGCTGGCCGGGGTACATGGTGGGGACGCTCTGGGCGGATAAAGTGCTGCCTGGAAATAGCACAAGGCATAGGCAGGAAGAGGACAGGGCAGGAACGACACACCGCAGAGACCACGGACGCGCACACACACACACACAGACGCACGAAGATAATGGACAGATGAGACACCCGTCACCCCCAGACATTTACACAGACACCCCGACACACACAACCACACAGAGAGAGACAGACAGGGAAAGCAGTCAGAAATGTTCAAGCTCTGAGCCTGCTCCAGCGTACACCCACATGCACATAAAACCAAGCAGATAAACACACACACATATGTGCACACGGATGCGTAAACACAGAGACGGTGTAATTGTTAGGGTAAGAGTTTTTGACCATCCTGCAGCGTAGTGGACTTCAAGATTAAGATAGAGTGTTCACAGGTGCAGGTTTTATGGTCAGTTTGACCAACTTACAAAAAATATGAACACATTTTTTCACTTTTCTCAGGTGGTGCATTCGGCTTAATTTGTCCAAGTTTTGGTGAGGTAAATGGAAAATGCCATGCAAGCAG
>JAPZDY010000015.1:10004078-10015312 GCA_029783645.1 Ctenochaetus hawaiiensis | reverse complement strand
GAAAGAACACAGACCAGAGGGGACATTTAAAAACACGCAGAAACCAACCAAGTGAAGAGCACAGGCAGCATGCCAATGAGTGAGCCAGAGAAAGGAAAAAAAAACACAGAAGAGACAAACTGAGCTGACAAAGAAACCGAGTTTATAGTAAAAAAAGCTAATTCAAGACCAGCAAAACATGCAACAATAACACATGAACCAAAAAGACATTAAACAACCAATTCACTGATTTACTATCAACAGGACTTACTGACTTACTTATTTCATATGTGACACACTAGCTGATTAAATAAATGCTTGAAAGTCAGTCAAGTGGGCAAACAACTGAACTTAAAAGTCTGAAAAAAATTTACACCAATGACCTTAAACTTAGAAATTTTTTTGTAACCAGTGTGTGTGTTTGTCACTTATTTTTGACAGCTTCGACATATGAATTCATCTACAGTAGAGAACATGGGAAACTACTTCTTACAGAGAGTTATTTGAAACTTAAAAACCCCCTGAGGTGTATTCTAAAGCCTGTGAGGTGAGACAATGTCTATTTTATTTGGCTCCAGCTTTGATTTCAGCATGTGTATGCAAATCTTCAACTGGGCATGGTTAGCAAATGAATATACAGGAGTGGATGTCGGTAAAGATGAATGCAGACGTGTGCAGCAATCTTGAATTGAATCCAGCATTTGTCTTCAGAGATAAGCAGCTTGTGGACATCAGGAATGTGTTCATGAAGTTTTGTGTTACGTATATTTTTTTTAATTAGTGCTGCCAAAGTACTGTACGTACCTGTGCGGACGCTTGCGGCAGAGATGTGTGTGTTGGGCTTTGAACTGATGTGATGCTCTGATTGGATGAAACAAGATTGGCCAGGAGAGGGAGAAAGAAAGAGTGTGAGAGAGCAGTGGGAAGAGGAAAAAAAGAGGAATTCACTAAATATATAAAAAGTAAACATTTACATACACACAAATATGCCTTTTGGTTTGATACTTTTTTTAGTTTCCAGTCATGCCCTGCTTATAATAACCTGGATGAACTTAAATCCTGGTCATGAGAAACCAAAATTATATTGAAAATACCAGCTGGGAATTTATCTCATAAAGTCGAGTTATATATAATCCACTTTATCGTTAATTTCCTGGTTGGTTGTTCACACAGATAACAATCTCTCTTTAAAGTTCCATAGTAAGCTATACACCATGTGACAGCACTCTTGCAAAATGACTGCTAGCAAACTTTAAAATGTGAATGCAATAAAAATGATTTGAATATTGCTGCTCTGACTTTAATTATGGCGGAGAGGCTGTTTTGCCTGTTCAAATAATAAAAAGTTAATATATTCCATCTTTTTCTGGGCAAAAACATTTGATCTCTGATTAACATCCAATTTCACACTCAATCAAATCAGTTCAGGGCTACAATTAGTTCATACCAGCAGTTTGTGCTGGGGGCAAACACAGCTCTTCAGAGAGACTGTGATATTACTGCAGGCACAATGCCAGCTCTGTGGGAGTGGTTACCTCGGAGCAAAGGCAACGACTTCAAAGAGAAAAGAGCTATTACCGAATAAGCACCAATAAGCACGAATAAAGGGTGGAGTTATTTTTGAATTTTATCTTGACTGGGTTTGGACATCAAGACGCTGTGGTATTAAAAGTGAAATGTGATAAAAATGAGAGAAGGGTGAAATACTGAAAACTCTGCAGAGCAGAGCAGCCAGAAAAGTTTTAATTGTTCCTCCCCTGCTAATGTGTGTGTAATAAATAATTATCTTGGCTAACTGTGGAGCATAATTAAAAATCAAATTAAGGCTTCTGTTACTGATGTAAGCTGTCATCTGGAACAAGACACCCCACATCTTTTGATAAAAACTAGAAAATACAGTTTTTTGTCATCGGTGACGCATCAAGTGAGTGTTGCTCATCATCTACTAAACTGTTCTTCCTAAAGGTTCTTCTGTCTCGAATTGCTCTCCACCAATATTAAGTTATTCTGGTTGTCTTACCTGTTGGGAGGTCCCGGGAGGAGCTGACTGGGTGGTGGTGGAGGGGACCAGAGGGGTTCCTGGAGCCGGCTGGGGGGTGGAGGCCTGAACCTGCTGCTGCTGCTGAGAAACAGATTTAGAGAGAGAGACAGGAAGATGGACAGAGAGGAAAAGATGCAATGTTTTGGGATATAAAAGGATGGAGGGTAGAGGTGAGAAACCAGGAGATTGGCAGCAAGAGGAGAGAAAAACAAAAATAATATCAGAACGTGTTTGAAGCATGTGGTCCAGAAACTGTGCATGGGTGCAAACACAAGGTAATTCTGCTGCTCACTAGTGATCAGTTCTAGATTTTCTTCTTGTGTATGCAAACATGCACGCAGACAACACATACACACATCCATCTATCATGGCCACACATATATGCACACCAACACCTACTGTATGCATATACACATATAAACAGCTCGTAGTGTAGCAGGTACAACAGTACAGGCACAGTACTGGGGTTAGGCAGGGTGTAAGTAAAGGGGTTTTCTTCACATGCAGGTCAGACCCTAAGTGATTGGTAGTGATATGAAGCATGAGTCCAAGCTGCAGTACGGACACCAAACACTAAATCGAACAACTGAACTTAAATTTGAAGATTTATACAACTAACCACTCTTTTCCCTTACAAACACTAAACTACTGTGAGATTAGGATTTTTTAATTTTATCCTAACACTGTACGACCCATCCTAAACTCCACTTTTGATGGGCTTTAATGCAGGAAATAAAGCTTTGAATGATTTTAAAAAGATTCTAAAAGAGTTAGACTTCTTTTGAGATATGGCAGTTCTTCTTTTTTTAAGTAAAATTTTCCAATAAATTGCATATTTGATTTTCGTTCCCAGTGCAATTCTAGGGAGCATCAAGACAAAGAAGGCTCTATCTTTCGTTCCTAGTTTCTTTGAATCACCTATAACATACCATAACTTTTCTTTTACTGAACCCTTAGAAGGCTGTATGCAACTCTCTACTTGCCTTGAAGCCCACCCTCATAAAACATGGTGGGAGCTTACACAAGTAAGTTGCACCAGACGCATGGCTACCTACCTGTTTCTAAAAACAAAGGCAGTCACATAAACACAATAAAGAATTTCAGCGCACACATATCTAACAGATAAACATTTTTATACAGAGAGAAAACTTAGGAGATAAAACATGAAAGAAAAACACAGAGGAGATGTCAGATAAAGATTAAAAGAAACAAAAAGATAGACGAGTGATCATAAGTGGTTCAAAGTAATAAAGAAAGTAAAAGAGACACTGACAATATCAGCATTCTAAGGGTTTAATGAATTTGAACTGTGACCTTTGAACCTTGAAAGTGATTTCCAGTTCGGGCAGGAAATGACAGCAAAAAATGCTTTAATAAAAAACTGACTTTAAGACAAAACCTTAAACAATTACAAAACAAAACCACAAAAAGAATCTAAAATATACAAATTAAATGTCTATCTGCATGGT
The DNA here is from genome assembly GCA_029783645.1 of Ctenochaetus hawaiiensis. Classification (NCBI taxonomy): domain Eukaryota; kingdom Metazoa; phylum Chordata; class Actinopteri; order Acanthuriformes; family Acanthuridae; genus Ctenochaetus; species Ctenochaetus hawaiiensis. The sequence continues at coordinate 10,011,823 of JAPZDY010000015.1, read as the reverse complement.
TACATTGCTCAGGTCGTGTAAGCCCCCTTGGTTTTGTTGTATGTTTCTGTGTGTTTGTCCATACAAATCACAAAGTCTCATGGTTTTATAGAACTTTAACACTGTTTTTCTGGGTCATAATGTGCAGAAGTTTTAACATATTTGATGCTTTCTGTTTGAGGCAGTTAATGTTGTTTGAAGACCGATTGGACTTTGAATTTGTACGAGCAAAAAAATTTAAGTATACCATACACACAGTATACTCTTACAAACACACATTTCTCATATACATTCATATATGAACATACAGACAAAATATTACTTACTCATACTGACAAATAACTCAAAAAGACAACGTAAACACAGAAAGGAAGGGGGCTTAGACTGTTTGCTTGTAAAGCTTGTACACCAGAGCTTGTCTCAAAGACTACCTTCTGAATGTTGCTTTTAAAAGTTATTATTTGTCTAAAATCACTGACTATAATGTTGAAAATCTAATGTTTTCAATCTTTTCATTGCACCCTGTTGTGCTCTGGATTGAGCCCCTGTCTATAAATCCTTTGAATACTGCTGGGTAATGCTCATATTTTTGTACAAGTTCTTCTGAAAGCAAACACTATCTGTGAATGAATAATGGGAGACATTTTGAAGGTAGAACATGAGATTCACTCTATAGTGTTGATGCGACTGAAGGGGATAAAATTAACCACAAACAACTACATAATGACTTAATGACAAGTAAGCTTCAGCTCCTGGGTCGGTGAGGTAAAAATAAAACAGGGAATGGTTTAACAACCTCTGGGTCAAATTACTATTATAAGTTAAGTCAGCTGCTTTTAATCAAATGATTCATTTTGTTTGATTTTTTTTTTATTATCTCCTTATTTTTGCCAAAAAGGAAAGAATACAGAATTTTCATTTTGTCATTGTGGCATATATTTATCAGCAGCTGAATGTGTCTTTGCTAAAAAGGCAAGATATGTAATTTGAACTAGTAACTGACTCAGAGGTTATGGGTATTTTTAGGGTCTTAACTCAGTACCAGAGTGGGGTTAGCAGCCTGCATGGCCAGCAATGACTCATGGTATGTCATATCTGGTTGGGCTGGGATCACCCCACCATGCCGGGCCCAGGCACTCTGGATCAGAGACTCCAGCTGAGTTGATGATGCCCCTCCAAGCGGAAGATCAGAGGATGGGGTGGGAGGCAAAAAGCTCTGCATGGAGGGTGGATGTCCTTGAGGATCTATGGTAAACCCTCCACTGGATAAATCATAGAGCGCAGTGGAGGATGAGTGAGGGATGGACTGAGCAGCTGAGGAGTCAAATGGAGGGAGGAGAGGTGGAGGAGGAGGTGACTGGAACTCCCCGGCATCAGAAGAGGCCAAGGAGTCACTAGAAGGTTCTGGGCTTCTGTCTTTTGTGGTTAAACCTGCATGGTGAAGAAGAAGACTTCCTGGAGGCAAGGGGAGCTCGGGACTAACATAGGAGTACAGCTCTTCTGTCACCGGCTGCAGACGGCTGTACGTGCCTGAACCACCTGATCCAGTTCCAGTGCTTTCCTCCAGAGGGAGGTCCATGGAGCTCCTTCGGGCCCGGAAAAGTCTAGAAGCAAGGAGGCTAGGGTCTCCTGCAGCAGCTGCAGCGGCTGCGGCTAAATGGAACTCAAATGCACTTCCACTTGATGGTGGAGCATCAGCCATCACTGGAGGTGCAGAAATAGGAAAAGCCGAGGGAGATGCGTGCTGTGATGACGGATAGCATCCATTAGAAGTTAAAGAGGAAACAGAGCCTCCAGTGGAGGCACTCAGGGGAGGTAAGGGTGGAGGGATTGGGCTGTGTGCACTCATTCGTTGCATGAAGTGAGGATGTAAGAAGCCTGGTTGAGCTGAGGGGACAGTATCGAAACCCAAACTAGCTGCTGCTTGTCTCTGCTGATGGAAATTCAAGTGGCCAAGCTGGTGTGCAGTCATTGGGTATCCTCCATATGCCAGCGCTTCATAATGGTCCAATAAGGCAGCTTGATTTAGACTTAATCTCCTCACTGCTTCTTCATGCTCTGCTCTCATGTCTTTATAGCCGTATATGCTAGAGTCAGATTGTCCCGGCAGATGCAGTGGTTCTCCAACACCAAGTCTTTGAGCAGCAGCTGCAAAGCCAGGATTTACCATGAAGAGAGAGGGGCTCTCAACTCCCTCCATCCCAGAAAAGGGATGCAGGCTGCTCCCATAACGAGTGTAGGCAGGTTGAAAGTGTCGAGTGTGTGCCTCGAGAATGGACGTGCTTTTACGTCTCTGGGTGTTGTAAGACTTAGGAGGCCCAGTGGGAGGAGGCGAGAAAGAAATAGGCCGCTCAGGGATCGAGGGGAAGAAAATATTGGTTGGGTCTGGGAGAGTTGAGAGAGGGATGCTCCCTCCTCCTCCTCCTCCTCCAGCTCCTCCGCTGTAGGGATGTGGCATTGAATGCTGCTGTGACAATGAGATACAATGGATTTAAAAATGAGACTCAGAAATTGAGAGAGAACCATAGCATAGGCCCACATGAAATGGAGAAAACAGTGAGTTAAAGTGCATCATTTCAAGGCAATACCAAGAAAAAAATAAAAGGAACATATATATCGTTTTCACACAAGAAACAAAAGGATGAGATTTAGATAGGACAGAATACACCGAACAGCTATAAAGAGGAGTAATGCAATGAAGTCAACAGGTTATACAAAGATGCAAAGCTGCAGTAAAACAGACAGATGGACCAAGTGACATATTGCACAAGCAGCAGAAAGAGAAGAAGGCAACCCAAAGACAAGGCAATAAAGTGGGAGACACGGTGAGATATACAGTGGGGTAGTAAATACAAAGAGAAGAGAGGCCAAATGCTGGAGCTAAGCTTAATAATATCCTTAGGCATCTGCACTCAGGAACACCCATCATCTCTCTGAGCTGTATAGTAAGGGCATTCAATGCTCAAAAATACCCTCATGAAAAGGCCAAGGAAGCTTTTTCAATTCCAAAATGTCAGTATGGTACCTCCTAAAACCTTGCCATGAAAATGACACTTGTAAAAGTTTTGGCTGTCAAATGAGAAGTTTTCCTGATGCAGATGCACGTGATATTAAATGTGTATCATAGAGTAAAGTCAGTCAATCTGAATTTAAATTGAACACATGGTGGTCTAACAGAGGGAGAAGGAGAGAGTTAAAGAGAGTTGAATGGGTTGAAGGACAAACTCACACAAGGGTCTGAAAGCAACCTAAGTTTTAAAAAAAAACTGAGGTCACACTAACCTAGTTACTCAGGATAAATGTGCCACTTAAATTGACTTAAATTTTTAACAAAGGTGCAGGATTTTTTTTAACCCATTTAGTAGTGTACAATTAGATTTCAGGACAGCGTACAGCCTCGGCTCAGCCCACCAAGTTTAAGCCTAAATGCTACATAGTTGGCTCAGCTTTCATTATAGAAGATCTTATTAATGTGGCACTGAGGAAGAGGACAGACACCATATACATATCAGTATACAAAGAAGGCTAAGACTACTGCAGCAGTGCTTAAACTAGTTTAAGATTTTTTTTGTGCCTCACATCTTGCACTTTCAGTTGATCAATAAACAAATCTAATTTTCTGGCGCCACATGGCTGTTTACGCACTTCCTGTTCAGCTTGGTTGTACAAAACTGTATCAAAACACGGTGCTGCCTCAGCCTTGGTAATACAAGCTATTTCAATCAATGTGTCATTTAGCAGTTGGAACAAATTACTGGAATTTGAATAAAGCATTGACTTTATCACTGGTTTCCATGTACGATGAAAGTGGCCATTCTTGTGTAATTACAGAAAAAAATATTGAATCTACTTTCAGACAGCTGTGTGGCCCATATCTGACTTTTTTCTGTCTCCCCTCAACTCTCTGGTTCTCACCACCAGTGTGGCCTCTGGGGATTAAGATGGTGAACCTACAGGGGTGGAGAACAGGGCAGGTAGGCTGGCCCTCCGCTGCCTGGCCCTGGGCAAAGAGGAGTGAAGGGGCAGGACTGTCTCTAGGGCTTTGGAGAGGCGCCCAGCAAAGGTGTCCCTCTCAGCTGAGAGAGGCATGCAGGGAGAGGTGGTGGTGTAGGAGGACGGGTCTGGAGGAGGAGTGGAAGGCTGCCTTTGAGAGACAGCCAGAGGTGTAGGAGCATGGGAAAAGGAATAGGAGGAGGGGGGAACGCACACAGACATGCTACGACTTCGATGACGGCGCGACGCAGGCTGCAGGCCGGGGGGGAGGGGTGATGGAAGAAGGTGTGATGGACATGAAACACAAACAAAAACAAATTAAAAACACAAAACAGAAGTAATTAAAAACAGAACAAAAGGACACACATATGAAAACTCATTGATTCAGAGAAAAATACAAAAAACAAAATCAATTACACAGTGGAAAAATCATCAAATAAATAGTGGCAGTGAGACAAAATAAGTTAACATGGGGAAAATACTTCAAGTGATTTTCATAAATAGAAATTAACAGATTTCAGTTCCTAAATTCTAACGGATTCCAAGAAAAAGGGAAGATCAGTTCAGCGATGAATTTGTGGGGTTAACCTTTTCATCAACAAATCTCTGAAAACAGGGAACTCTGAACATATTCTCTATCATAGTGTTAAGAATGCATAACAACTCAAAAAGAACAATAAACCAAAACATATAAATCAGCTTTTAAACAAATACACTGAAGACAAATGAATGATAGACTGAAAGAAAAATGATAAAGAAATGGACAGAGGTGAGGTCAATATAAAACAAAATAAAAATAAACATAAACATAAACATAAAATGTAATAAAGGGAGACAATGAGACAATGATTACAAAGATCTTAAGTTTGGTAGTTTTTCCTGCACAGAGTCAGTGAAATAGGAAATAAGCCTATAAAGAAATGCTTTGTTACTTCCAAAACAAACCCCAAAACAAACCAAAACATCAAACTATTTAATCAATCAGCCTACAAACTGAACGATTATCCAACTGGACAACTAATCTATCAAATCCAGAGCTGGTATACTGGAAGTCACACAATATAGCTTAAAAATATAACATTCTTTAACTTAAACACTACCAAGTGTCTCATTTTCTTATTTGTTGACTCTTCCTCCCACTAACTATGCATTCTTTCCTGAATATGAGCACTTCTGCATGAACCAAGTTGATGTATTTTTAAACAAACATGCCAAACTATCAATGCATTAATCAAGTTTGAAAATATGAAAACAAAGAAATAAAATATCAAATGCAATATAAAGAACAGCAATTGATGCAATGACTAGAATATAGAATGAGGAGAATTGAGGGGAGAAAAAAGAAGCTAATTATCTGAGAAAATGGCAAAATAAGGGAAGAAGAGGTGTATGACATCTGGTAGAATGAAGAGAGAGTGACTCAAAGGTCTCTACAGTAAAATACAACAGAAAACGAGTGGCTTAGAATGGACTGACAAACAGATATCAAAGTGTGTTACTAACTGACTGACTGTGTGACTCAACTAAATATCCCCTAGAACTCATCTCCTGTAGGTTGAAGGTGATCATTTGCAAACAAAATGTCATCAACAAACAAACTCTTGTGTTTTTAGTTCAACAAACCACAGCAATTCCCAGCCAACACACAAACACTGCAAACTTCACCCAAATCACTCACAAACCCCAACGCATGCTCACTTCAAAACTGATGAGTTATTCCCTGCAAATCTATGAGCCCAGCTCCGCCCACATATGTGCACAACATGACTTTGTCCTCAACCTACACACGCGTACCATGGATGACATCACTACTCACCATCGGCTGCTGCGGCTGGGTGTAGCCTGGGTGCTGCTGCTGCTGCTGAGGGGTAGCTGAGGGGGTGGAGGGGTAGGGGGTTTGGGGCTGGGAAGGGGGCTGGGAGGAGTGGGGGCCGCTGTATGACATAGTCAGCTGACCCAGATGGGGGGAGTCCGAAGAGAAGACCGAGGATCCCTGGCCGCTGTCCAAACCTCCTTCAGCTGAGGGAGATAAAGACAGAAAGAGGAGGGTAAGTTTTAGTCCAGTCTTTCCTTTTTCCACTACATCTTCTACAGCTGAATCAACTCCATCTCATGATAATGACTTAAACAGAAGCTCCCAATCTACCTATTACTTACAAAGACAAACATTGGTTCCCTGCTGGTTTGAAAAACTGTATCGCCACAGGGGAGTACAGGTTGTTTATAAAGGGCACAGAAACTTCAATGGGATACAATCACAGGAAGGAAGAATTAATATACTTGTGTGTTTGCAGTTTATAACAGGAAGGCTGTAAACTGAGCGCCACATTCGAATGCTAACCCAACAATGGCTGCTCCTGGTTTACAGGAAGACAGTGACATTATGAAACTGTAACAACCCTCTGGGCTCATGGTGATGATGATGATGATGATGAGTTCCTTCCCAGCAAATATAGTTAAATATGTTTTAGTGATGGATTAGCTGGAACAAAAGTTTTTGTCATTTTATCTAACAGCAATTTTATCTCATCATATCTAATTATTTGAATATAATATGGAACATAAGAAAGGTTTTTATGAATTGAGTCACACACACCAAGCCCTACATGCACAGTACTGCGTCAGCCATGGAGAAAGGTCAGGTTGCACCCATTAACATTCTTCTCTGAGGAAAAAAAGAAGATCTGATTTGTTTATCTTTAGATCAATCACAATCGTCTTAGATGGCGCTGAGCCCAGAATGCAGCTTTGTGGAGAGGTGAGCCCTTGTATTAAAATGATAAAATCTGTGCAAAAGCTGCTAGCATGTTTACATTCGTATGATTAGAAACCCGGTTAGGGTTAAGGTAACATGCTGTTTGTTTTGTGTGTTGGTTGCTAGCTCGGAAGTTGTTGTTGTTACTGTTGAAGGGATACTGAAAACACATAAATGGCAGAAGGGAGGAGAATGCCTACCCAATGGCAAGTTTATATTTACAGTCTACATCCTATGATTTAGACTATATGAATCAAATGTAATCCAAAATCAGTTAAAGTCACAAACAAAGATATTCTTTTTAAATAATGACCTCTGTTTTAATAAATGTGCTAGTGAAGCAGGATGAAAAATATAAAGGGGAAAATAGAAACATTGCCCACTGTGATGATGCAGCGCTCTACAATATCCACTGTATTACCTATTTGTAGTTTGTCTTACATGTGTGTGAGATGCCGGTCTGCTGATAGTGAAGCTGCTGCTGCTGATCTGCTTCAGTCTCCTCTGCCTCTGCCTGCAGGCAAACAAACAGTAAGAACAAACTGTGAAACAGAAAAATCTCACATTTTTAAGTCAGACATGTTAAGCCTCTACGTGGTCCACATTCAAATAAGAAACTCTACAACTGGAGAAGACTGTCTGCCAGGTGGAATTACGTTGAGCAAGTTGTTGATCGCAACCTTCACAAACTGATAACTGTCAAAAATGAACAACTGTTGGATTTTTTCAAACATTAACAAATGCTAAACAGCCTACAAACCTGTGTGTGTGTTGGTTTGGGTGTCTCTTTCTGCTGCTGTTGTTGTTGTTGCTGTTGTTGTTGTTGTTGTTGTTGTTGTTGTTGTTGTTGTTGTTGGTGGTGGTGGTGTTGTTGTTGTTGTTGTTGTTGTTGTTGTTGTTGTTGTTGTTGTTGTTGTTGTTGTTGTTGTTGTTGGTGTTGGTGTTGCTGTAGTTCAGTCTCCAGTTTTCTCTTCTCCTGTTCTTCTCGCACCAGCTGCCTCTGTTCTCTCTTCCTCCG
>JAPZDY010000015.1:9989006-10003978 GCA_029783645.1 Ctenochaetus hawaiiensis | reverse complement strand
TGTTGCTGTAGTTCAGTCTCCAGTTTTCTCTTCTCCTGTTCTTCTCGCACCAGCTGCCTCTGTTCTCTCTTCCTCCGGATCAAAGACACACGGTCCTTGATAGCTTTGGCCATGGTCTTATGGTCGCCCTCAGCAACATATCCAGACTCAACCTGAGGAGTCATACAGATTCATTAAAGAAACTCTAACCATTCAATTTGTCATTTTGTACATTTATCAAAACCAAAGACCACCTCTAACAGTCATTGTTGTACATACCATTTCCTGGGCCACATCTTCAGGGACATCCTTGTTCAGGTCGAAGGAGAACTCGATGGCTTCGTTGTCTTTGTATTTGCCTAAAAGCAAGTTACAAATGGCTGATCAGGCAGCTGCCCATCCATTTTCCCGCATGTATTAAATTCAAAGGTCTTAATATAATGTTAAATGCTTAATTACCAATAAAAGGGCTTTAACATGTTAATATTTAGTTGTTTATAGTTTTGTTATTTTTGTCTCTTACAATTTCTTCTATATATAAAAGATTTCAGTTTGATGGAAAAAATAAAATGATTCCTTACCTTTGAGCTTCTTGATGTCTTCTATCCTCAGCCAGAGTTTAATAGCAATCATTTCTCCATCATCCTCCTCTGCCAGTTCAACCCTGACCCCAGTGTCCTCCTGGAAGAACGCATGGTTCAGCAGGATCTTTATAGCATACCTAAAAGAATTAGAGACAAAAAAAAAATTATGGGAGAGAGGATTTAAATCCTGATATTACTTGGTACTATTTTATTCAAGGCCAGCAGTGCCTTGTGAGCTGGTTTCCTGCTAATGAGCTAACAGGACAGACATGGCATATAATTTATCTGATAGTCATCACAGCATGTTGACATTTAGTCCCAGGACTGCTTTCCACATATACTTCACATTGTGTCATTTAGTTTGTGAGCTGGTACCTTTTATTGGTTCTTAGAAAAGAAAAAAAAACTATCAGAAGACTATTCTTTGCTAAGAGACGGAGGAAAATTAGATAATAAGGAGAGAGGCTATGTGCACAAAAAAAACAAAGTGCAAAAGAGGGATAAAGTTTAGCTACGGTTAAGTTTCTAAAGCAGTAAACATGCGGATAAAGTGAATGTTCTGGCACAGCTTTGAGAGAATAGAGGAGTTCTTATTTCTGACCAAGAGGCTGTGAATCGAAACAGGATTAGATGAAGTCACACAGATACTCACCAATACACCCAGCAGTGGTCGCCATCAAACATAACTGGATGAAGTGGTGATATTGTGATTGTTTGATGAAGTAAGAGACTGAATGTAAAACACTAGCTTTAAATCTCACAAGGGTATGATAACGAGTCAAAATAACCTCCAAAAATATCACAAATTATCCACAATTCTGGGTTTGGCTTAAATAGGCTGTGTGTGTGGTTTTGTGTGTGTGTGTGTGTCTCTCACCTCTCATCCTTGTTCGTTCTGATGCAGCCCTCTATAATTTCCTTCACCTCAGGAATGGCTACCTTGTCAAAACTGCCAGGCTTCACTCCCTGCACAAACAGAAAGAAGAGCAGTGAAGATGAGGAATCTTTTAGAGAAAGCAGTCAACCACACACATGCACACACACATGCATGCACACACGCACACACGCACTCACACACTCACACACACAAAAAAGGGTGAATAAACTTGTTTGAGTTTGTGTGAAAAGAAAAACACAAAAACATTCATGTACAGGAGAGATTTACTGTATGTTAAACATTAAACCACAACATTTTGTTCCAGAAAACAGATTTACGTGTAGTTGCTAGTTTTTTTACCTCTGCATGTAACACACAACAAAATTAGTGTTCACACTAGGGTAATAGAAAATAGGACAAATGACATCAAAGAAAAGTCTGAAATATAAAACCAATCTGAAAGACTTTTGTTAAACTACAAAATCCATTTACATACTGCAGGATACTTATACTCAATATTTAAAAAACAAAAAAGCAGCAAATAACAATGACATTAAAAAAACAAAATGTGTCATAAACTTGTGGGGAGGATGTTACACTTTGTTACGCCAACAAACTCTCTGGACAATCATGGAAGCACTTAAACACCTGTTCTGTAGAAAAGCTCTTCTTTCTCAGCAAAACATTCGACCTATTAAGACAGATTAAAAACTTTTTCTAGCAGATTTTTTTTTCCCAAAATTATGTCTAATATATATAATATGCCAATGAACAAACTTACAAAGATGACTGCAGATCGAAGCCATAAAAAACTTACGAGAAAGGGCAAGTAACTCACCTGGAAAGTACTGAGACAAGCCGACCAAAGACTTGTTTGACTGACAGATGTCTTGGGAACACTTTTGACTGGCTGACTAACAAAAAGACTGACTGCCTGTTTATCTCAACCTGTTTGTGCCAGCAAATGACCACCTCCTCCTGCTCTCTTCCTCCAGACCCAGTTCACCATTATATAACACCCAACATCTCTCTCTCTCTCTCGCTCACACACATATACACACACTCATTTTGAGATTCCAGGGCCAAACAAAGTTAGGACTAATGGAGAAAGTAATGGTATTAAGTGTGACAGAGGGAGGCAGGATGAAGAGAGAGAGAGAGGGAGAAAGCACGACTTCAGTTTTAACAAGGCTGATTGGAGGTAAGGAATGTTCCATGAGGTACAGTGCGTCAACAACATTATATGTCAAGGTATTATGAGATGAGCCATAAAGTACGCTGCCTAACAGTCATACAAAAGGGCCTTAAACCCTTTATGAAACACATCAAAAGTAACTCGAGGTGCATCCTATAATATTGAGCAAAGTTACCAATGGTTTCCAACATAGTTTTGATTACTCAAAAAATAAATGCTTCTCTACTTGATGTCAAACTTTCAAACATTTTGGCTGATAAAGTTATAATAAGTGTATAGTGCAGATGGTGATACTAAAGTCATGGGATATTGTTTGGTTTGTTTGTAGCCTAATTTTATTTTTTGCTTCTGGTGATTGCATTATCTTCCAGAAATCATAAAAAGCTGTGTCTCTTTTGCAAAGACAATTATTTTATTTTCTTTAGTTCTGCAGTTTGAAGACATCAGGGGCTAACAGCGTTTCTAACTTTGTGAGGACTGACAAAGGGAGAAATGGAGGGTGGAGAGCTGTAAGGAAGGATTAGGCAGAGGAATGAAAGGAAGCAGGTGACTCTGGCACCCTGGGGCTGTCACAAGGTTGAGTGTGACAATAACAAATAAAGACAACCGCTGTTGGTTGTTTGACTACATGTTTTTGCTGAGTGACGAAAACGAAGCATAATTCCCTCTCACTTTCAGAAAATGAGATTACTGCTTACACACGAACGAGAGCCGTGACTCCAAAGACTGAGGACACAATGATCATCAGACATGCTTCAATCAAACTTGGGGATGCGACTTCAGAAAGGAAGAGAAAAATAAAAGGGCAAGAGAGACAGCCGCCCAGACAGACATATGGACTGAAATATAGATTTGAATAAACTTACATTCTGTGCATGAAGCTTCCCATATAGAAACTGAGATATTAAGAGACAGAAAGATGACAGGAGACAGGGAGAGGACAGGTTCTGCTCTCTCACAGTGATGGTTCGAGGCAGGGGGGCGTTCTTAATCCAAATCCCCTCAATTTGAATTTGCTTGTCAGATAGTGTGAGTGGCCTCTGAGAGAATGTTATCTCTTCCATTACTGAGCTGAAAATTTAAGCTGAAACTGAATATACCTTAAGACGTATTAGATGAAAATAAAATAGGGACGAATCCTGAAAATTTTTGATCACATGCTCTTCAGTGTCTGATCTGATAGTGTCTCTTTAGGTTTTGATTATGATTCCGTAAAACAGAAAATGTAACCGTGACTTTTTTATTTCTAGTACACACATTAAAAAATCTTTTACTGCTGCAGTTGTGTGTCTGAAACAAGAGGTAACAGAAGCCATTTTTTCAGCTAAGGTCTTCATAAACTTTTCTGTAGTGATACAAGCCAAACATTTTGGGTTAATGGTTGTAATTCTTCCACAGTTTGAAATAAATGTTTTTACAAATAATTTTATTTAACTAAGAAAGTAAAATTGTGCCCATCTGTTTGTGATGATGCCTCTAGAACTTAAAAAAAAAAAAGAATTTGTGGGTCCAATAAGGCTTAAATTGAGCTGAAATAAAAGATATGATAAGACAGACAGATGAGAGAAAGCAGAGTGATAATGGAGGGACTAGAGGAGGATAGAGGCAGGCAGAGAGGGAGAGATTTCTAGTAAATTCCTCTGCTCCATTAACCATCACTGTCAGCCTGCACAAAGCTGAACTGAGTCCCGCGAGGACAGAAGTGAGCCAGCTCTCATCTGCCTCTGTTTGTGTGTGTGTTTGTGAGTGTGTGTGTGTGTGTGTTGGGGTGATGACCTCAGCAGCACTCAACTTAAAACAGCCTCTGATTGCATCTGTTGTCCTCTGTGTCTGTGTGGTGTTTTTTTTGGACAGCCAACTGTCATCTAAATTTGAAAGTGTTTTTGTCTGTTACTTTATTATCCTCATTTCAAGCTGTGTAAGAATTTGACTTTTTTTCCTGCCTTTCTTCAAATCATTTTCTTACTCTCTTATTTATTTAAATTGGTTTTAAATTTCTCTAAAAAGCTTCAGGTTTTTAGTGCTCAAGGCCAACATCACAACAGTCTTTGATGTTAAATTTGTTTCGAAGTGATATCACCGGTATTGCCCTCTAGTGGTGGAGAAAAAATGCAGCCAAAAAATGTCTCTCCACAGTGCTGCAAGGGGTAATTGATAAGTTTGTGGCCTGAGGTAGAGAGAGATGAGTTATATAGCTCTCATTACATGTGCATGCAGTTTTCCTTTTTTTCTTTGCTTTTGCACAACAGAGCAAGAGAGGGAGGTAAGAAGTGAAGGAGAATAAGTGAGAGAGACTAATCAGTGCAAAAAAACACAGTCATAAGACTGAATGTCCTGCAGCTCATGCCAAACTTATTAATACAGTTCGTAAACACGAAGGGGGGGTGGTGGCAGAGAGAACTGGATGGAGATTAGAGACTGTCAGATAGCACACATGGATGCCACTGCACAGTCTACAATCATTCACATCTGAGGCACTCTGAAGAAATAGTTTCTCTCAGTCTCCCACAGCCACACTGTCCAGGAAATGCAGACTTACACTAGTGACCCGTTTGTAGATCTGGGCAGCGTTTTGACATTCAGAGTAGGGGTACTCTGAGGTAGCCATCTCCAGCATACACATCCCAAAGGCATACACGTCCACAGATTCATCATACTTCTCCTCGTACATCTCTGGAGCCATGAACTCAGGGGTTCCTGATGAAAAAAAAATAAAAATCAACAGTTACACAGTGCTGGGAGTTTCAGTCTCTTACTCATCAGATTAAACTCAACATTTTTTCAGGCTGCAGTATTCCTTTTGATTATCAATAAACTTATATCTTTTGCAGGGTTGCAAGGGGCATACACAAAGTACAGCAAAGTAAAGCCGGGTTTAACCCCAGAAAGCTACTGGAACAACCAGTACTAACCACTGCACCACTGTTACCCCTCTGAGAAACACTGTGGTGCTATAGTTTAATCCCATGTATCATCTTTGCTCCAGAAGAAACTTTTCGCTTGTTCAGTCTTTGTGCATTTCCCACAAAACAGTATTTCACCACTGCTCAGGTTTTATGAGCTTTAATAAACATTATAGTAAAAGAAACAAACTGGCTCAGTTGGTCCAGTAACACATACTAAAATGGTTATGGTGAGCAGACGTCTCAAATCTTGCACAGCCACATAATGGCCCTGTTGTGCGTGTGTTTTGGGATTTCTGCAAGTGTCCAAATACTTGAGGTCTGCAGAATTACTACAAAGCAGCTGTGACATTTGCAAAGCATATCATTCTCAAGCGTGTGCGGATATGCACATTTATGTATGTGTGTATGTGTATGTGCGAATACCAGAATACTTGTGGTAACTACACAACTAGCCTACTAAATGGCAGCCAAGCTATTATACGGAGCACAGCAGACACTCTTTACCCCACTTGAATTTGTGTGTATTAAGCGCGTATAGTATGCAGGTTGTGTGTTGTGATGTATCTTCAGTGTGTGCGTAGCCATCACATTTTCAGACAGCTTAATCCTAGCTTATGAGCAGGCTGACTGCATTTCAGTTTTTCAAATACCTGTGGTTTGCTTTTACAACCAGACATTTTAGGAGCGGTAAAATGAATCTACAGTGAGTGTGTGTAATGGTGCAGAATGTGTTAATTTTAATATCTTTGCTTACATAAAACAGTGTGTGCAAAAGAGAGCAGAAGTGTGTGTGTGTAACGCAGTTATTGTTATGGCAAACTCAAATAAATGATGCCGTTGTTTCTCTTTCTCCACCTTCATGAGTCTAAACATTTCAATCTGATGCATGACTTTGAGTCTGACTAACAGATTGGTATGTGTGATTGCAAGAGTTGAGAATTTGTGTCTTCATTAGCTGCATGCATGCATGCATTGTCTTACCTATGACACTCTTGGCAAAGGAGGCCCTCTTCAGTGTGGCTAAACCCAGGTCTCCTATCTTTACGGACCCTGTGGGCCCTGTGATGAAGATGTTATCACATTTCAGGTCCCTGTGGATGATGGGAGGGGCTCTGGTGTGCAGGAAGTGAAGGCCTTTGAGGATCTGTCTGCACCAGGAACGCAGAACCTTGATTTTCATCACCTTGAAACGCTTCAGGTAGCTGCAGGAAGAAGATATCACACATTCAATGGAAGCAAGTTAAAGCATAGCAAAATAAACAGGGAGCAGCAGGTTCAACCACACAACAGCTTTTCAGCAGCTATGTATCCTGTTTGTAAAGGCTTTTATCTTATAAATATCTGCCAACTAGTTTAAACACACACACACAAAAACCTATACTTCTCATATCTGATATGTTGCAGCATGTAATTGAGGTTAAAGGTCACTCATGTCCCTCTGAGCTCTTCTGAATGAATTCTACACTAATAGGTTCATATTATTGCAGTGCACTGACAACCAACAACAGGAAAATGAATAATTCCAAAGTAAAGCACAGAGAGGACAGATGACAGCTGGATAAAAGTGACAGAAACATGGATAATGTTTCAATTAAAGATAAAAGCTTACACAACCAAAGTGGATTACTGCCAGACAATTCCAGCTTAAAGAGATGCATCATAAATGCCCACACAAACACCAATGCGCACACAAAAACCCACACTTACATTCGTGTGTCTGCACGTGAGACATTTTAGTCAATGAACAGCCAGTTCTAATAAGTTCTGCCATTTTTTAGGTGAACCACAAACAGGTTTAAGACTGATTTTTGCTAATATATTTGGCCTGGTTAAAAACAGTTTTAACCAAACAGTCATTTTATTTTTTATCATTTTATTTTACTAATTTTCACACCACATGAAGCAAAATCATGTAAATGTCAAATTTTCAGCAACTTCAGATGAAACTACTGTGGTCATGCTAATGCACAACATCAGGGACTTTCGTGTGGTTTCTACATGGGAGCTGTTTGTTGTCTTTGAGCTATGAGGCTCTGGAACCTATCCCAGCATACACTTGGTGGAAACCCCTTTGACAGGTCGCCAGTCCATCACACAGCTAGCGCACATCCAGACCTGAAGGTGATCTGGAGCTTCAACTCCACCTGGTCTTCATGTCTTTGGAATGTGAGAGGAAACTAGGGGAAAGCCCACAGGATTACAGGGAGACAAGGACAGAAATTCTACTGTTTTATTTCAGATAGCTGAACAAAAGTATTTCCAGACCGAACATCTTTTTTACTTTTAGCCAAATAACGTCTTGTTTACATTGCTTTCATAAGATGAAATGCGTCTGTCAAAACATTTCTCCAAGAGCTCAAGAAGTCATAAAAATCATTTGACTGGCATTCTTTATCAGCTAAAGTGAAATCAGTGTTTCAGTTTCTTATTTCCTTTTGAAGATTCACCTAGTGACTTTTTTGCCCATCTCTTCTCAGCTATCTGACTAAATTCAAGAACCGAGTGAAGAACAGATGGGGTAAGCAGATGCACTGCTTAGTCATCCTGCGATCATATGGACGATGAACAGAATTCACAGAGATCAAGCATCCCAAGCTTCATTGCCTTTTTGATTTGTTTAAAGCTACTGCTATGTGCAAATTCTGCTGCGTCACGGCAGGCAGAATAATTAGATTTGAGCTGTTTTGTTTTGTAGAGCTAAAAACGATCTCCCCCTTGATCAGCAATTAAATCAAAGTCCGAGCTCAAAATAAATCTTCACATGGTCCTGGTAAATAACTGGCAGCTGACTGAACAGCACAGTGAGCCTGCAAAGAATGTCGGTGCATTCCAAGTCCAGACGGCACAGCGCAGCATCAGGAAGCCCGACTCCAACATCACTGGCAGCCTTTGCTTTTACACAGATCCTGCCTGTCAACAGCTGCTCTCACCGGCAGCAATTACAAATCGAGAGCTGAGCCAAATGTCATGTTTTTATTTTTTAAATTTATAGAAGTCTCTACATAAAGAAAAGGCAGCTTTTCACCCTTCACCTATGTTCATTAACTTAAGTACATTTCCGCTCTCTAGTAAGCAGGAAAGGAAGAAAGACTAATTTTAGTTTGAGGGTTCACTGCTGCACACATGTTGAAGTGTAGAAAAACACTCAAAGCCCTGGGACACGCGCAGCCAATGCACTCAAATTTCTGATTTAGAATTTTGAGTCAATATTATGAACACAGCTTAAATCAACTTGGTAAAGCCTTATGCATATCTGTCACAAATATCAAGGGAAAATGGACAGAGCATTTCTGACCACTCTGCTCCAAGCCTCAGTGTGCTTCAGTGTTTAAATTGTGACGCTTTGTGTTTTCATCAGTGCACACTACATTATTATTACTCTTTTTGAATGGCTAGCTATACAGAACTCAAATCACAGCATCTTAGGATTATAGGAGCTGATTATGCATAGAGAAATATATAACATTCTTCACCTCTTAAATTAAACAGTTAAGTTTCTCCCCTGTTGATATAAAGGGTGTGTAATTATGAAGATGCTCATCATTTTTTGTGGTCTTCTGGGGTTTTACAGAGAATTTTTTTAGACCAAAATATCTGGATGGCTTCACATATTTTCATCGTGAGTTTACCCTCACATATTAACAGACTTAAAATAATCTTTCAGGGACTTTTTAAATGAACAAACCTCAAAATGCACATCTGCGTAATCTAAGTGTTTAAAAGAAAGCACTCTCTCTTCCTTTCCCTCACATTCACCCCCTTCCCTCACACTCAACGCTCACGAATCTCTTAAGAAGCACTCTCTCCTCTTCCTCCCTCTGTACTTTCCTTTCCTTTACCTACCCACTCTCATCTCCCTCGCCTGTCTCCTCTGCTTTAACTCTCTCCCTTTGTGAAGTCAGAGCAGTGCTGACAGAAAAGTTAAACCCTGTGGCATGTGATGTCGGAGTGACACTGCACAAAGCATCTCTCACTCAACCAAGCTCTCTTTTCAACACATACAAATACACAGATAAAGAAATATGCTGATATCTATGTATATACAGCGAGTGCAAAGTACATATACAGATTCATGCATGAACATAGAGGCATTCATAGACACACATGGGTATGCGCACTTTTCCCTCTCTTTCACACACACACAAGTGGACTTGCATAGATAAGGGGCCTCTTATAATCTGAACCCAGTGTCGGTCGGTATTTCCATCCTCTTCATTTCCCTCCTTTCCTATCAGTCCTCCCTCTCATCATCTCTCTTTCTTTTTCCACCACCTCAGCGTACAGCAGTCCCCTCTCCTTTCTAAGGCTTCATCTGGATGACAGCCAAATCCCTGAGCAGCCTTGATCCTGTTCATATATGTACATGAGTGAATTACACACGCTTAGAAACATATGAATGTGAGAATGTGTTTCCTGTTTTTAAGAGCTACAGAGTGCAAGTTTTTATTAGTTGACAAATTATTGAGGTGGTTATTTTGGGTAAAAAAAAGGCCTACAAATGAACGGGTAACTTATTTTAAAATGTTGTTAGGTGTTGTTAAGTATTTTTTTCCTAATGACTCATGATCAGAGTAATAAATTCCCACTATCGTACTTGTTGTTTGGGCACAATTTTGTATACAATTCCTATAAAACATATCTGTAATTTATAACCCTGCCTCCCTCTTCTTTTACACACAAGTGAAAAAGTGTTGGAGAACAGAAGTAAGCTTTTCTTCAAGTTACTTCATTTTAGTGCAGTGAGTGCAAAACGCTAGATAGATGGAGGATCAAAGGCACCTCTCGCGGTCCTGCATTTGTTACCAAATTACTGAAGCTTTTTCAGTCTTCCAGTGGAGGGCGCTACTGTCTTTGTTGGCCTTGCAGGTGAATTAATACTCTGTGGTGACAGTTGGTTCATAGATTTGTCAGTCACTTTTTCAAACTCCATTTAGACTGGAAATATGGTTATTTACTCATCTATTGATCAGGCTGTTTGTGTGTTTATCTGCCTCTTCAGCTGTTTCACTATCAGCTCATCAGACGGTTTGACTTTCTGCCGCCTTCTTTCTTTCATGCTGTCTAAAACTAACTGGATATCAGTCTGGTCATCCATCCTCCTCTCTCTTCTGTCTGCCACCCCACACGCCTCATTTGGTCTCTCCCTCTGTCTGTCTCTATGTCAGGAATGAGAGGAATCTGCAGCAGAAGCAGCAGCTGGCAGGTGGGCCAATGCCCCATGATGCACTGCACAGGGCACGCTGTGCTCCTGACGCCCCACATTTAGCCTTTTATTGTGTCAGCGCTCGCAGCCACACATTTAATCTATACAAACTGGTCATAGCATGGACAATGACAGCCACAGACGTATCAATTCACTGTAGAATTTTGGAAAGAGGGGGGCTGACAGATGCCCTTGATATGTGGATGGTAACCACATATGTAGTTTTTTTACATGTAAAATTATGAGTCTCCCCATAATTCATGAGCTCGACCAACTTATTTTTTCAGTTTGATGTTAAAATCGGAAGGGAACACCTTGTTCTAGAACATGAATCACATATGAACGTAGACAGACGCTCAGTTGGTCACATAAATACTGCACATAACACACACACATAGGAACATACTGCACATGTAATGAGTCAGGCACACTGGATGACCCACTAAGAGCTGTGCTTAGCACTGAAACCCTGCTGGGATGCGAGGTGCTTATGACCCTGCTGTGAAAGGCCATTCAAACAGTTGAAAATGAAGGGAAAACTGCATATTGGTTTGAGACTGGTGTATGTGGTTGTGTAGTTTTAACATTTCAACAATGAAGAGGTGGTGAGTCACCATCTTTAACAACAGCCCTCTTTAGAAGCAAAAGGAAAATACAGGGGGAGGTTGTGTTAATGTGCATTTGTTCATACATATGCTTTGCAGTGCATTTGATAAAACATAAACAATACTGCACAGGCAGTAAAAGCAGTTCTTTTCCATGCTGGTAAGTTATTAGCCAAGTTATTAGCCAGCTCATTTTTTATGTTCATTTTTTGAATTTGGCAGTTTGTTTTTTCAGTGTTTCACACTTTCCACTCACACCTACAGGTTCTTGTTCACTCGTCTGATCTGCAAGTTTAAATTTTGTTCAGCTACAGAAAATACGCTACACTTTTTAGGTGGCTTGCTACAGTTTTTTTCCACTAAGTTCTTATCTTGGTAAATACATTTTCTCCCATGTACTCACGTCTTGAGCGTTCCAGATGTCATGAGCTCCGTGACCAGAACAATACATTTCTTTCCTTTGCACGGCCCCTCCCAGGAGTCATAGAAGCGGACAATGTTAGGATGCTGGAGACCCTTCAACATCCCGGCCTCCTCTTTGAAGCGCTGACGCTCGGACTTGGACAGCTTGCGATCCTGCACGCAGGACAGAAGAGGAAAAATTAGTCATACATACATAAAAAATGAGGAAACATTCTTCAACTGAAATTGAGAGGGAGGAAGCACTTTACCATCATAACATGTTCTATTAATAGAACGACAATATTATGCTGAGTGTGATTGCAATCAAATGCAGCGGGAAGAGAGTTTGAGTGGTGGAGTGGAAAACTAATTGAGGAAAAAAACAAGTTTTAATAAATGCCTACAAAACATAAAGGCCTAGCTAAGGTTTGACAGCCTGATGCAAGCACTGTTTACATCTAACACTGATGCACCATCGAAAACATGCCTCTGGAATACAAATGCAGATGAAATACGAAACCAAGCACTAGATAGGGCACTAGACAGGGGTATGGATATGGATAAAACACTGGAGCGTCCTTTCATCCGAGCTCACAGAAGCCACAGACATCCATTAGAGTGAGTGTGAGCCTGTGTTTTGACGTGTCGTCTTTTTTATCTGTACACAACATGCTTTGTATTTCAGAGAGGTAATTTGTGACAAACTAAATTTCAAAAGTGACTTAAAAATAAACATTTTATTTTAGTGATTTAGCACAATGTTTTCATGAGACTCATCATTTCTTTGAGGAAAAAAGTCCATGAAACATGAGGATATGTTGGCTGAGAAACCTATGAGAGATATAATGATGTAGCCTGACGTTAATGCGAAGGACTGATCAGGTTTAACCATTGAAACAAGCATAAAACAAGTCATTCATTTGATACTCTGATGCAGAGAATCCTGTGTTGTTTCTGTTATGTAATGCTGCATTTTCAATTCATATGTTTCTACTCTTGTACAGACGCACCTTCCCACCTACACAGCTGCACACAGCTGCACACAGTCGCTGACGGAGTACAAAACAGCTCAATATCTGCATTAAAATCTCCTATTTTTGTTCTCCTGCTCTTCGTTTTGTGATTGCACAGCTGAGTTCACGATTTAAGAGTGACCTTAAATCACGTTTTATGCTCTCAGATTAAAATCTTACTTTGTGTTTGTTCCTAATTGGGCTCATGAGACTTAAAAAAATGCTTAAAAGCCACAATGGAGGAAAGATTCTCGGTCAAAAATCTTCAACTTCTGCCCTCGCTGATGTCGTCATGTTGAGCGAATCAGGCAAAATAACAAACGCTTCACGCCTCGGCTCCTCGGGGTGTGTGTGTCCTGACGTGTTCTCAGGTGGAAAAGGTCAGCAGCAGAGCAGAAAGAGGAAAAGTGACAAACCCACAAACGCTTGAGCAGCAGAGCTGAAAACAATTAGTCAGTCGGCCTTTTTCAAGCCAGACTTGTCATAACAGGAAAAGCTAAAGTGTTACTAATAACATTAAAGATGAGTCTGTTCTATTCAAGCGTCCCATGATGGAGTGACGGTGAACGTGAAGCAGCTAAATGGAATTCAGCTTTTATTTTATTACTTGTTAATGTGCTTTGATACTTTCACACTTCAACGTGTCTTTTCCATTGAAAATTGAATGTTTTAATTTAAGCAAAAAGATGTCTGATGTGAAGTTTTGCTTGTGTTCAGAGTCTGCTGTGATTTTCAGATGAATATCTCTGGGTTTAGAACATAAAAGAAGACATTTTTTAGATGTCATCTCGGACGTTTTACAATTGTCAGACATTTAAAACAGCTAAAGGACTAGCTGGGCATTTTTTGAAATACACTTTTTTTGCTTTTTAGCTCAGAGTTGGATGAGAAAATGAATAAAAGCTGGAGTGAGCAGCTGTTAGCTTAGCTTAGCAAAAAGAACAGAAACTACAGGAAACAGATTGCCTGGCTCTACTTTAGATAACAAAAACCTGCTGACCAACACAAGAACAGAGTCAGACAAAATATGAAATTTTATTTTGGCTTTAGAGGTGCTGGAAAAGGATTTGAGCACCTGTTGAAAGAGCTACGCTAGCTGTTTTTACCCACATACAGTCTTCAAGCTAAGCTAAGCTAAACTGCTGCTGGCTGCGTCCTTGAATGAACAGATAAACATGTGACAGACAAGCTTATAGGCTTCAATCGAGAATGTAATCAACAAATTGATCAATTATGACCATAAATGTTGGTTGTATTCAGAGAGAAGAGACGGACATCAGAAGTTTGGTGGTGAAGGTGTAACGCAGCATCACATGGAGGCGAGCAGGAGGAGGAGGAGGAGGAGAGCTCAGGTAGGAAGAGGAGGACGTTGGGTACTTGAGGAGGAAGAGAGCACTCGGAGGAGATGCAGAGAGACGTAGGAGAAGAAGAAAAGAGTGATGAGGTTACAAAAGTGAGGAGGATGGAGAGGCAGAGCAGAGGAGAAGAGGAGGAGGAGGAGGAGGAGTGTCATGTATGGGGGGTAAAGTAAGGAGGAGGAGGAGGAGGTTGGTGGGAGGACACGACAGCAGAAAACAGTTTTCAGTGATGAGGCGTTTTTCAGTTGTATTGTTGACGTACCGCATGTGTGTGTGTGTGTGTGTGTGTGTGTGTGTGTGTGTGACCCTGACAGTGTGACAATCGCATGAAACACTTCACCCACCTGCTGGCCTCCGCTTCCCACACACACACACACACTGCCACTCAAAGTAAATGAGCAGAGCAGAGGAGGCACGGATGGAGAGGAGGGGAGGAAAAAAAACAGTGGGATGAGTGATTGGCCAGGAAGAGGAGAAAGAAAAAAAAAAGGAGGCTACCTTCAGTCCACACACTCCATCGCTCCACTTCATTTCCTCCCATCCTCTCCTCTGCTCGGCTCGCTCCCTGCTCTCCAGCTCAGCCTCTTGAGTAATTACTGCTCCTTTCTTTCAACTCCCTCTGTCTCCCCCTCTGTCTCTCTCCCTCTCTGCTGCCTCCTCAAAGCTGATGTAAGTGCTGAAGGGCCCTTCATTAGAGAGGAAGAAAGAAGTGTGGGAGAAAGGAGCTGCGTGTGTGTGTGTGTGTGTGTGTGTGTGTGTGTGTGTGTGTGTGTGGCCAATAAGCGCCTGATAGGCTGCAGACGACGTCCTCTCATAATTACAGTCGATGTTAAGTTTCGGTGTCTCACGC
>JAPZDY010000015.1:9929313-9951513 GCA_029783645.1 Ctenochaetus hawaiiensis | reverse complement strand
GGAACTCACTTGCACATGCACAAACACTTTCCATTGGGCTGAGCAGCACACACACAAACACAACAAAATAGTCGGTGCAGAGTAAGTGAGTGCACAGACAAAAGCGAGGGCACATTAAACACACACACACACACACACATAGAGAAAAGACAGAGTGCTGTCGAGCAAGCAGCCTAGATGTGCAGCTCAGGTCACTTTACGCTGATGCAGACGAGAGGCGGTTTAGAGACTAGATCTATTTTAGACATGAGGACACACACACACACACACATACACAGTGTCACCTTTACCCCTTTCAAGCAGTAGTTGTATCAGTCTATTGAACACGCACTTAACCATGCAGTCACCAGTTTGATCTGTTGTCAGATATACAGCGCTAGTTTCCTCCTTTCTTTTTTTTTGCTTGTCATGAGTCAGTTTAATTTCATTTAAATGTGATCAGATTTTATTGTAATTGGAAACGCCTCTTAACTGAAGCTGAGTATCATTCGACCTGTCTTTCAACAGGTCAGGAGGTTGTCAAGCCATAACACAGTGACATGGTTTGAAGACAGAGTCGAGTTAAATGAAAGAGAGACTAAGACATGGAGTATTTTTTTCTTTTTTAAATCCGTCTATCTCCCTAATATTGACGAATATCAAAAGTTAAAACTTTTAACTGTCTTTAAAAACTGCACATACTACATCGTTTCTGATGCACCACCATTCTTGCGGCTCAAGAGCAAGTCAGTAACATTATTTTCACTTCCTCTATCTTTTAATCTGGTCTTTTTATAGTTTCTGTTTAATGTATTGTTTTTTAATCCAGCTGTTACAAGTAATGCTCTGTAATTCAAAGGCCAATGGTTTCCTGTCCACAAGAACCGCTCTGAACCTGTCTGAGAGAGCTGGTTAAACTGCTGCTCATAATCACTTTGGCAAGGTATTGAATTACTTCCAACTAAACCAAAGAAAATACAGTACACCAAAGGACTGCTTTCTTAGTGTCAGTAATGCTGAGGCTGTTCATCTGAACCAAGATTTATCATTTTAAGGCCTCAAAACAATGTGACCCAATCTCCTGCCGCTGATCTGCAGCTGTTGGCCAATCGCAGCTCTGATTTTCCAGGAAGTGATTAGTCTTCACAATGTCAGCATTGTTTCGCCGTTTCCTGGCAAAAAAATTAAAACATGGAAAAACAATAACCCTCTTTTCGCTAATCAGGCACACTCTTCACATTCTGCGTGTGTGTGTGTGCGTGTGTGTGCATGTGTGCGTGTGTGGTTGTATCCAGGTTGCAGTCAGTATGTCCAATTAAAGTGAGACTCTGGGCTTCCTTAAGGACAGTGATGCTGACAGCTGTGGTGTAGTGGTGTTGTAGGTTTAAATGCGAGTCCTGTATTTCTCCACGCACAACATTCAATCTCTCTATGGGTCTGTCTGTCTCAGCAGTGTAGCATCGAGCTAGATCAGAGATGCCTTCATAAGAATCTTCAAAGTAAAGATTACAAAAAGATCAATGACAGAGTAAAAGAGTATGCAGCAGTGGAGGATGAATCAGACAGATAAAGTCGAACCCTCTGTGTAACGTGTGAAATCTAAGAAGGGAGAAAAGATCAGTCAGGGAAAGGGATTAAGATGAAGAGAGAAACAGATGATTGAAGGAGAACAGACAGTAAAAACAGGGAGGAGTGAATCTGCTTGAGGGGAGCAAAAAAAAAAGCCAGAATGCATGAGAAAGAGCATAGGAAAACAGAGAGAGCATGAGCTATGTCATCATGTCTCAATGTGCAAGTCACCTAACAGCTGCCTATTGCATTCACTGTCCTCGACTCACCCCTTAACACACACACACACCTAAAAAAAAAATCTCTACATCAGCTGTAAGCACTCGCTGACTTTCCATGAGTCAACTACACTCACATACACATGCCATGTTTCCAATTATTAGCATTATGATAATCATAAAGTACACTTACACGCTTATCAACACATACGTACTCACACATACTGATATCTGCTTCATGATGTAACTCCTGACACACACCCTCTGTTTTATAAAGCACCTTCCAGTCTTTTGTCTCTCTTCCTTTCAGAGAAGATGCAGAAACACTTCAGCGTCTTCAGCTCCAACAAATACAAACATATATATTCACACACTCAAGAGTCTAGTCCTGCTTCTTGTTTTTTTTCTAAATAAACATAGGAAGTGGGAGTGACCGAGGTTGGCCATTTTTCAGCCTTGGCACACACACAGTAACACACGTTATTAAACTGTTAGTGCACATATCAGAGGTCTTAAAGCCATCAACTGATTGATTTATATGTGTGTGTATGTATGTGTGTGTGCAATAACACACTCCCATTGGTGGAACTATGCACAGTATTTTACATCTTTAATAAATATTTGAAGGTAAGAATGCCATTTTCTCTTATGTCATGTGAAACTTTAGCCTACTTTAAGGGCAGGATGACCTGATCTTATTATTCACATAAGGGGAAATTCTGGTTAATACACACATACACACTTAAAACAGAAGGAAGCGAAGGGGATGTTTTGCATATGAGGAAGTGTCAGCTTCACTGTCTCCCTTCCTTTGTGGGTCACAGCTGGTTACTGACACATGACAGGGAGACAGAGGGAGTGAAAGCGAGGCTGAGTACAAACCGAAGTGGGACAGAGGTGGAGCAAGAGAAAGAATACGCATTACAGTGAGAGAATGAGCAATAAATGAATGAGCCCCGGGCGAGCTCGGCCTGAGGCATTTTCCTGTTCTGTCACTCATAAATCCAACTTGCTGAGCTTTAGGCTCTTTTACATAACTGAAAATACATCTTGCTGTGTGTGTTCATGCACAAGTATGTTCATCTGTGGGTTGTTACTGCACTCTTACTTTGACACAAAGTCCTACAAATTTTCAAGCATACCCGTTATCCCTGCAGTTTACTTGTTTTCCACGGTATAGCGGCAAAGATAAGATTCACCAGCTTCTTTTATTAGAGAAGAATAATATCTTTACAAGAGATATTATCAGGGGGATTGATAGCTGATCGGCACAGACCTAAAAGCCGTTTATCACTGCTATATAGTGGCTAATGGCAAGTCTCCATCCAGACCACAGCAGAAAAAGTACTAAACAAAAAAGTATTCTGGCTACAGCTGAATGCAATGAGTCATAATTTTAGTAGGAATTTTAAGTTTCGCATTTAACTTACTGAAAAAATACAGATATGATGTTGATGTGAATTTTACTGTAACAAGGAGGCATCTTTCCTTACATCTGGAAAAATTATTTGCAGGTCGGGGCATTTCTGTGGCACCACAACGTTTTGTTTACAATATTTTTTGTCATGGATTTTACCTTTTGTTAAAAAAAGGAAAATTAAAGGAATCATAGTTCTTGAAATGTGGATATTGCATTTGGCTGTATTGCAACATTTGGGAAAAAAAATTGGATCAATTTTTCACATTCATTCAATCTACAAACTCTCTTTCCAGCTGGTCCTAAATGACTTACCCAGTTAACAAAATCATGTGTCTTTCACATTAAAAACACAGGAAAGCATTTCCTCTAAAGCTTTTTATTATTAAACAGTTGAGCTCATCTGCAGCTGAGCTCAGCCAAATGAATTAATTAGCGATCCCAAAGCTGGCTGCAGTATATGCAATACACACAGTACTTACGACCACACCCCAACTGCATACACACATGAAATCCATGCAGGCTAACATTTACATCCACATAGGCATTAGCTTAATTGCGAATAAGGATAAGGAACTGAGTGAATTATTTGTAGTCAGTATTCAAAACATTTACGAGAAAATGCTTCATCTGCAGACAGTTTCCATTCCTTTTTTTCTGTGTGTGCGTATGTACGTGTGTGTGCTGATGTGTGCTGGTGTGTGTTGGTGTGTGTAATCTGTGTGGGTTGCTAGCACTCTGTCATACCAACTTCAGAATCAATCAGCAGTGAGAACCAGCCTTTGCCGAAGGCTGGACACAGCTGCAGTTTGCTGTTTTGTCAGGGAAATCTGAACCTCTGGAAAGTCTAACTGTTTCACCTCAGCTCTGCTGCCCTGGAGTAATCCTGGATTATTTATTTTTCAGTAAAATACAGGATCCAGCGTTTACTCTCTTCATACATGTAAAACAGGTCGTATCATCTTCAAGTCAAAACATATACATGTAATATTTCATTGATTCCAACAGTGTCATTTGACCTTAAAAACTGGGAAGCCAGTGGTTTATGACTATGCTGCACAATTTATCGTCTTCAGAAAAGCTGTTTCTCCAACATCTAATAAAAGTTTATACAGATTCTTGTTTGTTATGCCCCGTAATTTGATAAAGTGAAACAGAGAATTCATTGTTCAGTGAAAGTGCCTTTGGGACAATCTTTTTAAAACGCCTGATAAACAATCTTGACAAACATCTCAATATTCTTCTTGCCCCTGCACTCCTTCATTCTGCGCCTCACTTCTCCCTCTGGCCTTTTAAAAGGCACATGGGCAGATTTCAGGCCAGCACCAGGTTGAAATGGGTCATCACTCTAAAGAAACTGCCGCAATGCTAAAATTGGACACTGTGAGCCATATTTATAAGCCTTGTTTAATGCTTTTTTAATGCCAGGGGACTATAGTTGCATGACTTAGCAATGTAGAATTTTTGTATAGCAAAAACAAAAAGTGTTACAAAAGTAATTTAAAAAGATTTTAAAAACTCCTACTGGTGCAATACTTGCACATGCCAGCAGAGCTGTGCAAGCACAGAGGGCTGTCTTTAAGTACCAACTGAATAACCATTATTGAATCAGAGCATTGAAGCCCCTAAAGTGTGTGTGTATGTGTGTGTGTGTGTGTGTTTGTGCATGTGTAAGTGGGGAGGGGGCTAATCCGCCTTGTGTTGTGTTGAGAGAGAAATTTCAAGGTCTTTGAGTGCCAGTGGAGCTCAGAGCCTAAGGTCACACACACACACGTGCGCATACACACATGCACTTGCGCGTGCACACACAGACACACAGACACACACACAGGGTCCCCTCTTTTTTTCGTCCCCAGTTTCTATGCTCCTCTCCCTCCTCCTCCGCCTCCTTTCTTTTCATTTTCTTTGTCTTTTCTCTCCCACTTTTTCCTCTCTCCCTCCTCCCAATTTTTCCCCACTTCTTTATTCTCCTGCTGAACTCCCTCCCTGATCACCTCTTCTTCCTGAAACTTCTGCTCCTGGTCTTTCCTGCTGCTTCTTTTTCCTCTTAATCTCCTCTGACCACCTGTCTTCCAAAAGTTCTCAAAAGTTTAATATGACAGTTTTTGAAATTTACTCCATCTAATCCCTTCTTTTGCTCTTTGTCACACTCTACTCCCTCTAGCAAAGGTAGCTGAAAGCTTGAAAGGCTCCTGGTGATTGCCTCGGACACAGCAGAGTTGAACTCTGACCTTCACCCCTCCTCCCTCAAACTTCCATCTCTTCCCTCTTATGGACTTCATTTCTCTGGTTTCCACTCCCTACCCTCTCCTTTCTTTCACCTTTCCTTACTGCCTTGTGGTGGACTCAATCTCTTAACCTTATCTGCGTCTCACAGAGCATGTATGCAGATCTGTTGTCACTTAGTGGCAGCTGTTTTGATTGAGTGCTTCACCCTAACAGCTCTCTGCTTTCCTCAAGTGCCTCTCATTCCAATTTGACACAGAAAATATTTTTCCCTAGAAGCCAGAGTGATAAAATTGCTTATTTTGTCTGATCAACCTGTCCATGCCCATAGGTAATCAATTCAAAGTGATGTAGCATAAAAAGAAGCACATATTTGTATTTGAGAAGCCGGGACAAGTAAAGATTTTTTGTTTTTCCAACACTGAGCTGTATTATTTTATTTATATATATACATATATGCCTCTCAGACCCTTTACTTTCATTCCAGATTTGGGTTTTTCCAGCAATACTGCATATCACTGTGTTGTCAATTAAGGCTCCTCTTAGCTTAACAAAGATAAAAATTGACCCCAAACAATTCTCTTTTTCCATTTTCTCTCATTCCAGGAGAACTGCATCAGCCTCTTTTTTCCCATTCATCATTTGCCTCTCAGTCTAACAAGGCACCTTGAGATAAGCTACTGGGTGACCTTCGTCCTCCTCTTGCCCCTCCCTCTATCTTTTCATATATCTGTTTCTTCTCTAAAGCTTGAGCAAACTATCTGCTTCATCTCCCTCCCTCCTCCTCCTCAGCTTCCATCCATCTTTGGATGCTCAAGGAAAAAAAAATTAACCTGCTTTGTATCAGATGCTGAGAAATGTGAAGACACAACCTTCTCAAATCCTTCTCTGAAACACACATGAAAACACCAGAATCTAGACAGCTTCAGGTGCGCATGCATATGGGTCAAAGGGACAAAGGCACACTCCAAAACTCACACTAATATATTCAAACACACATTCGCACACACAGACAACCAGCAAGATCCTGATGATCCTGACTCCCACAGATCTCCAGTTCCCATGCCCACCCAGTGAGTGACTGTGATTGGTTGTATGAGTTTGTGTGTGTGTGTGTGTGTGTGTGTGTGTGTGTGTGTGTGTGTGTGTGTGTGTGTGTGTGTGTAACTCTACTCCGACCATTCCTCCACACGTCAGCAGTTGCTCAGTCATCTTTGACACACACAGAGGATTATAGCCAGGGTCTATAGAGAAGTATGTGTCGCTGCATGCATATAGTCAAGTCACTACATGCCCTCAATACCCTTACATAACATATGCAGTATACAATGTTTAATGGACTTTTCACTCCAGTAATCCAGGATATGAATGTTAAATAACAGCAACTGATGTATCAGACAGTTTATTCTGATTATTGTACCAACATATAGCCTCAAAATCACTATCAAATCAATCTCAGTCCTGAATCTGACCCAGTTCTCTTCACATGTCCACCCCAGACCATAGGGTCCAAGATCCAACCCAGGTTCTTTAGGGGTTAAGATCAGTGATTTATATAGTCAATTACAGCTGACTGATTAATAGTGGAGTTGACCTGAAAAGTCCCAGCCATGATTACACAGTGCTGATCATGTTGGAAGTAGTGTCTATGTGTGTATATGTTGTAATTGGCAACACTGTAGTGTATTTGCGGCCACAAGGTGGTATCACATGGCCTGGCAAGCGAGTACCCCTGCTCAGTAGGTGAAGAGTCCTAGAGCAAAGGTCAGACCCGTCTCGAAGAGCACAGATGGTATCAAATAAGAAATGCTCAAGTTAGCAGCCGTAGAACGAGCAGTCATTATTATAGTTGCTCAAAAGAGCAAACAGTCAAAGTTATTGTCATCTTTCATGAGTGCAAGCAGACTTTCCATTGGAAAAGCCATGCTTTCTCAATCAGCAAGAGAGGGATAAAAGAAAACAGTGGTATTTCATTGACTTTTTTCACCTGAAGGATGGACTGCCTGCGTCACAACAGGGCACAAAGGAGGCAGCTACTAATTTATATTAGATAAAAAAAAATTTTGTTGTGGCAACTTGTAAATTAACTTTCACCTCTTAACGGCAATCAACAGAGTCTTTGTTTCTAGGCCAAGTTCAGGTCCAGTAACTCTAGGCACTGCAATGGTCCAAATCCTAGCTTACAAAAAACTGGACGGGTGATTGTGGTTGGTGAATAGGAAAGGGTGTTAGTGGAGTTCAAATTTGCACAAACTGCACAAACATCGATGTTTTGTATTTTTTCAGACAGTTCTGGCTTGCAATATTCAATTGCCATAAACAGAAATACCACTTTTTGACAAGAAAAAGAGAAAGAACAAGAGAGAGAGAATGAAAGAGGCATATGTGACAGAAGGAGAGAGCTCAACAGAGGCTAAACATTTGTTTTCTGATAAACAAGCCGGCGTTTCCAAGACGCCAGCATCAGGCAAAGCTGATTTTAGCTCCTGGGATTCAGGAAGACTCGAGGAGCATCTTGTGATTGAGATAACAGGAAAAACAAACTTGCAATTTGACAGGAAAAAAATAACAAGCAGAAAATTATAAATGTGTGATTTGCAAAGAAAACAAAAACTCACTGTCTCACCTTGTTTGATTTTTTTTTTAATTTATCAGTCATAGAATGTGAAGAGACAAAACTAAAATGAGTCTAGGTTACCGCTGCCTTTTAATTTATTAGGATTAAAAAAAAATTCTTGATTTTTAACTCATTACAAATATCTTGTTATGGTGCTGATTTTGTCATCTTCTGTCTCAAAATCCCCGCTCCCTGATAATACATTTTGAAAAACAGAAAAACTGATAACAAGTCCAGTGTTTTGATCTTGCACATTTGTTTCTCTGGCTCAATAACAAGTGTTTCCTCACGGCAAGCAGTTCCACGTGAATCCATGCAACTGTTTTCAGCTCAGTCGGTGCGCTGAGTGTCATATGACCAGCTAAGTCTGTAATTCTACATCCACAACTACTGAACGCACCTCTGTCTGTATTTCCGGACAAGTTGCAAAGATACATACTTTAATTGACATTCTGTTGATTTCACCTCTCCTGCAAACAGACATCTCTTCTAACCCATGTTCACACTTTCTGTTGCTCACCTTCCTTCTGACCTGCATGCACTCACAAACACACTCATTGCAGAAGTTGCATCAGTAGTGTAGCAACAGCATCCTGTGGTGAACTATGTGCCATCCTGTCTCATGTTTCAAACTGTGTACAAGATGCAGCCTTTTTTTCATTTTTTTTTGTTACCTTTACATATTTGCAGATGGAGTGAAAGTGAATTAGGGGCTGCCCAGTGCAACCAGTCAAGGGCACCATAACCACAACAATAGGTGAGTGATGTAATAGTGTTTCTCATTCACTTTCATTACCCTGAATTTCATGGGGACTTCAGCTTGAACGTCTCTATTCATGAGTTAACTTCTCTAACCTTGAGAATAATGCTGTCCAAATTTATCAGACTACATTCTACAGTTATCAAGCAGGTGTGTGTTTGGTCACTATCAGATCACAGCATTCAGGTAATCAAACCGATGCATTTGCACTATTTACTCCAAACTCATTTTGCAACTTGTGGTAGCACCACAGCATCCGTTCACACACATTAGGAAACCAACCGTTAATAGCAGAGGCTGTAAGAATGCAGCAAAGAAAAAAAACTAAACCATGAGTCATCAGAAAAGAAGTAGCTGAACCACGTTGACAGACGGGAGTTACCCCATACCTTCTGTGTTTGTTAGATTTTGTCAGTCATACAAAATCAGGGACACCAACAAAAAGATTCTGACAAAACTTGGGAGAAAATCTGCTTCTCACAACTGTGCTTCAGCATTTTACAAATACAATATTCGGCCCATGGAGTTGCCACAGGCACAGGTCAATATTATAAAAATTGAATAACCAGTCAACCCAATATATTCGAGCAGTGCCCTCCGCTGAGAGACAGCTCATCTTGCAATAAAGCAGTACAAGAAGCAATGACTTTTTAATGACTGACGTAGAGGGGGAATCCATCATTCATGAAGACCAGTAACAGTCAAGACACACAACCTAAGAGAAAAAATGTGCAAACTAAACAAATTCAAACTAAAACTATTCTCCCAAGAGCAAGTTTCTGTGCATGAACTACTTTAGTGTTGCTGCCTTAAATACCACACAGACATGTAGCCATGCTTTATCTGAGATGCATTTAGCCAGGATGTAATCTGCACCAGTATCTCAATCAAATTCTGATCTCATTTCATGAACATTTATAGAGGAAAGCACCTAGGTAAGCAGGAAGTTCTCATCTGCTAACTAATGATATCGAGGTGGTAAATAGGATGTGCAAGTAACAAGAAAGGAAGAAGAGAAGATAAATTTAGAACCTGATGTGCAAACTACACATTTCAGGGGCAATGACAAACAAATAATGAAAAATAATAATGAAAGACTTAGCCTCATAAACATTTAGAGACAGATCAAAGACAGTGAGGAGGTGAAAGTTTTATGAGGTGAGACATACCTGGAGCTCACACCATGCCACCTCCACAGTAGTCTCTGTATCCAGGCCCTTGTACACAGTCTTAAAGGACCCTCTTCCAATCTCGATGTCAAATTTAAGGAAGCGTCCATCTGGCGAAGTCCCCACGGCTTTCGTCTCCACCTCCTCTATATCCTCTTGCACTCTTTTCTCGGCCTCCCTCTGTTCAGCCCGCGCTTTTGCTTGCCCTTTCTCGTCCTCTGTCTCTCTCTCTTTCTCCTCGCTGGGACTACTGGTGCTACCCTCATCCACACGTTCTATCACTTTTCCGTCCTTTGCCACCTGCTGTGTGGTGTCTGTACTTCTGGGACACAACACAACTTCAGGCTGTTTGCCTGTTTTATCAGTAACATCCAATACTGTCGGGCTAGGCTCTTTTACTGCCCCATCTGCGCTTTGTTCAACGCTGCTACTGGTGGGAACAGCAGCTGTGATATTACCCACAGGTACATTTTCCTCAGCATGATGGACCTGTCCTTCTGTAACTGCCCCGCCAAGCCCAAGATCAGGCTGAAGGGTCGACGTTTGCACATAGGGAGCTCGTGGGACCTCCCCGCCTTCAGCAGGACGGGAGGGCTGTGGAGGGAAAAAGGCAGGAGGCCCTTCACAGTCTGGAGGTGAGGTGAGTATCTCAGCTGCTTTGCTGGGCAGGTCTAAAGCTGTGGCAGTGGAGTCACAAATGACACTCCGGCGGAAGAAGCGGTGCTCAGCCGTTTTGGAGTCTCTATCCATCGTGTGGCGCCGACGTTGGACCTCGGGGTGTTCTCCGAGCTTCTCCACCACGTGTGAGTCTGAACTAGCAGAGCCATTCACATTTTTGTGGGGGGTCTGGGGTGATGGACAGGGGGAGGCAGAAGGAGGAGGGGGGGCCGGGGCAATAAATTTTACCGCTTTGCCGCTGCTCTTGGTTTCAGACATTCTTCCCTGGAGCTTAGACCACAAAAGAGAAGTTTTGAACGTATAAATAAGGACTTATTTATCGTGAGTAATCAGACCAACTTGTGTGTAAACTGGGTGTATGCGGGAGCAGATCTCGACTAGCAAGCTTCTTTTTCGCTTGAAAAGCTCTCCAACCTCTGATCAGAAAAACAAAGGGATGGGTCAAAGACAATAAATCAATCAACTGAATGTGGTAACTTTCATTATGTTCTGTAGGTGATTTTTTCAAGCAAAGGATTTATTGACTCTACTTCCTCTTTCCAACTGTTTCAATAAGACAACCAACAGTTCCTACAGGGCCCTTTTGTGCAGGGCTCAGGGAAGCCCCGAGAGAGATGAAGGGGCTTTCGCTTATAGATTGGGGAGGGATGGGACGAAAAGCAGTCGAAGGAAGGGGGGTGCGAGCACTGCAATGAGGTGACGACTGTCAAATTAACACCTGAATCCATCCTGATGCAAACATCCAGAGAGGGATGACCATGACATGGAAGGACTGGAGGGTGAACAGACCAGTATGGCCTCCCAAAGGCTGATAAGAAAAAAAAATGGTTGAAATCCAATCTGTCACAGCTTGTGTTGGAGGTCTGAATGAGAGCAGGCTGAAACTCCCCACTTCCTGTTGAAGACAGGACTCCCTGGAGAGGTTGCTGGCCTGTCTGGTAAGACCAGACGGAAGGCTAGGTAGGCCTAGCCTGGCCTAGCCTGGCCCGGCTTGATCTGTTTCAGTCCTTGTCACTGGAAATTAAAAAAGAGAGGAAAGAGAGGTGTAAGATAAAACTATATATTTACTGTACTTTCATATGATTTTTTTTGTTTGACATATTTTTTCAACATATAAAGTAGAGACAACCTCTAAAAAGTGACTAAAAGTACATCTACTCTTTCATCTTCATTGAAAAATTCTGAATCAGATCTTTTGCTTCTCCCACAACCACCGCTTGAGTTCAGTTGACCAGTGGGGGAGATATAAGCATCAAGACGGCTAACTGGAGAAACACTGGAGAAATTTAGCCGCAGGCTCATGTCTGAAACTGGAGCTCAAAACTGTATGAGACTCAGATGAGGAGTCTGTTGTGCATTAAAAACCAGTGACTAGCAGACTTATCAGAATGGTAAATGAACCACACATCTCCTCCTTTATCAAAGGAGAGTGAAAACATCTCTCTAGTGACAAACTCTGCACAGAAACAAGCCACTGTGATCAAGGTCTGAAATTTTAGGAAACATAAATATAGGAACAACGCATTTTAGTTAACAACATTCCTCATTTGCTTTTACTTGACTGCCTATCTGACCCAACACACATTAGGAGCCCCAAGAGACGCTTGGTTCTCTGCCAGAGTGACTGGTGGAACATTCAAGACGCCAGATAGGGTAACATGTTACTACCTTTTGACCAGAGATGAGTGATATGAGCGACAGAGGCAGAGTGAGAAAAAAAACACCAGCCAAATGCTGCCATAACTTTGGCTGCAGTTGACAAAATCTGTCAGCTCCTCCAACCACTAAGCAGAGATCAGAAACCTTATTTGGATGTTCTTTCAACAATCTGGTTGGTCAAAGAGAAAACCTGAATCAGCAGGAGAGAAAATACAGTTTCACAGTCCAAAAAGTGACTATTTACACGCAGTAAAACACTGTCTTTAAGTGATTCATTATTCTAGATTTGGCTGTAGGAGAATTCACGACTCCTGCATTTTGGTCTGAGATTTATGAGTGAACATTTTATTTGGGTTGCAGCCATGTACAATCTCAAATCTTGTTAACAAGAAAGGGATCTGCATTCAGTTCCCAATCTTCTACTCCCAGTTGCTTCCATGTACTTAATGCATTGGAGTGATGCAGCAGAGTGTGCGCCTAATTGCACTATGTTCCAAATTTAGCCCAAAGTCACCACAGCCAAGCTGACCTCGAGGGTAGGCTACCCTGTGGCAATTAAGCAGCTTAGTGTGGGAGAGTAGGGGGCACATAGAGTGGCATGGAAACTAAATAAATATCCAAAGCTGGTGTACAAGTATATCACTCTGCATACTGCATCACAGAAAACTTAATGACTTCGCAATCTGCCTCACATAACATCCTACAGATAACTTCTACTCTCTTATCATGGTGGCATTGGCACAGTAGTCCTGCATAGCCAGCCTTATCTCCAACAGTGCTGTGTCAGTGCTGGAGAAAGGTCTGACTGTACACATTAACATTCTGCTACAGGAGGAAAAAAGATCTGGCATGTCGGTATTTGTGTGACACTAAGCCCATACTACAGCAATGGGGATTCTGCAAATGGTACTGTAACATGCAAATAACAAAAGGGAAAGGAAACTCTGACCGAAATAGTTACCTAATGGCAAATTTTGTACCCATAGTCTACATCCCATGAGCTAGACTACTAGCACAGATGCACAGCAGCTGCTTTGGTGTGTGATCATTCACAGTACATTAATTCATATCTACAATAACCTTTCACAAGTCCCATCTCATTGACACTGGCACCAAACATGCCGAATAACTGTTGCAATTTCACTGAGTCATTGAGAGAGTTTCTTCAAATGCATGTGTCTCTTACGAATAAGGATTTACACAGCACTAGTTGACTTTGAGCAAACCATTAGTGTGTCAGTAAAAACAGTCATCAACCTGGATGATGTACGACTATTTCATCACTAAACACAGGCTACAACATCTGCAACAAAGCCGGAAAGATTTCTTTTTAATTTTTTTTTTTGCACTTTAAAATGATTTAAGCTGTTGCTCAGAAGACTATTTTAAGTTTCACTGAGTTAAAGTCATTCTGATGGTTTTCTTGTAGTGATCATACACAACACAAGAGGTTCATTATGTGCAACAGGCTACTGTATATCGACCCAGTTCAGAGCAGTAAGCACGGGATTAGCTCTAAGAGGTCATGGTGGGTGTGTGCATTAAGGCCACCAGGTAGAATGTTTTTTCATCCTTTTTGTTGATAAAAACCTGTCCAGTGCAGTTTTATGTGCTGTTTCATTATTTGTATAATGACATGTTGTGAACAGGTTTTAAATGGTGCCTGAAATAATCCCTCTGATCATGGAGCCTTAGAACTATTTTGCATTTAATGCCACCTGGCTGCCCCGGAGGTTAAGAGGGGTAATTTACTCAACCAGATGTCTCAGGTTCCAGTGCAGGCGTAGACTGCAGTGAATCGCCCTACACAATTAATTGGGTTATAACATTAGACAATACAATGACAACAACAGAGGAGACTGGACTGATGACTTAAGCATGAGACAACTACTCTGACTGATGTGTATTGCTGGGTGTGTTTCATCTCAGTCACAAAACAATGTCTCTAATTTAACAGTCTTATCGGACAGCTGTACACTTCCAGTACCAGAGCCCTCAGTAGCCAGTGTGGCCTCTATATGCAGACATCAGCATTTATAACTTGGCATAACACTTAACTTAAATGATCCAACAGATAAACTGTGGTGAAATTAATTCAAGCTTATTGATAATTTATAAAAACAGTGACTAAAGCTTATGATAGGTTTTAGGAAAAGTGTGCAAAATAAGTAGGCCACTTCAGTAAACCAAAAAAACCTGACAAATAAGCATTTATACCTAACTATCTCAGGTGTGCTGCAATGACCAATCAAAGTTGTCCATTTCTATCTGAACTTAGTCTAGCTAACTCACATTACATGACGCAAATTACAACATGAATTGTAAGAAATGTACAAAAGAAGGCTTATAAATTTTAAGTGTTCATAAATTAACAAAATAACACACCTTATGTTGATACTGTAATTATATAATATATAAATATTATTATATTTCTCGGCAGAGCTCCTGCCAAATATAATGCGCATATAAACATTCAAGCATGGAACAAAATGACTAAGTCAAATTTAGTTTTTAAACAGAATAATATGTTTAGTGTTAAAAAAAACAAGAATGAATGATATAAAATTACATACTACTTTTTATTAAAATATGGAGAATTCATCATAAATTAATAACATCATAACATGCACAACTACACATCACCACTCCATGCCAACAATTAGGCCTAAATTAATTCCATTCGTTGGGTTCTGCTCATTAAAGCCTAATGAAAAAAGCATGTTAGTCCTGTTAAATTAGCAAAGTAGCAATTAAAACTGCCGGGGAAAATGCATGAAGTTAATGGGCTTATTACGGATGTGACAAAAATGCATCTCTTAAGTTCTGTTAAAAAAAATATGAATCTTGCATGGAAAATAAACACAGTGCGAGTTACTGAGTGGGCTGGAAAGGGTGCGAGATAAATACCCTGAGCAGTGAGCTTTGTGGGGTAGCAAAACGTGCGGTGAGGGGTTCACTGGTGCCTGTTGAGGAACTCAAAAACGAGGCAATGCAGCTAACTTTACCTACAGGCAAGCGCGAGACAAGCAACGGCCAGTCACGAATTGAGAAAAGCGTTGTGATGAAGACAAAAAAGGTACCGTTACCTTTTACATTGGTGTTGGCTGTGGTGGTGCCGTAGAAATATGAAGATAAAAACTTGATTTAAAAACCCTTTAACTCCTCTGCAGTGAGGGTCCGCTCCGACACACACACACACAGCACTAATGTCAGTGTAGTGCGTCACATTAAAGCCACAGTTGGTTGTCGAAAACCCTCGAAAAAAGAAGCTTCTTACAAAAACATAACTTAGCTACAGCCTTGTCCCTATCAAAAAGGTCCGAGCGACGACGCGGTGAGCGGTACGTGCAGCGAGCAACAGCCGACAGACACCTCCCACAGGGCAGACAAGCCAAGTTCGCTCACTGGTGTCGCGGCGGCTCCGGTACTTCTCTTCTGTCTGTGTTTGTGTTGTCTGTGTCCTGGTCTGCAACCACAGCCAAACGGCAACAGTCACGCTCCGAGATGCTAAATCCGCATCCGTATCAACATCCAGCCCGCTCTCGCGACCGCCGTTTAGTTCCTCTTGGCTTGTGAGGTGCAATAAATCCGCTGTGATCCACAGTTATTCCCCGTTTTCAAGCCATCGGACGGCGCCTCCGCCTGCTCTCTGCTCTTCTCCGGTGATGACTCGACAACGCGACGGCAGGCTTTCACATAGACGTGCCGCGTCAAGCGTCCGAACGTTAACCTGGATGATACAGGAAGAGAGGTGTTCTTTCAAAATAAAACTTACACGAAATGAGTTTTGCCAGGAGCCAAAAATAAAGTCACATAAAACCGCCTGAGCGTGTTCTTTCTAGTAAACAGAACCATTGTTGGATATGTAATTAATTTCCTTAGGCCATATGAGAATTTATCGGTCCATTCTTGAGCTCTCACACTATTTATTTTACTCCACACCTTTAATTTGTATGTGTTATTATTTCGTGAATAATAAAGCAGTCTGAATCTGTTTGATCTAACAGAGCTTCAGCTGAGACCATGCTTCACCGGATCCGGAAAGAGAAGAAACACCTATCACCTTTTTATGGTTGCTAGAAAGGATGTAAACCCTTTAGCTATCAGTGTCACAGGCCTACTTTAAACATTTGATGCCATAATTTTACGTTCATTTTTCCGTCATTGATTTTAGCAATGTTTCCATCACTCGTTTTTATGTTCAGTCAGGTAACTGGCTGTCTTGCTGTCTTATCAACTTACTTTTGTAAACCTGCAAAAAAATATTCGTTACTGCAGTTAGGCTACCCATGCTGTTATTATTGGGTATTTCAAGCAAGGAACTAAATGTTTGTTTAAACGTTTTCAAATATACATTTATGTGTTTTCCCTAAACTCTTTGAGCCGTAGCCTATCTTTGTAGTTTTCCTATTAATTTTACATTTTTCGAACATTTCACTGAAACATTTTGGAATTTATTTACAAGAAATACGTTTACTAAATTCAAAGGTAAAATTGTCACTAGCCTTTCCATGGCATTACTTTAAAAATTCCGACTAAAATACTAAGACGAACTCAGCACATATGTCTTAATTAATTAATCAACATTAAAAAAAAATTAACATATAATCAATTGAAACGAGGCAAACGGTAAAAAGGTGCTCCTGAAAAATTGCTACAAACACTCCCATATTTTATGTTGACAGGTCAAACCGGAAGTACCGTAGTTAATCTGGCGATCTTCATTCAAGCAGTCGGAGAAAAACTCCGGTATGCTGAGCTACTCAACAGCTGCAGCATGAACCAATGGCCTACATGTCGTTCATCATGCTTTTATTTTATTTCTTGGTCATTTTTGACGCACTCTTAGGCAAGCGGTCTGGTCTGTGCACGTGCCACCGTTTGTTTCTATTCACTCTCTCTCTCTCTCTCAGTGTGTGTGTCTATGAGAGAGAGAGAGAGAGACAGAGAGAGAGAGAGAGAGAGGCCTTCACTCGCTCACTCGCTGACGCCCGTCATCACTTTTAGTGTCATACAAGCTCTTGACTCCTCGTGAAAAATCCATTGAGGCCTCTATAATAATTCTTTGTCATTATCAGGAGTAATATGTTGTTTGCAGTTATACATCTTGATATTAGATTACTCTGATTTATTACAGACTTACCACAGATTCTAGAAAGGGAGGAGGTAACCAGAAAATATGGCTTATTGTTTATTTTCTTCTTATCTGTTTCTAAAGGTTAAAGACAGATCCTATCAAAGACCTCACGGCAGAATGTGGCCACCAGTTAAAAATCTGACATTTTTTCTGTTTATCTGATCATCATACCCAGATAATGGGCTGCAGTGCCCGAGGCAAGAATAATCAAAACAGGTTAATGATTTTAACCTGCTCATCAGTCATAAAAAAGAAGGAAGAGTTCCTGTGCTTTGCAAATCCGGTTTGTTATTTAAAATCTGATTATTACGCACATACAATTGTTCATTTTCCTCTGTGGGTCCTCCTATTTTGTATTAAGGTGCCTGAGATGAACACATACCAGAAAGGGATTGTCCTGTTTAGAGTAACTGTACTTTATCACTGACATAACTTTGATCAAAATAAAAATATTTTTATAAGACAACCAGTAGGAGACTTGCCATCTTCTTACCAATCTTTTATCATACATTTATGATGTCTTTTACAGATTAATTTTAAAGCATATATTCACTTCAAATATAACTAGGACTTTGTTGCAAAGAAGTAATTATCCTTTTGTTTAAAATAATTACAAATTTTCTCTGATATGGTGAGTATTTGAACATTAGCAGCTGACTCATTCAGGCTCACACAATAATCCTATTTGTTTGACAAAATTTGTGTCTTTACTGATTGAGAAACATACCTCTTATTTGCTTTTTTCTCCAGATTTTCATTCAAATGCTCTTTCAGAAAGGTAACCACTGACCAACCATTGACCACTGGCCAACAGGCTGTAAACCTTTAACTCATTTATGCAAACATATCTTATCACATATAGCTGTTATCTGAGCTCCTACTGTTAATAGCAAGATAATTTTTCTCAGTATTGCTGCTACACAATCACTAGACACTCCTGAAACGATAAAGAGTTGCTACAAATGTTTTCAAACTCTCAGATACTCAAGCGTTTGTTAACCAGAAGGCAGAAACGAGGCTTCACATGACCACTGGAGGTTAATATTAGCCTGTGTGTTTCGTTCCAGCGCAAATCGTTCAATTTCTGTCCTGATTCCTAACCTACAAAAGAATAAAGGTGTTTGTTGTTGTGTGTGTGTGTGTGTGTTTGTGTGGGTGTGGGTGTGTGTGTGTGAGAGGTGCTGTGTTCCTTTGCCTGTGTGCACACATGAGCCACATGTTTATCCTGCACTTTGCTTAAGGCAGTGAAACCACATGTGAGGGTGCCACTCAAACATGACAGCAAGTTCAAGACTGAACACACTCTTGGAGACAGAGCAACACAAAGACACCTTTGAATGCACAAAAGGTGCATACAGTACATCTGAAACTCATAAGTGCTATTGTGTGGCTTGTACTTGTCCTTTTCCTTCAAACTGTGCGTGAGGTTCTCATGTTTTCTTTTTGTCAGTGAAGTCTCCATAAGTACTGTCAACCTATCAGGCTCATGGATTAGATATAGGGGAGCATGACGTGGGTTTATTTGACATTTATCTTTCAAGAAAGGGACAAAATATTGTTTACGTCAAAATCATTGACAGCAGCCTGCATGTGTTTATATGTGTGATGTTACCACCTTGGTATGTAGGTCTTCAACACACAACAAGAGTTTTGCCTCTTTTAAATCTTCTTTTACTAAGCTTTAAAGCTGCCATCGACTGAAAACGTTTCTGTCAGACCAGAGTGAATTATTTATTAGCCACGAGATGTACCTGTGCCTGTGTTAACCTGAAAGCAGAATGTTAAGCTACTGGCTAGACCCCCAAAAGGTCAAGGAGCGGTTACACCTGAGGGCGACTATTCTCAAATTAGCTTCAAAGCATGAGGCTTCTGCGAGGCGTCAACAGATCTGAGCTGTTTCTTGAGAAATCCACATTTTTCTTAGCTTGTGCAAGACACACCTGGACCTCGCCTGCTATATTGTGCAACTAATTATAAAACACAGCAACGAACAAGTGGATTTTTTAAAGGAGCATTTCACTTTTTCTGGAAAAGCCCTTGTCTTGCTCAGAAAAGATTGAGAGCAATCTCATATTTATTTGTTTGGTGCTATAGCCGTGACACATGTAGCTTAGCATAGCTTAGCTCAAAGAACAGCCACCTTTGAAAAGACAGACTAGCTATAGCTTTGTATTTGACATAGACTTACATAGACTTTCCTGAGTAAAACTAGTATCATTCTTCTCATGTAACTCTTGAAAAGAAATTGCATAATACCTTTTTTTTTCAAAATCATGAGCATTTCCTTTTAACTTTAAATCTCATGTTCTCATGTTTCTTTGGAAATTTCCTTTGCCAAACAGGGCAGGACATATCACACTTCCCTGGTAAAAATGCTAATCTTTGGCTGACTCAGGGATGAGATATGATTGATTTACACTGTGTGTGAGCAAGCCAGAAGACACTGAAGCATATTCCAGCACTCTGATCACTGCAATGCACATGACTTTAGATTCAGTGTCACGCCTGAATTCCACATGTAATGTAAAGATTTTGAGCTTATTGAAATGTTTGAATTGCTGTCTATGGTGCAGGCAGTCATAAGAGTCTAATGTTCAAAGTAGTATCAGGTTGTGTTAGCATGTTAGCTTGCTGACAGCTCAAACCGCAGCAATTAACTAGTTTAGAGAAGGTGTCAGCATAAGCTTTGATTCAGTGACTTAAACCTTCAGTAATGAAAGATGACATTTTAACCACTTCCCCTTTCATAATGCCTTGCCAGTGCTACAGTCACCTAGTTTAATCTCTTTCTATCTCACACATTATAATCTAAACTTCAGTCTAAACTTCTGTCTTCCACAGAACTCTGATGTATTTAATGATTTCTAAAAAAAGGTGTTGGCATGTCATTTATTTTTAAGAATAAAAGATGTTGTAAACTACCTTTGTGTCAACATTAACGGCTGCCTACTCCAACAAAGCGATAAGGAAATTCAGATATTGTTTTTTAAAATTGTGGCTTGTTTCTTGCTAATCCCCTTTGGCTATGTTGACTCACTAACAAAAAATATTTTCAGGCCTCAAGGATAAAAGCTGCACATCTTAAGAGTATTTTCTTTCCTGATTACTTTCCAGTTAAGCTTTATGGTGAAGAAACATCCCAGATCTGTTCAAAGTACCGTTCATTCATTCGCATCGAAAGAGTCTGCAGTCCTGCAGTACAGCCGTTACTCTCCTCACTCACATTTGATATTACAAGGGATTCATGCGGTACAATTAATATGTGCATGTTGAAGCAATATATGTGCATGGCTAATTTTGGTTCTGCAAAAGAGGAAGTTTAACAGTAAAGATTAACCAAGAATATATAGAGAGGAAATATGCAATAAGGAGGTGCTGACATGGCAGTGTGTGCACGACTGTGAGTGAAATGCATGCGATTGTAGCTCTCACATCGAGCATGCAATCATGCAAACTCTTTCTCAATCCTTCAGCTGTCATCAATCAGTTCCGCATGAGTGAATTTTTAAGTTGTAATAAAAAAGACTTTGATAAATAAGTGTGTGTCATCCAAGGACCTGTCAGTCTGTTTTAAGCTTACTGAATTTTCCCATTTTTACTCATGTTAGTGGTATTACCTTCATTCCTGTGTGTGTAAAAAAAAAAAAACCTGTCACTGCATGTTAAACACTATAGTTTCTTGTCAGTCCCCCTGCGTGTGACCCATGTTGACCCTGCTTGCTGATGAGAATTTGTCCATCCTAACTTGTTACAACAGGTTAGAAATCTTGTCGAAACTCAACTCAGGCAGGCAAATTTGACCTTTGTCTCTCTTTTCATCTCTCCCTTTTCTTAAAAAAATGCAGAGGAACTTCTCTCTGCTGTCATCATTCACCATCTTGCCTCTGTCATATCTATCTACCTCTTTCTTGTCCACCGAAAGCACATTGAAAGAACAACTGACAGTTTAATTAAGACAAAAGTGGGGCTTTCCTATGAGATAACATGGTATTCTATAGGATATTTCCTGCAATGCGATGTAAAAGCTTCTTATCTACCTGAAAATCAAAACTCAAAATGTCATGCATTTAATTCAGCCTCTGACACAGACGCTCTCTTTGCTTCCTGTCTTCATCCTGTCAGACTGATGTGTGGCACATATATATCTATGTTATAGAGTCCTGCAGAATGCATTCATGGACATCAGACGTGAGCTGTGATCAATTTGTGAGACAAAAACAGAAAAAGAAGGTAATAATTTGATGTACACAAAACCTC
This sequence comes from Ctenochaetus hawaiiensis, assembly GCA_029783645.1. NCBI lineage: Eukaryota > Metazoa > Chordata > Actinopteri > Acanthuriformes > Acanthuridae > Ctenochaetus > Ctenochaetus hawaiiensis. The sequence goes on along the minus strand of JAPZDY010000015.1, from coordinate 9,929,827 downwards.
CCTGACTTTGTGAAAAGTCACATGCTGGGTGTGGGTGTCTTCTGTGGGAGAGAATCGGCTATTGTTTTCATTATTAAAAGACAAAAAAAAAACAACAAATTGTCAATTAACAATTCAAATCAGCAGGAGAATCATCCATACCACCTGCTGCTGTGGACACTGAACACAAGTTTGCTGCACTTGTTTAGAGGCTGACTTATTTCATGTCATTCTACCTCTGCTTTTCACACACACACGCACACACAAACACACACATATAGAAACTCACATACACCTAAGAGCTTTGTAGTTTTACATCTTAATTCATCAACTCTGTGCTTCCGTAAAGGGTGCACAGCGGAATTTACTGACAGGGAATAAATAGTTTCTTCTTCTTCTTCTTTTTTGCACTTCATATCTTCACTTAAGAAGCTCTTGAGTTGTGGCTGATATGCCATTAAGTCAGCTTATGTGCAGTATTTATGCGGGTGCCTCTCTGTGTCAGAGGATGTGCTATCTCATGTTGCAACAGTGA
>JAPZDY010000015.1:9906940-9929213 GCA_029783645.1 Ctenochaetus hawaiiensis | reverse complement strand
TAAGTCAGCTTATGTGCAGTATTTATGCGGGTGCCTCTCTGTGTCAGAGGATGTGCTATCTCATGTTGCAACAGTGAACCTGTCACTTCCTTTCTCTGTGACGCTCTCTCTCCCTTTTTCTCTCTTGAATTTGTGGTGCAGTACAGGATATTAAATGTTTATGCCTATACTTTTATGAGACACTTTATGAGGGTATTTCCAGTACAGCTTTTCCAAAACTTACGGTAGGGACTAGTTTTACTGGGTCACCACTTGACGGAACTTAAAACATAAAAATGCTGATATGTGGATCCATTTTCATGACTGAAATAGAAAGAGAGCACACTTTTTTTGTCCAAAAATTGTATGCACATATTTTATGAGGTGGTGACAAACTTAACGCTGCACTCAGCAAATCTGATAATTGCTGTGATGTATTTTTAGAATAAAATAAACACATTTAATATACATTTATATAAATGGCTTGTAGTATTTCTTTATAAGCTGTTTATAAATGCAGATTTCATATCAATTCATGATGCAGTTTTTGTAAGTTTGGGTCCAAAGAAGACACTAAATTTATCTTGTGGGTTTTGAGCTAAAATATTTTAAGCACCCTTGCTGAATAGTGATATATGACATTGTGCAGGCATTTCTTTACTTGGACAAACATGCGTTGAAAAGAGCAAACCTTTGCACATTACTTATGATACCAAAAGTAAAATACAGTAATACAGTAAATGGAATCCAATCAGTGGCTTTATTTGTAGTCTTGAGTCTATGAAAGACAGAGTTGTATTCTAAATATGGGAACATCCTGTTGCTAGTTTTATGAATTGTCTTTTAATCTAGTTTCTTGTGCAACAAACATTACCTTCATAATGATGGCATATGGGTAGTATTACAAGGAAATTTCCCTTTAGCAGTAATAAAAGCTCATCTTAAGTATGCATAATAAAATGAGGTGAAATTACCGGTAACTTAGTCAAAGAAAGACATGCTCTTACTTTTTACAGCATTGTGCAGTGTGGAGACCAGTGCAAAATTACTTAGCAGTACTTCCTTCTACCAGTTAGTGTCACTGTAGAGACCAGTGTGTCAATATCTGGAAATTTCTAATTTGACAAATTTCACCTGTTCTCATTGAAAACTTTAATCCTCTACTTTCTCATTTTCTCCATCGCTCTGTGCTTCCATATGTCTCCCTAAAGACCTATTAGAAAGCCATTATTCTACCTCAGCCAAAACAAAATATATCGACACGTGTTCTCACTCCCCTCTTGGTAACAGCCCAAATTGGAAGTAATTAACGTAAATGAGGTCTACCTCCCTGCGGCCCAAGGAGTAGGTTAATATGACATGGTGGTTTGGTTCTGAACTGTAATTAAATAAAAAGGAAAAACCCTGAGAGGAGAGGAGAGGAGAGGAGAGGAGAGGAGAGGAGAGGAGAGGAGAGGAGAGGAGAGGAGAAAGGAAAAAATATTTGTGATTAAACACAAAGAGTATAAAAGGGAAAACCGAGGATGATAATTGCATACTTTGATCTAGTCCCATTAGAAATGGCTTTGTTTGACTGTGTTTCTAGCTTGTTTCAATAGCAGTTAAAATATATAATTGCTACCCTACAGGACAAAATATGACCACAAATGAAAGTTCTGTCTTTGTTTTTACCTCTTGGAAATCCCCCATGACTGCAGTAAACTAGGTTAAGCTGAGAAGATGTGAGGATTGTTGGTGGTAATACAAAACTATTATCAAAAAGCCAAGTATTTCCAAATCTTTTATGGTTAGAGGTTTTCACTCCCAGAATTTATTGGAATTTCTCCTCCAAAATTGACTCATTTTTACAGAGGAAAAACGCTGCAGAAACCTGGCATTATCAGCTAGCATGTGCCTGTCTGCACCAGTGTGTGCATGTGCTGTTGACTACATTCAATACAGAGCAACACTGTCCAAACCACAGTTGTTAATAATTCTGTATGGCCTTAAAATGTAATGATTTTGAGTAATAACACAGGTTAAATCAATCAGTCAGCTGCTGTTTCTTCCAATTACTTTTCAAAATGGCAACTTACAGTGAGCCTGTGCAGTAAATTTTGATGAAGTGAAAAATCTGTAAATGCAAGATTAAATATGTAGGTAGGTCAACAAATGGGTTAATATCGAAAATAATGCCATATAATTGGGTTTGTTTTTTTAAAATGACAATAAAATGAGCATATGGCTGTCTGGCAAATGAACCGTTTTCTGATTATTTGCAGTCCTGCTTTAAAGTCCAATTTCCTGCTTTCCATGACAACAAGTGATATATTCCTAGGAGGTAATGATTTTAAAGCCACAAGAAAACATTCAATCTGTGTGTGTGTGTGTGTGTGTGTGTGTGTGTGTGTGTAAAAGTAGGTCATTTTTAATTTGATGCTGAAACTGGAGTAAATTTAAGGACATCTAAAGTTGTTTGATTTTTTTAAAAAAAGAAGCATTTTTTCTAAATTTTCCTGGATGGTTGAAAATCACGCATGTGCATGTCTCTGTGCATGTGTGACTCATTGTGCTTCTAGTCTGAGTTTACCCATTCAAAGCCCTCCTGTAGTTACTGAATCATCCAAATTCAATTTGCAGAACCTCAAAACTCCATATATTGCTGCAAAAATGTGGTTCATCTTATAAAAGAGTTTGACGGTTGCTGCAGGGGTCCAGGACAAACACACACTTGAATTGGTAAGAATCACTTATTGACCCTTTTTGCCTCGTAACAGTCCTGTTTTTTTCAGGCTGTTTGTCCTCTTCTTTAAAAAGAAAGTTATTTAGCCTTGAGTGCAAATTTATCTGAATTGTACAATAGTTTGTGCACAGTTTGTGAAAAAGTTCATGTCAGCGCAAACATGCTGTATATGGATGTTTTGTGAAAAACACTTAATCATTTTCCTGCTAGGCAGACAGCCTACCTTTTGCCTGCAAACCTTGATGCTTCTCCTTGTTATGCTAAACTAAGCCTGTTAGCAGCTGGTGGTAGCTTAATTTTTAAGGAACAGATATGAAACATGAGTGTGAATAAGCATTTTTTTCCCCAAATGTCAACGTACTCTTATAACTTTTTTAGAATGAAGCAGTTTCCATCTCCATAATCAAATAAAATACAATTAAAAAGCAGGTTTTGACAAGACACAAAAGGTATTTACTTTGTTGTTTAAGATTTGTCAACTTATTTACTTTGTTGTTTAAGATTTGTCAACTTCTATTTTTGTCATGATTTATATTCATAGAGCTGGAATATGTTGCATGTTTGGGTCCTAGAAAAAACATTTAAACACCTAACACTAAAAATGTTGAAACACCACACACACAAACACACACTTTGATCGTGCAGGCGAACTACATGAAAGCACCTGAGCACCTGCTCGTCTGTCAGTGACACAAACTATCACTTTGATCTGTGTTGTTACAGTAACACCCTCATCCTGAGGTATCCTGCTGCTGGATTGGCTATTTGCATCTGAATGTGGGCGTGATTATATATGTTTACATATCTGCTGGAGTCTGTATGCAAGCATGAGAGTTTTTGATCTGATAGTGTGAAGATTGTTATCAGCTCTTATCAGAAGCGTGTGCACAGTTGCTCTTTTATCTCTGGAGTGTTAGCCTACCTGTTGAGCGAGTGTGTGTGTGTCTGCAAATGTGTGTGTTTGCATCACTATGATGTTGCATAAAGGCCCTTTTATTATTGTCTGAATGAGAGACTGGCACTGTCTGGTTGGTGTGTGTTTGTATGTGCATGTGTGTATACAGACAGAGGTAGAAAGCGAGAGGTCAGCGCAGCCTGGTACTCATCTGCTGAGGCCCTATCTTTGTGTGTGTGTGTGCGTGTGTGTATGGAAAAGAGAGAGACATAGAATGGAAGTACAAATGACCAAGACAAAGACTGATGGAACAACAAAAAGACAGACAGACAATTGTTTTTTGCCCCACTCAGTATCATTATACAGTGTCACATGTCGCTGCAGCTGATTTTTGAGGCCTTTGAAAAAGGTCCAAGTCAAGTCTCAAGTCATTAGCAGCGTGTTAGAGCAAGTCTCAATTGACTGTTTGCTAAGCTCCGCCCCTTTAGTTGCTCTTGCTGTGCCTGTCAGCCTTTACCTTCTCACACAGCACAGTTCTATGATAATAGTGGCAGATTTACAACAAAAAATACCAGTAATTTTTGAAACAGTGACTCAGTGTCAGACAGGTATGCTTCTCATGCCTTTTACATGCTAAAATGATAACCATTGCTTCTTCTTTTTTTTCTGCTGTGGCTAGCTACCCATGCTAACCTTAGCTAAATGAGCTGGCTGCAAACACTATCTCCACTTACTATTCCATTCTTCCAGATGACTTTATTGTAAAAGCGAAACCTGTTAGTTGAGTCTTCGATTTGCACTTAATAGCTGTATGATTTATATAAAAATAACCGAGGCAAAAGCTGCATGTTAGCGACTTCTCTGACCGATAATCATCGTAGAAGACGTAAAATTAAAAAAGAATACAAATGATTCAGAAGGATAAAGAAAAACTGTCCTTGTATTTTGTGACTCTTACTGAAGCAAATTGCTTTCATTTGGATTTTTTCCAACTTATGATGATTTTTTTGCCTCGTCTTTCCTGCCAAAACAGATAACTCCTCATTTACTCGCTAGATAAAAATGTGTACATTGCAGCTTCATCAGCTTAACTAAAAGCATCCTCATGGTTGCAGGAACAGATGTTTTCGGCCTACATATAAAACTAGTTAGAAGTGTTGCCTAAAATGCAATCTCTGCCTCTTTTAGGACAGCTTGTAAATGGACCCAATTAACACCTCATTACCAGTGTCCTGCCAGAAGTTGTTATGCAAGTAAATTTAAAACAGCACACGATTAAAAAAAAAACAAAGTTTTGATCACGGCATTTGCACAACTGTTTATACAAAGCTCATTAATTCGCTTACCTTTTTCCCAGCAGCTTTGTGCTCACAAACAACGTGAGTCATTTTTTCAATGAATCTAAAGGACCACAGGCATATCACAACTGAATTTTGCATACAAAGCTATTATTAGCTCCTGGACACAAACAAAGCTACTCCCATTCAGAATAAAGACAAAGCAAAAAAGCCTGTGTAGCAGGTTTTGTTAGTGTTTCGTAACACCTCCTCACAACTGTGTTTACAGTCAAGCAATATTGCTACATCAAGAGCAGAGGCAGGGCAAGTCCCCTTAAGGCTTTATTTAGCCTAGAGAAAAAAAAAAGTTTTTTGAGGATTAGGCAAAATTACAGCTATGGGCTTTACAGCTTATGCCTTAGCCTCCACATATATGTGCACAAAGCTGCCCTTAAAGGACTCTGTATTTTTTAACCGCACCCTGTTCATCTTTCAGTGTTTACAGACATGTACAAACCAGAGCAACCTTTCCTTAAGCAGGATTACACACTTCACCAGCTGTCCGTCAAAAGCATCACACGGGAGGAGAGGAAAGCTGTTGATCATGTAGCTTAAAGTGTTTCCACTACACAGCAGTTTTTCTTTCTAGGAAGTGCTAGCAAAAACTTTGACAGACTCTTTTGTTTCTAGGAACCAAAGAATGAAAAAGGTTTGGCTAAAATAAATTGGCGTCTCATGTATCAAACTCTCGGTTTCTAGGAACAATTAGAGAAAAAAAAAATCTGCGGGCTTGAAGGTTTGTTTTAAACCTCTCATTTGGGGATTAACTTGGAATCCGCTGCTAAAACAGTCCAACGATCGAGCACGAGTCAAATAATACATTATGTGCTGCTGATGAGTTGCTATACAAACCCCAGATCCCTGAAAAATGGCGGAAAACCTCAAAAACCAACTCCTCAGACAATTTCAGCTGAGTTCAGGAGAGTTCCTGGAAGCTTTCTAATACAAATGCATCAAGAGCAAAAATGAAGTGAAAGGGCAGATGTTTGAGCTTTTTCACAAGCGAAGAACACACACATACACATTTACTGCGTATTGTGTTGTTCTGTACGTGTGTGCTCGTGGTCATCTGCAGTTAGTGAAGCCTTATTGCAATATCATGTGTGATAGAAGAGCTATAGATGACTTATGGTTCCCAAAACATACATAAAAAACATACTTGAATTGTTTGAAAGGGAAAGTCACACACCAAATTACCTGCTGACAGCTCCTTTTCTCCTCTTGTCTTGCCTCTTGCACGAGTCTTTACAAAGTGGGACAAAGGTTTGCTGTGCTTACTGTGTGTGTGTTTATGTGTGCTCATGTTAGTGTGTGTGTGTGTGTGATGGTCTGGTCAGGTACACTTAACCTAATGAAATTCCTGTCGATGAGGTGATCATTTTTTAAGGATTATGAGCTTGCAGCAGTGTGTTTGATCACCTCTGACAACAACCATTCCCCTGAGGACATTCACACGAATGTTTGAACAGGTTAGAGAGAAGAAAATATCTGCTTTGTACCTTCATCTTTTTTTTTTCTCGCTTGTTTGCCGTCCAGTGTTGGTGGTCCGATGTGTGTGTGTGTGTGTGTGTTTTGTGTGTGTGCTGTGTGAGGACGGCGCCAGAGAGAAACAAAGAAGTCATGTAGAAATTTGTGTCAAGTATAACCCTAACTTAAAGGTTTCCAGCCTGCTGACAGCTCACTCCTGTGTCTCCTCACTCTAACAAAGAGCCATTCAACTTTATAATTTAATAAAACTTCATCTCCATTTTCATTTTGAAACATTTTATTTTTTTTTGCAGGCTTTTGTGCCCTGTACATTTATTTCCTTCCTTGTTCCATATCTTCACATTCTCAGTGCTGCCAGTAACTGTGACTTGCATCAGTCTAAACCTCTAGGAACTTCTAAGATACATACAAATATTGGACAGTAGTAAAAGCTTGAACAGATTAAAATAAATATACAACAGCATGTAGAGCAGAGGCAGTGCTGCTGTAAGGACATTCAATGCAAGTAGTAGTTATATACAGACAAAACAGCTGGATTTTACATTAAAGAAACACTATTTAGATTTTGAAAGAAGAAAAAACATATTTCCTCTTGCACATAAAATCTGTGGTACATAAGCAATAAAACAAACCCTTGCTCATTTCTATACACTCAGGGGATTTTTGCCAAACAAGCCCTTTTTTGGTCTGGTATGAACACTAGCTTATAGTAGCTAATATTAGCAAGCTTTACACTGTTTTATTGAATGTTACAGAATCTTTTTTTACTGAAAAATGTATTTTTTACTCACCTCTGGTACTATACGTAGACACAAAGATTTAGAAGATCCATTTTTGTTGCTCCTCATGTCACTCAATCTGTCTCATTTGCACTTTGGGTCCCTGTTACAGAGCCAGGGGACCCCTGGTTTAGAGAGCTGTAAACTTCTAACAGTGGAGCCTCAGTGCTTTTACGAGAAGACGTCTGAACTCAGTTAACTTGACAGAAATACAGCAGAATGTTTTTGTTGAGCAAACAAGCACAAATAGACACAACTTGGTTTGCAGTGGTTGGTCAAATAGAGTCACACATAAGGACAAGACTAACTTTAAATATGGCAACAGTCTAACGCTTATGACATGAGGATTCATTTGGTGTTCCAGCATTTTTTAAACACTTTGGTAAAGAGGAAGATTAGAAGGAGAGAGAGAAAGAGTCAGGCTGAAAGAGTGCAAAGTGAGAGAGAGAGAGAGAGAGAGAGAGAGAGAGAGGGAATATGGGAGACCAGGATGGGGTGAATAAGCTGTTTGTTTGTCCCTCTGCTGTCCTCCTTGGCCTTGCCTGGTGCTTGGTGCCTGGCGTCCAGGGTCATTTCCTTTCATTGCCACCACTGCCATCCTTGCATTAGCATTTTTACCGCTGTGGGGGCAACACTCGAGTGTGCAAGAGTGTGTGTGCTTCATTACTCGCTCGTTACGGGTCTTATTATGCAGGGACTTGGGAAGACTGAGAGAGGGGAGCAGGGCCGAGACATTGACCTGACATCGCTGAGATCCACCATGCCAGCCAGCGGCCCTCTGCAGGTTAGTGAACCCCAAAAAAAAGACAAAAAAATGTGTGGGAGAGAGAGACAGAGCGGGACAGAGAGGACAGGAATTTGGAAAAAGAAAACAAGAGAAGGAGGACCAGAAAAAACAAATTTGAATGGTGATTTTAAAGTATAGGTGCATCTCTCTGTCTGCCCTGCGATGGCCTCTCCTGCTACTTCTCCCTCTCTCTCCCACCTTTCTTTCCCCCCTCTTCCCCCCACTGTTTCATGTCCTTTTCCTGTCAGTCCTGGTCTATCTGTGACTCTGAATCGCTGCTCCTGTCTTAGCTTTGCCGCAGAGCTGTGGTATGTCCTGTCTATGTGAGAGCTGAGGATCAGAGGGCTGCTGTGTGTCTCTCTGGGTTCGGCCGAGTGTCTCAGACTGAGTTACGATTGCAACATCCATCAAATACCAATTAGGGCCCAGGTGCAAAGGCTAATAAAGTCCACTAATGCAGCAGCAGGTCAACAGAGCAGGTACTCACTAATGCCAAGAAAGAGAGGTGAAAGTAAGGTTGGGCACCAGTAGATGATTTTTATGAGAATTTTTCCCGTCTTCAGCATGTTATTTTTTTATTCAGATTTAGTTTAATTTCTAAGGAATCAAATCTTTTATTTTTTTGAGTAAAGTTTTGTGTAAAATTGTTCAAACTAGTATCGAACTTGTTTCTTTCTTTAAATAACTTCTCTGACTCATCATTCACTGCGGTTTAAAAGTATGGCAGCTTTACACATACACATGCACACACACACACACACTCCCTGGTGTCTCTTGGGATTCATCTTCGGTATCCGTGTCAGGAACAGCAGTATTCCTGCCTCTTAACCTGTGGGGCTATCAGTTACTGGTATATTTAGCTGCACATACTCAAACAAACAAAGTGCTACTGTATTACTCAGGACGAGCTCGGTGTGTGTGTGTGTGTGTGTGTGTGTATGTGTGTGTGTGTATGCGTACGTGTGTACGTGTGAGTAAACTAACTGCACACCAACCCATAGGAACCTCCTGTCACTGTGAGGTCCAGAATGCTTTTTGAAGGTTAAGACGCGGTTTAGGGTTAAAATTAAGGCTATGCTAAGGGTAAGGGACATATATTCAATAAAGTTAGGGTTAAAAGAGTGTGTATGTAAAGTGTTTGTGCATTGGTGTGTGTCTACCTGTGTTTATGAATAAAAATGTGTGAGGATCTTTGCACAGTAGATGAGTGGTTGTATGTATGTATGTTAAAATCTGCAATGAATATACAGACTCACTTAAAATATATTGTCAGTGAAAAGAAACACAAGCTAAAAATGTTTTTTTTTAATGCAGCACTGCTGCCATTGGTCAGAAAGCACATATAATTTGCAAATTTGTTTTTTTTTTCAGTAAATAATGCCAACTTTTTAATTGAATGTTATGTTATAGATTTATATTATGTTATGCTATTTAAAATGTCTTTTTTGTGTGCATTCAAAAAATGTTGAACAAGCTTAATAAGTGAGCTTAATTATTGGGCTGTAGTAAATAATTTTAAAAATATTACAAAACAGTGAGTAAGAACAATGTTAACTTAACTAAAAACATCAAAAAAATAACTCCAAGCTCAGTTAAGAATCTTACCTACAGACTGTTTAAAAGCTCAGTGTGGAGGCTCCTGCCATCTCTATCTTGGTGGTGCCTAAGTTCATAGGTGGAGCTCAGACTGCTGGAACAGCCTGTTAGTACAATTAACTGCAAAGTAGCCATACTATTGACATGATATTTGCTTGGAAATTCTTCTAAAGGCACCAACACCACACACACGGCTTAGAGGTCGAGTTCGATGACTCAAATTAGCTGAGGCTCAGCTGACAGTTAGCAGCTAGCTGTCGCTAAAAGCAAAACTAATTACACGTAACTTCAACTTTCAGGCTGTAAACATTGCAAATACTGCCGTTATGTTTGCTTGTTTTTTAAGTATTGGGATTTATTTATTTACTTTTGGAAACAGCCTCAAGTGGCCGTTTAAGAAACTGCACTTTGTTTTGGCCTCTGTTTCACTTCCTGTCAACAGGAAACAGTTGCAGCAGTTGTACCTTATGAATTTATGTAACTGCAAAAATAAGGCTGTTTACCTGCCTGCTAACCACCTCAACATTTGCAACTCATGAATGCTGGTGCTGTTCAGTCACTTAACTGAACTGAACTCAGTTTACACACACACACACACTCGCTTACATTTTCAAGTCCTGAATTTCCCTGTCATATTATGATGACTCATACTTGCGTAGTAATCAGACATTGGACAATATCATTACTTATTAATTTATTATGTTATATATAAAGCATAAACAGTGTATGATGAACACTTCACTTGTAATGTTTTGATAATTTGTCACCATAATGGATCAGGTGGCTGCCCAGACAGATGTTACAGTAGTCGAAATAGAGGCCTTTCGTAATTTGTAAATGATGATTAAGACCACCATGATTACTCGCTGAGCCACAGGCTTCGCCCCCTTAATCACAGTTAAGCTCAGAATGTATAGCTCCATTTGGCCCCAGTCAGCAATTAGTCGCGGCAATCCTCATCATATGATACACCACAGAATGTAAATGTTTACATTCACGGATGCCAAGTACCTGACACAACTATTCATGACAACTGCGGTGGCTTAATCATACGCTGACAGATGTAAAGAGCGAAAAGTGTGATAGCTGGATGAGAACTGGGCGTATGAATGTATATGAGCGTGTGTGCGTGTGTTTCTCTCAGCTCGATACACATCTTGTATGTCAATGCGTGCTCCCGCTGGTGGTTTGTGATTGATGTCATCATCTCTGCATTATGCATCTCATATATCTCTGCCATGTTACTTTAGACAGATGGATGTGTGGTTGCTTCTGATGCAGCAGGCGTAGTGTAAAATATAGTCAAAGGGAACCAGTAGCATTCATAAAGGAGTTAGGAAGCTGACGTTCTTCTTCAGAATACCAGATATATAATAAATGTGTTTTTTATGACAATGAAAAACGGGCAGATTCACACTCTCTGTGGATATGATCCTGCATATTCATATACTTGTATAATACAATTTATGAGTAAATACTAAAGACTGATAATAAATGCTTATTTGCAACCATGCTGTTTTTTAAATTAAGATTCATGAAAACATTTTTTGTTTTGTTGTTGTTAATAAATGATTAAAAAATCCAGTTTTCACACTCAGAAGTGTTTGGAATTCACAATGAAAGATACTGAGTCATTGCTATTGTTCAACAAACAAGTTAGACCTTGTAATAGTGTAGTTGTTTTGTTCTGTGGTGCCATGGATTAGTGCTCATGATGCATCTTAAATATCTTTCAGTGCTTCTGAATCAAAAGAGTTTTTAGTGATGAAGTGACCTTGACCTAAACCATCTAGACTTACCTTTACCTTTCTTTCCTTTTGTGTACAATCTGCTGTTACATATGTAAAAAAGTCATGTAAGACTTTAAATATAGTTTGATGCTCATGGTTTATACTTAAGTTTAAAACTTTCTGAGTCTCTGACGTCATTATATCTTCTCAGCATCTACACGATATCACTTAATCTAGTTTTAAATCAAAGGAAAGTGTGCTATTTGCTGAAACTGGATTGATTTGGTTTTCAAGCTGAGCCTGTGTGAAGCTGCCATGATGAATCTATTTCTATGGCGTGAAAGCTTTACACCTCTAAGCCACTCTCTTTGTAAAGAACGCAGCAAAGGGGCGTGGAGGGCTGACACAGAACTAATAGGAATCACACGGCCTTTCTAAGCATGGCAGTCATGTTTCAAAGATAAAGAGTGTGGCCTCTTACATGTTTCTACTGCACAGTACAGCTCAGCCTGACTTGGCTGTTTTCAATTATACTTGTCCTTTCTGGTTGTGGACTTATTTAAACAACACAGACAACTTTCATCCATAATTTATCAAGTCTGGGTGCTGGAGTAAAAACGGTGAGAATCAGTATGTTTTTAAGTCACTGATGGATTAACACAACTGCTGATCTAAAAGCTATTCTAATAAAAAATCACACAGAAGCTAATCCCTTCAAACTCCCTCTTTAAGATATACAAATGTGTTTTTCCAGTGAATTCTGATGATGCATTCAAACATTTAAATGGAATAAAAGGCTAAACTGCCATCTTGACAACATGCAAACATGGCTGAATTATCTGATCACAGCTCAGTTTGAATTAAAAAAACATCAGCAAAGAACTACAGCTAGAAAAGCTCTTCTCTCCTCTGGTTTTGCAAAAGAGGATTGCAGCTCGTGTAGGTGTTGAACAGTCACCTCTTTTCCAGCTGCAGCCGAGACATTTACACTTCATGTTAAGGATTGTTAAGCTCTCTCAGACACTTTAGCAGCTCCACAACGCAGCCAAGAAGAAGAAAGAAACACAGAATTCATGTCTCGGTGGCAGGGCGTGAAGCACAAAATGAAAATGTAACTCACACAAGCCTGCAAGCACGACTGTCATATTTTTTGGTGAAGTCACATCTTGCGTGTGAATAAGCCTGAAATGGCTGTGGATGACTTTGGCAGATGTCAGAAGGGCAGGGTCACCCTAAGGCCAGTCAAACATGCCAGTCACAGCAACAATAATATAATAACCATTTTAATAGTGTATCAAAATAATTGGTCATAACAGGGCCAACAAGTGTATTTAATTGTGTTTTCAGTTGTTTTTCTTCTTGTATTTGGTCCAAAATAACAACTTGTTTATCAAAAATCTGCTTCAGTGTCTGGTGCCGTGTGCCCCTTCATGCCCACCATCGCTCTCATCTCCTTCCCACTTCTCTCACCTCCCAGAATACACTGCTGACGTTATGTGTGTGTGTCTATGTGTGTGCATGTGTGTGCATGTGTGTGAGTGTGTGTGTTTGTAACCTCATCTTGGCCCCTGCATGGCTGATGCCACATTCTGAGTGGTGGTGTGAAGTACGAGAAAGTGTGTGTGGGTGCGTTTTTGTGTGTGTGTGTGTGTGTGTGTGTGTTTGATTCCAGGAACTTTCATTCGAGAACCAACTAAGCCTCATCTTTAAATGACTGCTGTTGTGTAATAGGTGTGTCCAAATTATGGTTCCATATGTTTCATGTCTCAGCTCGTTTTGACACAAACTGAATATAAACAGTTTGAATTCGTCCTTGTTCAGATCGACTGTCCATATGACCAGATTGTTGCCAGTTGTTCACCGTGAACAGCAGAATTTGTTTCAAGTCTGTCCAAACTGACTTGATATCAGATTTATTTTACAGAGATTTCTCTGCTGACAGTCACGCTCTGTAGGGATTTTAATGCCGAAGCACTCTTAAAACTTCTTTTCCCCATTTGTTTAAGGGTAAACATGAGAGATTAGTCTTGTAGTTAAGCAAGGAAATCAAAACTCAAAGTACTCTTACCTTCTGAAGCTTAAAAAAGCAACCTTTTGTGCATATTGAAAAAATGATTTCAAAAATGCAAATAAAGACATTTTACACAACTGCAAAGATTCAAAGTCAAATTAAATGAATCAGCTTCTTGATTTATCACTTAGCTCTTCACCTAGCGGAGAAGACAGAGGTGTTCGTTCTGCAGATTTTAAAATCTTTGATTTGCATACATGGAAGCAGCTGTGTTTGAGCACTTTTCCTTGCCATACCATATTACAGTGTTGACAAGAGAGGAGCAGACAGATGCCAGTGTTTCCTCAAAGCATTTCAGTAAAAATCACACCAGAGCTGCTCACTCGAAGATGGCTCAAACGTGCCTACACTGCTACACATGTGGAAATGGCCCTTGCTTGAGGGCATCTCAGTGATAGGAATGAGGATGAAATAGGTGCTGCCCTTTCAGATTTTATCCTGCTGGTCTCAGAATCCGACCTTTGACCTCTGTGAATCACGAGCAAGTCATGACAAGTGTGAGCAGCATCTGTCCAAGGCAACATCTGTGACCATACAGATAAATATTAAAACATGGCTCAAGTGTCTAAACTCTGCACCTAATTCAATCTGTCTCAGAACATTTTATTAAAGTTTCAAAACGGCTCTTGGCTGACAAAATAAAAAAATCACATTACAGCCACCACTTGAGAATAGGTGTGGTTGAATGGATAGATAGACATACCAAAACATAGAAAGAGATGCTGTTTTCTATATAACCATAGTTATGTTAAATAACATCAGAAATAGCATTTTTAGAGAAGATACAGCATCCTTTGCATCTATTTTTCATATTTCCTCACGCCCACTTTCTTTCTGCTTTGTTTTTGTTCTTTCTCAGTCTCTCTCTCTCTCTTCCTCATATATTCCCCTTCATCATCTTCTCTCTTTTTTCTTTACCATCCCATTCCTTTCCTCTTCTTCCCCTGTCTAAGGGGGGGGAGTGTATGTTTTCTTTTCATTTTGGGGGGGAAATGACAGCTGACTCAGTTAGAATATGAAACAGCTTTACGGGAAGAGAGCTCAGTTTGCTGCTATTTGTGTGCGTGTGCAGAAATGTGAAAAGATTCTTAAAGGGTTTAGAGAGTGTGTGCGAGGATGAGTGGTACCAGACGAAACTTTAGATCCCACAATATATAAACAATAAGATTATCACACACACCCTCACACTCACACACACACCCGCCCGTCCGTCTCCTGCCTTTTCTCATTCTCAAGCAACAATTACTGTGTCACAGAGTGAAATACTGCAGATATACAAATTGGTGCTTTTACTTCCATTAGGGACGTATTTAAAAACTTGGCTCCGACTTACTTTTCAACCAGACTCATTCTGGTCTTTATGTGCTATATTTGATAAAGACATTATTTGTTAAACTAAATTATGGTCCTCTAGCTGATTATTACTCATAAAATAAACCTCCAGCTAGAGGCCAAGACTTTTTGTGTCACTCTTTTGTTCCTCCTTCACTTGTTCCAGTCGTATTTGCCAAGAAAGATCAGGAAACCTTCTCTGTAGAACTCAGGCTTCCCTACTGGGACACAATAATACTCAGCACTATAACTCACACATGCACACATGCGCACACACAGACATGCATAAATCAGAAATGTGCACCAGAATTATAAATCCAACTTCTTCTTTTTCACAAACTTTCCACTTTGCCTACACACCCTGCTCATAAAAACACACGTAGCTATTTAACGGCTTTACTTAGAATCCTTTTAAAAAGTATTTATTTTCAGAGTGTTGCTTATCAACTGCACATATAGTGCAGCTACAGTACATTTAACTGCAGTGGTTTGAGTCGCCATGCACTTCATTTAAAGGCATAACTCGCAGAGGTCGAGCGTGCCGTGTGCTGTGGTTGGATCACAGCCGAACACATATAAATCACAGGCACACACACGTGGTCACACATCTGTGCAAAGACATACACATAAAAATGGGCATAAAAATGTATGATGTGTTTAACGTATACAATGCTTTAGAGGCTGCTGGGTATGCATGTGATGAGTTTATAATGCGACAAGTTCTGCGCACGGAGTTGGGGGTCGAGAGTGATGTAAATGTTCCTGGAAGGAAAGCAAATAATAAGTGTTTCCTAAAATGCTGAACTGTTCCTTTAAGAGAAACACCAAACAGTAAGAGAGAGAGAGAGGTAACTTGGCATGTAGAAGCTTAGAAAAAAAAAATATTTGGCTTTAAACTGAAACACACACACAGAATCTGACATCTTGTGTTTGTTGATAAAACTTAGTGGCATGCTGCCTGCCAGTATAGAGAATGTGAACGTGTGTGTTTATGTCATTTAAGGGGTAAATACAGACCTCGCTTTATCTTTGTTTTCCTTCCCTGCAGATAAGAGTTAGGTCATCGGCTAAGACAAAGTGTGTGGGAAAGATACATGTTACTGGTTGAGTGTGGATGTGGACTTCCAGGTGTTTGTGTGTGTTTACACTGTATACCAGTTGACATATGCACAGTATTTGTCGGTGAACATGTAAATATGTGGATTCTATGGCTGTCAGTGTGTTGATTGTGCAGAGGTCAATACAGTCCCAATGAAATTAAGGTCTTTCTATGTGGTTAGCATTTATTTATTTAGGTTTCTTTAGCTTATTGACCTCAATGAACAAAGGAAAAAACAAAGCATGACAGTGCATTGTCTTTACTTTAAAATGTCATTACACAAGTAAAAATATCAATAAATCTAATAATTTTCTGAACTTTTCAAGAGAATTTAGTGCATTAAATATAATGTCCTATCAAAGGTAAATTAGGAGCTTCAAAAATATCTTTTTCTCACATAAAATCTGGTGAGATTGTAATAGTAACTGTATCCTCTCAAGCTCTGTTTATACACATACAGTACAGCCATTGCCTTTTACTTAATTCAATAGAATGATGTAGCTGTGTGAGGTCATTTGTGGTTTTAAATGGGCTTCAAGAAAAAAAATTGTGGGAGCAGGGCAGGAGTGATGGAGAGAAAGAACGAGAGTGGGAGACGGGTGAGGTTCTGTCTTACCTCATCCAGCCTGATATCCCCCAGTGCCTGCAGTGCTCATGGGACTATTGTTGACTTCAGCACAATGAGATCACGCTAAAAGTGAAACAAAGGCACTCTGTTAATAATTGTCCCTTGTGTGAAACCATAAAGACTTGACTAAGACTTAAGGGAATACACACTCTCTTTTTTTAAATGAATACAATTAAAATCTTTGCATATTTACACACAAAGTTTGCAGATATTCTATTATTGCTTGGAAAAATGTTTCTTCCTAGTACGCTGTTTAATTGTTAACCTTATTGTAGGTGTTTTTGTTTTTGAACTGCAGTGTGAAAAGGGTTAATGTCAGCTTTTAGTGTCATAAAAATTGGACCGTGTTTAAAAAAATGTTGGCTGTGAAGTTGCTAATTTGCAGTTATTGCCATATCTATTTTATACTCAGCAGCAATAATGTGGGCACTTGCTCTGCCTGTATCCTTCTTTACAAGTTCACTGCTTTAATCTCACACGTTGTATTTTGAAACTTCCCCATGACCGGATGCATAAAATGTTTCACAGCAGTTTTTCTCAGTATTCTGTCGGGCATAAAGCTGCTCAGCGCAAACATAAACATCATTTTTAGGAGCCTCTGAGGACCTCAGTAAATGCTCTGACTGAGAGGTTAGTCACCTTTACTGATCCATTATATTTATGTTTGTGTCTGTGCGCTTGTGTAACTGTGTTTGTGTGTGTGAGAGAGAGACAGTGTGTGCGTAGGAGAGAGTGTGTGTCGTTTGTTCAGGAACATCCGTCTACCCTTCTGACCTCTCTGTAAAAATAAATAGCAGTAAACTTCTGTCAGGCAAGTAGTCATTCACCACTTCACACACACACACCCACACACACACACCCATGTGCACACTCACACACAAAGATTGACTATTGTTGAAAAGTATCATAAAATAGTTAAGAAAAAGTAGAATTTATTGGTAGGTAATATCTATTTTTATTTCAAGTATTAATAAATTGATTAAAAAAAGAAACAAAACCATTCATTTTCTTCTACTGTGTTGCATTTCAGTGATGCACCATAAACCTTCAACCAAAACAACATATTTTAGACATGCTAGTGATGCAATGCTGGTTCCAGGGATAACAAAGTTAGCTGGCTAACTGCTTTTGTCCGGACTGAAACATCTCAACAACTTTTAGATTCATTTTTTAGAAACTTTGCACAGGCGTTTATGGTCCCCAAAGGATGGATCCCACTAACCCTCCATCTAGCAGGTTGATGTGTGAAATATCGCAACATCTTTTTGATTAGATTGGCGTGAAATGTGCCGTGGATGTTTGAGTTCCCTTCAGCATAAATTCCTTTGACTTTGGTGACCCTGTGACTTTTTCTTTTAGTTTCACCAGCAGGTTGACTCTTTCAACAAACTCAGCTGTGAAATTTGGTGCAGATGTACATGTTCCCCAGAGGACGAATAACTTTCATCCCCTGACATGTCATCTAGCATCTTTATCAGGCAAAAATCTATTTTGTTCATATGCTTATGTTTGACTATAGTAATAAAACTCACATCATTCCCTTCAGCCTCAGCTGTACTTTGTGTTTGGAAATATGAGCATAATCAAAAGCTAAACCAAAGTAAACACCATACTGGCATGCTAGCATTATTACAATTAGCATATTACAGAGGCGCTGGCACACCCATTGACTCTGATTTTACTCAAGCAAAGTCTAGTGAAGATCGAATGCTTCGCCTTGTGGTTTCTGGTGCATTTCCTCTGCAAAATGTTTGCCTGTAGGGTGTTAGCCATCTGACAGTAAACACACTTAAAACTGAGTGCAAATGGATTTAAATTAGTTTACATTAACAGACAGCGTGGATGTGCTTCTACTGTGTGTTTGTGAGAACAGAAATCAGACGTGGCGCTGCACGTTAAGAGGTTTGCTTCTGTGGAAAACTTCCATCATGACGATTAAACACTTTAATTCCGAACGGTGGTAACAGGCTGCATCACAATCTTGTGGTTATCTGAAATTGCGTGAGTGGCTTGTTGGAGGGGCTTTGATCAGAGAGCTCTTAGATCCATGTTTATTATTACCACATTGCCACAGCAATACAAACTCTTGTGGTAACCAGGCAGCTGGCCTGGGATTTTTCCTGTTTTCATCTGTTTATTTGGACACACATGTGGTGATAACTGTTGTATGAAATCTGCAGAGGAAGCTCTTCACAGTGATTACAGTGTTTGGATTTCCAGTTATAAATTGTACATCCAGCATCACCACACTGGCAATACAGTTATTACAATGATGAATATCGGCTTAGCTTTTTATTACTACAGTAAATTCTCCTCCCTGTGAGTGTACAAAGGCTTCTGAACCGGGGCAGTTACACGGGAGAGTTGTATTTTATGTTTGCAGGATGAGGTAATAGACAGTTTGCTCTCATAAAGTCATAAGAACTGACACTGTGCAAGAGTGTGTGTGTGAGTGCCTCAAGTATGTTTACCGAGCAATGTGCACAGTTGAGTCATCGAGACATGTTTATTGGCATGTTTTGTAATTGGGAAGTATATGTGTGTGTGTGCAAATGTTTGCTAATGTGCAATACATATTTTGTGTATATGCTACATACTGCAAAAGAATTGCAAATAGACACACTCATCTTCCTCTCTGTAGGTTCCTATGTATACTTCTGACTTATCTGCCTACATCTTGTCATACATGACTTACTCTTGTCAAGCACTTGTCAGTCTGCTGACTCACTCTTACATAAATCATGCATTTTCTTCATGTCATCACTAGACCACATGATCAAAGACATTACCACTTGTTTCTTTCCCTCACGCAAACAAATTCTTAGTGCTTTAGGCTTATTGAACTTACACATAGCAACACATTCAAGTTCAGGTTCAGGTGTGTGTTTACATACAAAAGGAAGAGGTTGTGACTCTGCTGCACGGTTGGTCATATCTGACTGGTTTAGCAGGCATCCAGGTGCACTGTTGTGTAAAAAGGCGTGCGCCTACCTTGTAAAATGTTCGGCTTCAGTAGTTTTCCACCTGCCACATCTATTTCTTTCTTTCCTCCTGCCCCCAGAGTTTCAACAGTGTTTATTAGAAGCTGGGTTGGTTACTTTATGAAATATTTATTCCCTAATGAACAGCATGCCATTATAGCAATGCAAACTATTTTACTGGAAGAGCAGGAATGGTGAGGAGATAACTGAGATTTTAGGCCAAAGGCAAAGGGGCAGAGAATATGTTAGATATGTCAGATATGTATTTGGACTTTTCTTTGTCTCAAATTAACTTTTTATTTACATACAATTATGACATTTTGGCCACGTGGTATGAGTGTGAGTCACCAGTGCAAAACTTTAAATGCAGCTAGTAGCAGTTAGCATCATACTCAAAGAAAGAGAAAAGCAGAGATCGATTGCCACATAAGAAGGACGGTAAATGATGTTCATCCCCATGTTACACCTTTGTTATTGGCTATTCGTCAGGCTTGTTATGCCACTGGCATGCACCTAAACCATTGCACCAAAATTATTTGATTAATTGTAAAAAAAGACAGTAAAGAGGGGACCTTGTTGCAGCAGTATTGTGTGATCTCTGTGTAAGGGGCTTTCTTATGTTTTCAGTCCCAGCCAGTGTCTATATCTGTCTTTCTCTTTAAATGTATCCTATTTTGGGATGCAGCCTCAGCACAAAACAACAGCATTCGTGGAACTCGGGAAGCGGGAATGCCCACATGCACACAAACACAGAGGAAGGAAGTGTGTGTTGTGGATGGTGATGAAGGCCGAGTCATGAAAGCCAGGAAGCCGCTGGGAGGAATGTCCTGCGATGTCACACATGGCTGAGGCTTGAAAGCTCGTGCGCCTGAGGGAGGTTTTAAACTCCAAACAGCTTCGGCTCATCTGTGGCAGAAAAAACGGCACAGCAGAGAGACAGGACAGAGAAAACATGACAGAGTGTCACTCTTTAATCTCAAAAGTTTTCCGCTCTTTTCATCAAACCTGTTCACACCACACCTCAACCCCTGAGGATCAACTCCAAAATATGCCCAGCACTATACAACTACTTTCAATATACAAAACGCACACACACACACATCCTGTGATAGTGTGCCCCACCCACGCTCTTTTTGACTTGTTTGTTTTGGATACATGCCCTGCAATATAATTGTAAGTTGAGATCACATTGTGACAAACTGACTTTTCAGGTCAATGAGTTACTGCAAACATCAAACACTGTTAGGACACATTGTGTAATCACTGTGGTTTTAATTCCACTCCAAGTCCTGCATGAATCATCTGACTCATCAAACTCTTTGACATATTGTTGCTGTTTCTGATACTTTAATGATTTTTTATTCTCATACCTACACACACACACACACACACACACACACACACACACACACACACACACACACACACACACACACACAAACATCAACACAAACACTATTTTTGTGGCATGAACTTAAAATAAGTCCATATCCAACATCCAACATCTTCTTCAGGACACTTGAATGGTACCTCACCTCTAACTATTAGGCTGTGAATCAACAAAGAGAAAAACAGAGATTCTTCTGCACTTGTAACCTCATTGTTAGCTACATTTGCATGTTAGCATCACTCCTTTGTCATCATGTCAGAATGCAGCACTGCCACATTGCTGTGAAGACCCCTGGTAAATTTCAGTTTCAAAAGAGCCTTTTTTTCTGTGAAACGATTGATTTTTTATAATGTAAACACTGTTGCTTGAGCATTTCACTTTGAGATGATCCATGTGGTGCAGCAGCAGTGTGGCACGGTGTTTAGAGACAACATTCCTTTAAAGGGATGGTCTGCAGCCAGCTCCCACAGCAGCAAACATCTGCCCCCCTGTAGGCTCCTCGAGCAGCTCCTTATTGATCTCTGACCTCCTGAAAAATGACGGCGAGCAAAAAAGCAGCTTAACATCTCAATGGCAACACTGAATCAATATCATTAGGGCTTATTTATTGCTGCAAAATGACTGGAAGAATCTTTTTTTAGCGACAGGTTATTTGCAGAGTTCATATACCCACATGTATCTTTTACAAGTTAAACAGCACAAACACAAGGAATTCCAGCTACTACTGCTCTTTGTCCACACAAAGGCTCTCTGACATCAGTCCACTTTCCAAACATGCCTGTCTTCTAATAAAAACCTTAGACAAACATTGAACAATGAGTAGAATTTTTTTTACAACTCTACAAATCATCATAGAAGTGACGGAGGTTTTATTACATGCCATTGTGTGCAGTACATGTGTGTTTCCCCTGGAGATCATAAGACAAGGTACGGGGATCGAAAAGAACAACAAAGAAAATGAGACTCTTTAAGAGAATTAAATTAATTTAATCATATTAATGCATTTTTTTTAAGAAATATGCTGCTTTGCCTGGTTTTGGAGAGTCAGGTGATCAACATCCATCCATACTGTCACTGCATGTTTAGCAGAGAGATTCTTTCAGCCAAGTAAAGCACAAAGGTCTTAGCAGGATAACCATCAGGAAATTACATTCAAACCTAAAGAAATATATTTTAAAAATGATAAAAAGTTCCAGACAATTTCAAATTTTACCAAAAACACTGCACACCATGTCACTGCTCTCTATGGTAAATATATTTATGGCATTTTCATCAATAATCTGAAATACAGGCTCAAAGTCATTTAAAAAGGCATTCGACTTTTTAAACCTGAGATCATGTCTCAGTGTCTGAACTTGTTTTAAAGTGAGTGATAATCAGATTGGCTGCAAACATGATTGATTTTTATGTAAATGTGTCAATGCCTGCTTGCTTCTCTCATAAATGTCGTTCATGCATA
>JAPZDY010000015.1:9894749-9896681 GCA_029783645.1 Ctenochaetus hawaiiensis | reverse complement strand
ACATGATGTCAACCCACTGGAACACTGTGTCCTTGTGTGAACATACAGCTACACAGTGGCTGTACTGACTGCTAAGTTTTCTGCAGGCTTTGGATAAACAGGTTCTCAGAAAGTGTACTTCAAGCCCTTTTAGAGTCAAAAGTACAGTGTTTTCTCAAATAGTGGCCTTTATTTACGTCAACAGAAGGTAACAGGCCTGTATTTGAATTAGACTAATGTTAGAGACAGGCCTTTATTTTTTAGTTCTCTCTGATTGGCAGGTATAGGTCATATTTTAGCATGAAGCCGCATTTAATCATTGCATTATACTTTTAATACAAGTCCAACATTTCCTGCCTACATTTCAAATTAAAAGATGGGAACAATACACTTCTTACAAGGCTTTGATTGTGAAACACTTGCATAAATTCGTTCCGGAAAAAGTAATATAATTATATGGCACTCAAAATGTAGTTACTGCCATCTTATGGTATTTTTACATCACTACAAAACTCCTGATTGGCCAAGATATTAAAACACACAAACTCGCAGAGACTTAAAGTTAGATAATGGCGCTTAATTGTATTGCCAACTTTCTCGAGTTAAATCAAAGAAATATATAATTATGCTTAAATTCCATACGTCTAATATAACCACCAGCATGAGTTTATCCAGTATTTCTCCCCAGCCTGACTTTAAGCGCCTTTCTACTTTGTTGTACAATATAAGAAAAAGCATATAACAATCAGAATATTCCCCCCTGAAATTATATTTGTCTGTTAACTCAGAAATAGTGAATAACATACTCAGTTTCAGAATGATTCTACTTTTTTTTGTTTTTTATCAGAACACCCAAAGTAAGAAAGCTGTAGAATTTACTGCAGTTTTCTTTGATTTAAGTATCTGTTTATTGCGTGTTGAGCAACAGTGAATCAACACTGGGGTGTGTATACATAACACAATGCCAGGCAGCACACACACAGAGAAGCTGCAGCGTTGAACGATTACTGTACATGTCAAGTGTCAACGTTCTGTTTATTTTGGAGCAGTAAAGCACATTACAGCAGAGTGAAGTCATAAAGTACAATGCATCCCTGGTGTGCACATGATTGACTCTTATATATGTGAAATATGTCTCCCTTAAACATTTCTCTCTGTTTCTGTGCCGCCTTAAGAATAAAGGGACCGCACTGATTCAAACAACACTGACACACACAGCCAAGGCTAAAATGTATTCTATTTGTGGACAGATGCTTTGACATACAGCATTGTGTTAAATTATTTAATATGTGCAACTGCAGTCTGTGCAGTAAAGCAGAAAAATAATTAGATCTAGATCTAGTTTTCTTCTCCTGGCAAACACACACTCACACACACTCACACACACACACACACACACACACTACCTTTTTGTGGCAACTGCAAAAGCTGGAAACATTTGCTTTGAACACAGGCACATGCATACACACACACACACACACATTGAAAATGTAAAATCCCCTCTGTGCAACAAACTCAACTCTATTGTCCGTCTAAAAACAAACCACTTCCAACAGCTGGAAAATGAGCTGCATGCAGTTAAGACTCTCATGACAAATGATCCATGGGAAAAATTGGAAGTTTCTGTTTTTGAACTGCCAGAATAAAGGAAACACTTATCTCATCCCTCCTGGAATAATGGTGGAGTAGCTCATGAGACCTCATCCGTTGTGATGGAAACAAACAGTTACATTGTATGTAGTGTTCAACTACTAAGCAATGATAGAAAGATAGATGCATTTTTGATAAAAGCAAAGCAGACTGTCAGATAAAAAGCTACCTTGGTAACAATTCTTGGACTTTGTTGAGCCCACCTCATCTTATCAGACACACAAAGCTTATTTTCCTGTTAGTATTCTTGGTCATTGCTGCCCTCTATTGGTCAGTTTCATTTGATTTAAATAGAATAAACCA
>JAPZDY010000015.1:9882249-9889749 GCA_029783645.1 Ctenochaetus hawaiiensis | reverse complement strand
CTAAAAAATCACAATAACAATAATGTCACAGATGGGTTTTTTTTTTGATAGGATCTCCAGTATTTCCTGTGACTTGAAATCAGGTCACCAATTTACAAATCCTGTGATTTTGGGATTTCTACGCGCATTTAGCCTAATGCAGTTGCTTTTAAAGTGAAACGTTGTTTTCTTTAAGTGTTCCGGAAAAAGCAATAGAGGCAATGGCAGTCCCACATTAACTAACCTACACCAAAACTTCTGGTTTTATCGATCTGACTGGGAGCGTTGGATAATTTTAAATGTTTTCCATTGGTCCTTCGCTCAGATGCGCCGTATAATCAAACCGAGCTGTTTATAACATCTACTTCCTGTAAACACAGCGGCTCACATCCTTCATTTAAAGAAGCAGTAGAACAATGTAAAATCTCCAAAAGTAAAAACAACGCATTCAAACCCAGACTTAAATACACGAGAACGAAACACTGAGGCACTCCTTCAACAACAGCTGTTTGTTAGTGAACACTGCTGTGACCACATAAATGATTTTACTATCAATCATTTATGTCAATAATTTGACTGCTCGTTTGCACTGTAGAAAGAAATGCAATGAAGTTGATATAGTATCAAGAAATTAGTTTCAGAAGTGTCTTTTGGGTGAGTAAAGGTGAAGGACGAGGATCCTTGTTGCAAGTCCTCTGATAACTCTAAAGCCTCATTTCCTGTCATCTCTCTATGACTCATTTCCTCCCTCAAAAACACCACCAAAATAAAGAAATAAAGAGTGAAAAGGGCTTTAACCAAATGTTGCACAATGAATCAAACCTACTTGTCTGCAGCAGAATTTATTGCTCACCTCGACCAAAAAGCAATATTACAGATGTGTCACGCCTCTGTACAACTTTGTGTTGCTTTCATGCTCTGACCTTCATATTCTGTTCAATGCTCTAGCTAAGGTCAAAGGTAAAAGTAATTTTGAACACCAAAAAAACATCCTCAGTAAACTGTAGTTGAAAATGTAAGGAATCACTTGACTTCCCCACTCTCTGGGTTTAAAATTTCTAGTCCTAACCATCAAATCCTCCCCTTTCGTCTAGACATGGCCTCAGCCAGCAGCCTCCCATGTGAAGAGCAGCTCCTGTGCTCAATCTGTCTGCATACATTCTCTGAGCCTGTCTCTACTCCATGTGGACACAACTACTGCAAGACTTGTATCACAGGATACTGGGCCAGCAGTGACTTAATACAGTGTCCCCTGTGTAAGAAGAGGTTCAAGAATAGACCACAGCTTCAGGTCAACACAGAGTTCAGAGATATGGTGGAGCTTTTCAATAACATAAGGGTGAGGGGTGAAAATGAGATCCCTGCCAACCTGGGAGAGGTGCCATGTGACGTCTGCCTGGGGCCGAAGCTCAAAGCCCACAAAACATGCCTGGTGTGTTTGGTCTCATACTGCAAGCTTCACCTGGAACCTCACCAAAGAGTCCCGAACTTTAAGAAGCACCAGCTGATTGACCCTGTGTCAAACCTGGAGGACAGAGTGTGTAAGAGGCATGGCAAGGTGTTTGAGCTCTTCTGTCCTGTAGACCAGATGTGTGTGTGCTTCATGTGCTTAAAGGATGACCATGTGACGCATGAAGCCATCCCGTTCAAGCGTGCATTCAGAGAGAAGAAAGCCAGGCTTGCTGATGTGATGTCAGAGATAAGTATGATGGAAAATGCTAAATCAAGGAGTATTAAGAAAATCAAGCACTCAGCTGAACAGAGCAAGAAACAGTCAGAGAAAGAGATAGCAGACATTGCTGAGGTTTTTAGTGCTCTGGTCGTCTCTCTGCAAAGAAGCCAGGCTGAGCTGATTAAGCTGATTGAGGAGAAGCAGAAAGCAGTGGAGAAGCAGGCTGAAAACCATTTGACACAACTAGAGCAAGAAGTTGCTGAGCTGAGGAGGGAAAGGTCTGAAATGGAGCGGCTTTTACAAACAGAGGACCAACTACGCCTCCTGCAGAACTCTTTAACCCTCTACACTCCTGCATACACTGAGGACCTATTTCAGCCTCTGTCTCACACCACCCCTCCATTTACTCTGGAGCTCTCTGAAATCAGTCGGCATAGTTATGTAGTGATGGTGAAAAAAGCAGTGATGCAAATGGAAAAGACTCTTAATAATGAGATGGAGATGCTTATTCATGAAGTCAGGTTGTCTGATGGCTGTGAGGCCCCGACATCACCTGAAGCAGCCGTAAAAAGTATGAAAGATGAGTTCATCAAAGAAGGGTGGAGTCCACCTCAGGACAAGCTGATGATGATCCAGCAGTGCGATGCGGTAGATGTGACTCTGGATGCATACACGGCTAATTCCAGTCTCACCGTGTCAGGTGATGGGAAACAACTTAGATTGTGCAAAGATGGACAGTTTTTTAAAGCTTTATATGGGAGAAGATTTACAAGTCAACCTTTTGTACTTGGAAAAGAGGGTTTTTCCTCAGGTAGGTTCTACTTTGAGGTTCGGGTCAGTGGTAGTAAAGAATGGATCTTGGGAGTGGTCAAAGAGTCCATTAACAGAGAGACGTCTTCCCTCCCCACCCCTTCGCAGGGAGGCTGGATATTAGTAAAACCAAGCTGCCTATCCGGAGAGGTATACGCTGGTCCTTTGGATATCCTCTCCCTGAACCGATGGCAAAGCCCCAAAACAGTCGGTGTGTTTGCTGATTATGAGAAAGGAGAGGTTTCCTTCTATGACGCAGATGCGAGAACTCTGATTGGCTCCTACACAGGACTTACCTTTAGTGAGACCACACCTGCACTCAAAGCTTTTCTCTACTCTATGGCTGGCACTTCCTTAAGTAGCAGACCAAAGCTCTACCCTGTCGTTGGTATCTATGGAAATGATGCAGACGACGTACTAGAAATCACTCCTGTGGCTCGTGCAACTTAAGATACAACATGTACCAGGAAAGTCGGGATGCAACTTCTCATTCCATTTTTTTTTTCATTAAATATTTCAGCTCTGGTTGTTATATAATTGGAATATATAGTCCGGTGTATTTCTTGTGGCAATAAGACAAAAAAATGTAACCTCAGTGAGATATCTTTATTCCTATAATTACTTGTTTGCTTTGTGTTTTTCATGGCATGAAAAAATGATTTAAGTGAAGAAGCAGGTAAGATCACTAGTCTGACAGTTGACTCTGAGATTCATTACAGATCAGAAGGAAAAGTTGAAGATGGATGTGCCATTTTTCCGTACATGTTGCAATGCCTACTTTTGACCAGGAGATGACACCATTGTTTATCCAGTGTGATTGTGAGCTGAGGCAACATCAAGAATAGAAAAGGGTTGAAAGGAAGGATCCAATTTAACCTTTTTTACTTTCTTAAATGCTCTTGATATATTAGTTTTGGAGGTTAAATGACTTGTAAGTCTATAAAATATTCATACACTTAATATTTTTGATTACAGATAAATCATCTGAGCAATTATTTAATGCAAATATGTAAAAAAATTCTTTGGTTACAGCTTTTTAAATGTTAATATTGCCTGTTTTTCAGGATTGTATGATAGCAAATTATATATATAATGGTTTTGAAGTATTGGTTAAACAAAATAAGTATCTTTGAATAGATAGTTTGTGCATAAACAAAATTGTGAGCATAATTTTTTATATTTTCTGTCATCTTATGGATCAAATGATAAATCAAGAAAATAATAATCAGATTAAGGTTTAGCATTGCTTTCCAGTAATGGAAGTGCACCAGATTTGTGGTTGTTATGACTGAACACATGCTTTTTCTCACTTTATGCTGAATATTGATAGCCTTGTTCATCAGTAACTTCTGCACAATTGTCAGCAAGTAATATGTGTCAGATTATGTTTTAATCACTTTGTGTCAAACCCAATGACTCAAGGGTCCACAGACCAGTTAAATTTGCAATATGTCTAATATATAAGCGCCAAAAGTGGCTTTTGGTTATGTACATGTACTTAGCAACAGGTAACTATCATACTGCTCAATAAAAGTGCATCATCCGAAACTTAGCTCCTCAGGTCTTTTTTTTCTGTTGGGTTGACATATGCCTTGTTCGTGAGTGTGTTTTGTTGTAGCCCTTTCTTTACCATGATTAAATACATAAAAAACCACCAGTAAAAGTTTCACATTTTTCAGAAGGAAACACTTGGTCCACCACTCCTGGAGTGTTTCTCTCTTGGGAAACTTTAGCTAGCAGACTATTTATACCTCAGCTGTCTGACTGACTGGCGCCCTGGGAACTGGGACAGTGTGTGCATGCATGAGTGTGCTTGTGCTTGTGTGTGTCTTTGGGCATTGTCTAGTTGGAAAAAATTCTGTAGAATGATGTGTAATTGTGTGTGTGAGAGACAGAAAAGGAGAATTGGCAGACCAGGGTGACTATGCCTAGTAAAATGCCAAATACTCCAATCAGATAGTGTATGTAGGTCATTTGCTTATTAATACCACTGACGCTCAGGTGACAACATGGTATAGCCCCAATGTATGGATGCAGAAAGAGCTGAGAAAATGACATTGAAATGATTTATTCAATAATTAAACTGTAAACTAAATTATAATTGCAAATGAATGCTTATTGAATACATGTAAGGAAATGCCCTAACTGCCAGTAGTCTCAAGAGTACAGTTTAAACAAAATAAACACAAAATAACTGAGGGGAAAACAAACAAATAGTAACAGAACACAATTTCAAACTGTTACAGTACATTTAAAAGCAGAGTATTTTGCAGTCTAATAATGGTTATAAACTGGCCTATGGGTATAAGATGCTGCCAGAAATATAAGAGACCTATTCTGTAAAACTGGAAAAAATAAAATAAAATAAGCATAATTTCAACTAGTAACGAAAAATAGTCACTCGTTATTTTACAGATCAACAGCTTTTATAACTTGCCATCAATTCATACAATATGTTGCACTGATATTTATTATAACTGATGATCTGTGTCTAAAATAGTAAAAAATACTTTCTCAAAACTAATAAAAATTTAACAATCCACTCGAGATGCAAACATATTGCTGTGCGCAAAGATTTTTTTTCATCCTGAATACGACGAAATAAAAAATAAATAGCATTTTTATATCGGATTAATATGAAGAATTAAATTCAAGCAGGAAAATAACTTCTCTCATTTAATTACGGCTTTCACAATTATGGATTATCATGCACGCGACTCATAGGGGAGAGACGAGGTAGGGGGAGGAGGGTGGGTGGGTGGTACGTCTCGGGGGCGCGCGCTCCACCGCTCCACCGTCGTGACGTCACGGGAGCGCCCGAGCAGTCGGGGAAGCCACCAGTGGAGGAGCTGGCGAAGACGGGAAGGAGGGAGAGACAGACGGAGGAAGCTAGACAGGAGGCAGAAAGACAGGCACACGACGGGGGAGACAACCCCGAAAAGAGAGTGCGGGGAGCGTTTCACCTCGGCTGACCGTGCGTTACGCCACGAAAACGTCACTTTTGAGGTGTGACAGCAGCAGAGTAACTGAAGAGGATATGTGACTGGCCTTTTCTTAGCTTATTTCACAACCGAGGGGCAGCAACGTAAACACAGCCGCAGTGAGTACTGGAAGTTAGCTGGCAGTCTTGAGTGTGTGCGTGTACACATGTTTTATTGCACAGGCCTTTTGATATGTATGTGTGTGTTTGTGTCTTTATAATTATTGGTCACTTCTCGGTCAGCCTAACATGTCTGAGCGACTCGGAAGAAAAGAAACAGCAGCAATAGCTTAATTAAAATTTGATGGCTGCAGTTTCAGGTCAGCTGTGAGACCTACAGTGGGGGCTCTGTTAAAATTTCCGCCGGAGGGGAGCGGTGTACATGTTTCTGTCTACATATTAATACATTTTGTAATTTCTTCGGGTGAAAAATGAAAAAATGCGAACCCTTTCGGCAATTTTCTTCCATTTTTGTTCAATAAAAAAACAATTGTAGCCATACAGCCGGAGGCTTTCTCCAGGAATAACAGGCTAATAACACTACGTCTCGTCTCCGTACCTCTAAATGCGATTATCAATCTGTTCACTGTATTGCAGCCAGCTGAAGTGCTGCTGACAGCTTTGTACTTGCTCAAAGCCACATAACTGCTATCATATCATTACTGATATTATTTTACAGCACCAATTAAGTGACCGTATTGTACTTTATAATAGATTATCTTATGTGTGTCACTTATAATCCCTGGGGTACTGTGGTAGTCAATGTAGAGTTTAACCTCATTTTATTATATTACCATGTGGGCTTTTATTGTATTCTGTTTTTTCTATCGGTCCATCTCAGTTTCTCTAAGCTGGTTCTTCTAACTTCTCAGAAGCCATCTTCTCTAAAATAATGTTTCTTAATGCTAACCTAGTTGCATGGGACTGTCAGCACCCATTTCTTTCCAGCTGTCAGACCGCGTGCACTCAGTGGAGACCAGATCAGGCAACATGTATGACAACATCTTGGCAGCGGAATCAATGTGAGCAAAACAAAGATCCGATATGAATGTGCTGATAAAAAAGAAAGGAGGTGAAGTCTTACTGCGTGTGTTTTTGCAGTGACCCGGGGTGTGAGAGGGAAAGAGAGGAGGAGGCAAGGGGTGGGTTGCAAAGGGACGCCGTGATTTCCTACGCGTTCCGCCCACAGCTCTTTTCTTTGCACCGCCCCTCCTCCGGGAACAGCGAGTCAGGGAACTCGGCTGCTTCCTTCCACTGAGGTTGTTGTGAACACTGGACATTGTTAAATGTCCAAGCTCTGCAGACATCAAGGGCAGTTTGGGTGAAAGCTGTTTTAATATTACTCACTTGCATTTGTTTTAAAAATTGTTTTAATGATGATATTTCAAAGCTTTTCATGGCCTGGCCCGTCATTATATCTTTCCAAACTTTTGGTTTCTAATGAACCTTTGTGTGCAGCCTGAGACCCCTCTGACTTCAGCTGTCTCCAAGCTCAACTTCAAAGGTGGAGATTTTTGCCTGAAGCACTCGCTGTTACAACATGAGGAACATAGCCTGAGAAAGTCAGTATTTTTAAATCACATCCCAGACCTCGCTTTAATCATAAGACCATAATCTTTGGGCCCTTGTTATTTGTTTATTTACTCAAGTTTTATCACCTTGCAAAGAGGATGGGACTTATTTCTAACCCCACAAATAGATAGACAGATTGATAGAAAGATAGTTTTTTAGGGGTCACCTTCTCAACTCCTTTCATCTTTTACTTGGCAAATTGACTGTATGAGCACATTCCTCTTTACAGGACAAGCCTGAGGGAGTTCTTCTCTCACTTTCTCTTCTATTAACTACCACACACTCCCAAATTAGTTACGTGCTTCCCTGCCTTTGTGTTAATTGTCAAGTCTCAACGGTAAATTTTCCATATTTGTTACGTTGGCAGATTAGATTAGATAAGGGTGCTGTGTGTGTTTGCATGTGCATGACATCAGTGTGCTTTTCTTGCTTCGGTGTGTTTACATACATGGATGTGCGTGATTCATTGTGTGTGTGTGTGTGTGTG
>JAPZDY010000015.1:9861036-9876845 GCA_029783645.1 Ctenochaetus hawaiiensis | reverse complement strand
GTCAGAGCGTACACTGTACGCAAGTGTGTGTATTTGTGTAGGTCTGTGTCTGTGCTAGAGGCAGGGTCTTGGCCTGTTTCTGTCCAGGTGTGTGCTGTTGGCCTGTGGGGAGACAGAGCAGATGTTTGAGTTTCTATTGCTGTTACTGACTAGCTGTCAGTTACATCTCCCTGGCCACAGATCTGTGCAGAGCAGAACATCGGTTGGAAAAATATACACTGCTGCAGGGTTGTAAAAGGTGCCCAAAGCAGGGGCCGACCAAAGGGCTGCACAGGTAATCAAACTTAAAATGAAATGTTATCTTTTGAAGTTACAATTTGCAAGACGTTTCATGTACAGCAGAGTGGGAGCTATTTTAGACAAATTACTCAACGAGACATGTTATTGCTTTAAAGTAAATGCAACAGTTAAAACTGATAGATTGCTAACATTACTCCAACCAGGAGTAGGTAGTTTTATAGGTCATCAGTACACAGTATGTAAGTAGTAGAAGCTCAACATTTCTGCATTCAAAGAATTATCAAGTGTTATTGAGAAGAAACAAGCCAGGTAAAAATGACAGCTTTTATTCTTGAGTGTCTGACTATTAATTAGGTGGTTTAGTTCTCTTAAGTCTATTCTAGTAAAGGGAGAATGTAGATCAGATGCCCAGTGTGTGTTTTTAGTAGGTCATGTGTCCACTGACCTGAGAATGATATCACTGTCTCCAAGGATACCCGAATGACCGAATAATGGCTGTTGAAATGCTAGCCGTGGATTTTAAATAGCTGTAAATGTACTCTCTTAATCCAATGCAGTAATAAATGTATTTAATTCAACAATTGACTCCAAATTTCTTAATTTTTACACTGAGAGTCATTCACACTTTTTCAGAGTCCAAGCTTTTTAACTATAGTAAGTGCAGAGCACATGGTGGGAGGTTCAGGATGCTTAGGAAAAAAGAGCAGCCTGTGAGGCTTTTATCTGTGCCCATGAATTATGTAAAATTTTGGTAAAAGTCAGTAAAATGTTACTGATTGTACCTTGTTTGTTGTTTCTGCTTTATTTAAAACATTAGCCATTGTATGTTATTATATAAATGTCCACACAGTGTAACTCGTGATTAGCAGGACTGAGTTGGATGAGCATTTATTTACCTTTTTTTAGTTTATGTTTTCTTTCCACATTATTATTGCAGAATAAAATACATCGATCACAAGATTTAATTGGCTGGATAAAACAAAGAGAATGTATCATTCGAGATGGTAATTCATCCAACAAGAAAACAAATTATTCGCCTGTACAGATATTTAATCAGCTGATTGATTGTTATCTGTTCTTACCCAGTTTGTTATGGCTGCAGGATTGTAACTCCAATGTGATGTCCAGAGGGGTTAGTACATAGTGTGATCTTAAGACATACGAGTATTGTGTGAAACACAAAGTAGCCTGTGTGATCATATGAACAAACACATGGGGTGATTCTTGTGCCAGTGGTTCAGTCTGTGGATGCAGCCAAAGCTTGTTGGTTGTGTTGTCTGAGGGTGTCAGCCTGACATATGTGTCTCTCATTTGCTGTGTATGTGTGTACATGTCAGTGAGGTGTCATGTTTTGTGCAACTATGATGAATGAATATTGGCAAAGAGAGCAGATATTGCAACCATGACACTCATTACTTGCCACTAGAATTCATTTATGTTCCATAACATCTGTTTTTAAAAGCCTCTGAGTTGTTAAGGTCCTCTCATTGTGATGAGCAGTGTGGCTCAAGGGATGGCATTGTCAGTTAGTTGGTTTACCAATTTGTTCAAGGCTGAAATATCTCAATAAATGTTAGATAAATTACCACAAAATTGCTCAGTATTCAGGGGATAATTCCTTATGACTCCAGTGATGCTCTGACTTTTAATTTAGCATTATAAGCAAGTCCAAATTTTCACTCATCCAGTGAATTATCTCTAAATCTGCAGAAAGGATTGGCTTAAATTTTGGTACAAACATACATGTTCCCCTGCAGATGAAGTCTAACTTCTGTCCTGACTTGAGACCAATTATTGCCCTAGACTCTGCATATAGTTATACAATCATATGGAATAGGGTAATCTTTTGACTGCATTCCTTTGTATCTTAGGTCCAGTACATCTTTGCTCCACTGATCACTAAATCCTCTTCTCCCTCTGCCTCTCTTTTTTTAGGTGCTCCCATCATCCCTGGCCTTGTGGATTAACTGGCTGCCTTTATCTAAAGGGATGCTCTATTGATTACTGCTTTCTATCAAAGCCCATGATTACTGTGAGGGTGTTGGAAAGGACTTGACCACAGCTATGTCATCACTGCATTAAGATATTTAAAGTCACAAAGGACTCCAGTAGAGACTTGCAGGAGTCTATGTTTTCAGCTTTTACATTCAGTATTTTAGATTTTTCTAAGGACATTCTTCTACATTTTCTTTTTTTGCTTTAAGTAATCTGATTGTTTGTGTAATTTGGGCATGTATTCTTGGTTCAATTGATTTTAAAAATTTGAGCCAGACTCTCTTTCACCTCTACAGTATACACACTATATTGTCTTACCATGTACGGTAGCTCCCGTTCCGTCTCAAAGCTAGATGTTGTTGGATCCAATGGTAATGGATCAGCGTCTGGGAGTCCCGGGCGCTCTCCACGCCTACCTCGCTCCCCAAGGCTTGGACATCGGCGAAACAGCAGCAGCAGCTCCGCCAGTGGGCTCACTGGCTCCGGCAAAACCCTGTCCATGGAGAACATTCAGTCTCTAAATGCAGCCTACGCTACAGGTGGTCCCATGTACTTCACTGACACAGCTGAAGACCCCGTTGGCATTGGGAGCCTGGGAAGTGGGCTGAACCCCTCGTTGCCCAAAAACACCATGACCCTGGGCAGGGCTGGGGCCAGGGTCCCCTATGGGGTCAGGTCTGCCATCATTGGGAGCAGTCCTAATATAAATGCAGGAGGAGGAGGAGGGGGAGCAGTCATGCCCAGTGATGCAATTGCATTTGGAGGGGACGTGCAAAACCAGCAGTCACAGGCATCTACAGTGCCCCACTCCATGAGACAGGTGAGGCATTGCATTGTTTTCTGCTTTTATTGTGTCTACTCTTTTTGCGGTTTCCAGTCTTCATGTTAAGATGAGCTAAGCATTCTGTTGAAAGACGAGTTTGTTCAGTTTGTAGTCTGCGCATGAAAACAGGAACCTCAGAAATACTTAATTCATTACACTCAGTTATTCACCTTCAAGAAAATTGATCTAAAGTATCAGACAAACAGTTCAAATGAGGTTTAGAATAAACAGAGATGAAATATGTGAATGAAATTGGTCTAGGGAAACGATAATCTAGGGGTTGTATTTGTTAATTTTAGATGCCTGTTATATTTTTATATATTATAATGTTTTGCCATGTTTTAACTTTATAGAATAAGAACTGCGTGGGTATTCTTACAGTATGTTTAAATAGACAAAGGTCTGCCCTCTCACTCCCTCTGCAACATTACTC
This sequence comes from Ctenochaetus hawaiiensis, assembly GCA_029783645.1. Classification (NCBI taxonomy): domain Eukaryota; kingdom Metazoa; phylum Chordata; class Actinopteri; order Acanthuriformes; family Acanthuridae; genus Ctenochaetus; species Ctenochaetus hawaiiensis. The sequence continues at coordinate 9,873,354 of JAPZDY010000015.1, read as the reverse complement.
ATAACCTGAAAACTCATCTCTCCAAAATGTATCTCTCCTTCCACTCCTATTACTTCCTCCTCCTCTTGTTTTTTTCATTTTATTTTAGGCAAAAAAAAAAAGTCTTCCCTTCGCCTTGACTGTCTGAAGCTTTTCTCTGTTCTACATCACATTAATATACCATACATTATATTATTGTGAGGATAGTGCTTCTCCAAATTTGGCTCTTTTATTTACAATGTGGTACAAAACACAATTTGGTCTATTAATTTCTTGTTCATGACAACTGGGTGATTTTATACAGCCAGTGGGTGATGCCTGGGTGGCTCTTTCCACAGTGTAATGCACAGTCTACAGTTGGAGTTCACATTATGAAGGCATTGTGCATACAAACACCTAACTTATCTTAAAAAAAAGGTTTGTTGTGAAATATTTTTTCAGTAGAAATCCTAAAAATGATTTCTCATATTTGCTTATGACAGATGTTTCAGCTAAAACAGTGACTTTCAGAATGAATGGCTCACTAGTAGCAGTGACAGCCGCGAGTGTTTATAATGTAAGAAGGGGGAAAAGAAAGATTATATTGCTGCTGTCAGCCATTTTAACTTTACTATACTTCAAACTTGTGTGTCTGTTTGTGTGTGTTACCAGGTGAGAGAGGGTGCAATGTCAGACCTACAGACGCAGTTAAGAGAAGTGCTGAGAGAGAATGAACTTTTACGCAGAGATGTAAGTAATCCATTTATTTTGTAGTTGATGGTTTGTTATTGCTGTTTTTTTTCTTGTGTGTTCCTCTGGGAATTCTGCCATCATCAATTTACAAAGATTATAACCATAAAAACAAAACTAAAAGCCAATAAATTGAACAAGTAATATTAGAGAGCATGTAATCCATAATTTCTAAGGTTGCAATCAATACAAATAAACATTTATTTAAACAATGTAATAAAGTTAGTTGATTTCTTTTAGCTGGAGGCTAAAGAGTCCAAGTTGAGCTCCTCCATGAACTCCATCAAGACGTTTTGGAGTCCAGAGCTGAAGAAAGAGAGGGCGCTGAGGAAGGACGAAGCCACAAAGATGGCCGTGTGGAAGGAGCAGTACCGAGTGGTGCAGGAGGAGACACAGGTAGGAAAAGGCATGGATGCGTGTGTGCAGCTGTGTATGTGTTTCTATCTCTGGCCTGCCTGTGCAATTTGCTCTGAGTCACACGATCAGTACGTTAAAATACCCTGACTAGAGTTCAGTTTATACGTTGTCGTCACAGCTGATTCAGGACCTGGATGTCCAAGCTAGAAATTACCTTCAACCTGACATACAGGTGCTGTTTTGAATGATGCTTATCCCATACAAGCTGTGATGTAGTTGTTCTACTCAGTTTTTACTAATGTAAAAAAGTCTGGATTGGCACAAAAGGGAGCACTCTTTGATAAATTAATGAACTGCTCTGATAAATTTGTCTCGCTGCCGTTAAAATCGGCCTTGAAGACGGGTAAGCAGATGAAGCAAGCTGCCTGGTCGGGGGACTCCCAGCTGTCTGTTGGTTTAGAAGCCATCTGGATGAGACGAAGACACAGCTAGTCTGGCAGGAAGCCGGAGTATTATACAAGAGATGACTTGCACACATGCACGCTGGCAGTCACTCGCTGCCTCACAGTGACTCATTTCACACGCTGTCATCTCGAAGCCGGTGCAGAAAGCGCTCAGTCCTCGCTTCATTTTGAGAAAATAATCACATATACATTTAGGTCATTAATTTCTGCTCTTATGCCTTCATAAATGTGTGTGTGTGTGCATGTGTGTGCACTTGAGGTCCTCAGGTTTTAAAATGACATCACCAGATCTTAAATCTCTGTCTTAAAAATATTTACAGCCGGCTTTGTCTGCGTGTGAACATTTGCAGTATGCGCATGCCTGTGTTCGGTGCATCCATAAATCTCTGAGACTGAAATGTGTGTCTTGTTTGTGCACACTTATTCAAAGTGATGCCATGTGTGCAAGAACAAAGGAACAGATGATAGCTTGATACATCTATCATGTATTTGACCTCTTGCCATTACTCGAAAAAATCCTTAGTTGCCCTTACACTGCTCACACACTCCTCTTTGGGTTTGTGGATGCGCTGTTACAGTGAGTGAATATGCATGTGGAGACATGTAAGAAAATTTTCTGATCTCTAATGTGTGGAAATACGTGATGCACACTATGCCTATCTCAGTCTCTTTTGCTTTCATTCCCTTTCTTTCCCCCAGACAAATCACACCCTCTTAACCAAAGGCATCCTTTTCATTTCCTTTTCTCATTATCCCGTCACTTTCCTTCTCCTCACTTCTTCTCCGTCCCCTCGCTTCTTTTTTCTCTCTTTTTCTCCTTCTATTTTTGTCAGCACATGGTGAGTCAGCTCCTGCTCTCCTCCCTCCCACCTTCCCTCTTCTCTCCTTCACTGTCTTCACCATCAACTTGGTTGTAGAAATCAAATTAAGTTACCTCCCAGTGCAGACTCACACACATACACACATGCACGCCTTGTCACGCCCCAGCTGAGGAATGCACATCTCATCTCCACCCTCCTTCCTTCCTGCCTCCCTCTCTCCTTTTTTTCCACACTTCCTCACCTCCTCCTTCATGGGCAGCCCACTATATTCACCTCTCTTCCATCCGCCTCTGTCTTTATCTCTTCCTCTCCTGCCGTCTGTGCTCCCTCTGTATTAATCCTGCCTGTCCTCTCACAGTGTGTCACCATCAAAACCAGAAAAACAGACATTCCTAATCTCGTGTTTGTACTTGTTAGGCACAGATCTTCATAAAGAAGATCCAGTTAATATGGTACAATAATCCATAACATTGCCACACTTACACATTCATTGTTGTCTGAATATGATTTCTTGAAATTGAAGGTCATTTAATTAACTGCTATTTTGAATGACGTTTTGACTTTGTCCCTTTCTTACTATAATTTAAAGGATAAACTGTTTTGAAAACTACAATTAATTGACTTTCTGGCCACTAGTTGGCATCAGAACAACCTGATAACACAACAATGACATACAATCACCTTATAAAGTTGATATGGTGATTCTGTTCCCAAACAGTTGCTAATTTACATGTCCAGCAGACGTGGAGCAACATTAGTATTTGTTAGAAGTCACGTTTCTGGCCACCTTAAAGATTAAACGCTGTACTGACTCTTCTTGCAACACAATATTGGTCAGTTTTTGCACATAGCAGTTAGATTTATGGTAAATGCAATAATATGTAGTATGTGAGCTTGTATAAATGAATTAGTGTCCTGCACAGGCATTAGAGCACTGAATACAAAAACACTGTGTTATGTGACATCATGAAAGCAAATTCTGCATGTTCATGTTAGCCAACTTGGCAAGTCTGTGATGCTTTTTAATAAAATACACCAACGTGACAAGGGGGACAAAGCTCCAGCCTTTCTCAGGATGGAGTGCTTGTTTACACCTGTTCAGGAGAAAGATTGTCTTGTCATATAATTTTATTACTTTCTGTCCGCTGAAAAGCAAATCATAAACAACATATTTTGTTGCTTTTTGGGGAAGAAACAGGGAAGAGATGAGAGGCTGTTTTTCGTTGCTTCCCCACTGAGCTTTAAATTATTATATTATTATCCCAGCAATTGCTTTCTCTTGTTTCACTTCCCACATACAAGTTTCCTCTCACCACACCTACCACTCATTGTCACCATGTTGTCACCATCTCTTTTCTCACTTGTCTCTCATTTTTCTCAGTCTCGCCAATGCACTCCCACTTTCGGGCATTTTCTCTTTCATGGGCCCCTGTCCTCACTCTCCATCTGGGCCTGTGGAGCAGTTTTGCTACAGAACTCTTGATCTGAAACCGGATGCATGTGTCTGTATTTAACCCAGTATTCCAGTCGGTGTTGTCTGTCTCTTTTGTCACTTTTAGTGCACTGCCGTGCTTTGGTTTCTGTTGTGTGTGTGAGTGAGTTCAAACAATTTGTTCCACCTCTTTGATCACAGCAGGTAGGTTCAATGTCTCAGAAAGAAGTGAAGCACAGGAAAAAAAGGGAAAGAGATGAAGAAATCTGTGGAATGCTAAAGGAAAGCTTATGTTCTCTTTCTGTTTCATTTTTATTTAGTTTCTTTCTTTTGCATCTTTTTTCTCTCCTTTCCTCTGCTGCTCTCCTGGTCAGTTTGCATTTTATAAATATGCATGCTTAAACAGAAGTCAAGCAGCATTCATGATTTATCAATGACATACAACTTCAACACGGCATCACTGTTTCCATTCTGTAACCAAACTATACTGAAAATAAAACCCAATTCATACGAGTAGTTGATGGTGAAATGGCCCATTATTTTATTACTTTTTATCTTAATTCTAAACAAAATTATAGCAATAGGGTGTAATATGATTTTGATATACATTTAAGAATAACTAATCAGTTTTTGAACAGAGCGTGCGCTTCATGCTTCGTTCTACTTGCTCGTCCCAGCGCTGAATCATACCAGCTGAACAATAACTGCTCTGTCTATCTGTTTCTGGGGCTGCTAGATCCAATCTATCATCTACTGTACTCCAGGCGAGCTGTGTGACGTCAGCACCGGCGTTTGTGTGTATGTGAGTGTGTGTTTGAAAAAGAGGGAGACAGCATATGTGTTTGAAACAGGGTGTTGTGCTTGGGTTAGGCTTTGTCCTGTATATGTTTCAGGTGTGTTTACAACTGTAAATGAGGGTGTGTTTTCCCAAGCACTGATGCATATCCTGAATTTTCTCATGTGCATGACTGATTTTTTGTTTTTTAAAGGGAAGCAGTTGCCAGCTGGGTTTGCGTGTGATAGAGAGACAGACACAGAGAGTACTGTACCAGGAGGGAGTTTGTGTCCTTGTGTGTTTGTTGGCAGGCTTATATGTGTGTCGGGACAGTTGGGCTTTTTTTATACGAATGTGTGTGTTTGTATGTGTGTAGCAAATTTTACAGTCGCTTGCCTGTTTATAGTTGTGCACTTGTATTTGCATGTGCATGTGCAAATGCAGACAGTCATGCATGGCTTTCTGATTGTACCTTTTCTATTTTTATACAGTGTGTGTATGTTATTGTTTGCATATTGTATTGGTGTGTGTGTGTGTCAGAGAAAGTGCAACAGTCAGTGGCTGTTGTACTTTTGCTGCTGCACTGTTTTCCTTCTCTTCAATAATTTAACCTAATGCTCAAGTTGCTGGTTGGAAAAATGAGGTGTATGCTTGTGTTTTTGCTAGAGAGAGAAGAAAGATTTCTTGTCTTTGATTATAAAAGAACATCTTCATGATTGTTTTTTTTAGTTCATGTGTGTTTTACAGACTGATATTGGTTCGTAAGGATAAAATCATTGCGCTGGTGTAGGATGGATTGATTCAAAATGTTAAAGTTGTCAAAATAACATCCATCTATTGGTTTATCTTCCGCCCAGATGTTTTGTTATGGTAGATATCGAAGCACCTACTAGCCACTGAGGCCAGTATGCTAAAGGTCTGTGGCTTCTTCCAGCTCTTTAGCTCAGTGTGCGTGCATTTGTGCCTGTGTGTGTTTGAAGGTTAATCCAAGCAGGCAGGTGAATGCAGTACCTTTTACACCTGGGCAGCACTTTGCCTTCAGGTTGAGGGTGGGATGTCAGGGACAAAGAGATGAGAGAGAGAGAGAGGAAGAGGTAGTCTTTCCTCTCCTCTCTTTCCTTATCCTGTCATACATTCATTTCTTTTGCTCAGAGCAACAGAGTTGGAGTGATCAGAAAGAAGGAGACAGAAAGGCACTTGAATGTATTTTCCACTCTATGAACATGGCAATAAATCAGGCCTTCAGGTTAATGCGTAAACGGATGATGCCATGAGAGTATTTTCCATCGAAGTGCTTAAACCACTGGAAGCAAGTAAAATAATCCCAACAAAAGACATTTATTCATTTTTATAATAGCAACCTAAATAAAAAATTGAGTACATTTCTTAATTAAAGACCAACGATATTCTTTGCTGTAAATGCAACTTGAATCAGTTTGCGTGCTGACTGAGTAAAGATTTGTAATCACCACTCAGCACTTATTACACCTAAATTTAAACTGAGCATCTTGCATTTCTAATTTCATTACTCCAAGCAGGCCCTGTGCTCATCCTCATGGTGTCAGATTAGTTCAAATCCAATACAAATGGACGTTGCCAAATGTGTCCTGTATGAGATTTCCATTTACTGTACCGAAAAAAAATGTTGCCAACAAGAGTTTTTGTGCCAGCTGGCTGCCAAAAATGCTTTGCCTGGCAATCTGTATACCAGCAGAAAGCTAAGAGAAAGAGAGAGAGAGTGAGGGTGGATGTAGAGGAATGGAGCACCAAGATGGATTGAGATGTAAAGATGTGTAAAATGCAGACAGGAAGAAAGAGGAAATTAGGAAAGTGGATAAGAAGGATAGATCAAACTAAAGCGCTGTGGACAAGTGCCAGGATGAGGGAGGAAAGAAGGAAGAGATGAATGGATGGCACGGAGGAATTGAGCTGAAAACAGCAGATGCAATGTGGAGAAATTGAAAGACTGATGGATGTTGATGTGTTGGGAAAGGGGTGAAGAAAAGGAGACTTTATGAAAAGTAAGACGTGACCGATTGACTCAAAGAGAGGAGCAGGGGATGATGAAAGGAGAAGAAAAAGAGTAAAAAATGGTTTATTATACTGATCACATGTTGTCTTGTAAACACAAGCCATATGTAATATTGCTTATTTCCTTCTCTAACATCAGCCTGACTTGATTTGTAGTTTTTTTTGGTGATGACTGCTGGATTTTCTTGTTAAAAAGAGAAACTTGGATGTAAATCCCTTGAAAAAGAGTTGCAGATGAGTTGGGAAGAAGGGGATTTATGGAAAGAGAGTCAAAGAGAAAAAGCTTAACATGCACATGCACACACTCTTGCAAGGATTCTGCAAACATCATGTGCATTCCTCAGGAGTCACGCTTCTCATCTGCAGGAGTCATTCAGCTGACCTGCTCATTAGACAGTTTGTGTTTTTGGTCAATTCAGCAAACATCTGAGAAGAAGATGAGGTTGTTCAACTACAATCTTTTTTGTATTTTGTCTGCTAGACACACAAAGATCCTCACTTGATATTTTGGGAAACGTGACTATTCTATTACTATTCTATTTGTAGCCATCATTTCTGTTTGTTAAGAAATATTTACTTGTGAAAGTAATTACAGAAATCTGGAACGTAACAGTATCTCTAAAGCAATTTCCATCAATGTGACAAACAAGATTTGTCAGATTATCAGACCAGTTTTCTGTCATTCAGCCAGATTATCATAACCACTTTATTTGGAGGTAACACTAAGAGTGAGCTGACCTGAAATATTGGTGATAAGCCCTCATCACACAGGGAAAATGTTAGCATGCAGAGTTAGCCTATTAGCTCAAGGTTGAGCCAGAAAGCATGTAAATTGTGATGAATGTCCATTTGAATATGCAAAATAGTTGAGGTAGTAATGTTTTCTTTGATATTAACTGCAAGTACTTTGAACTATGTTGATTGTTAAGGTTTTTTTCCTGTCTGATTTCCTTTAAGCTAGCCTATGTGCTGTGAGTCCAAAGCAATTAACTTGATGAGTACTAAAAAATAAGATAAAATAAGCCTTTATTAATCTTCCGAGGGGAAATATCAGTTGTAGGAGCATGATGACAGAAATGAGTACAGACAAATAAATAGAAAAAATAGAAAAGTATACACAAAGAGGATATGTAACTAAAATAAAAATAGAAATAAAAATGAAAACTGTACATGAGCAATTAAAGACATAGAGACAAAATTACACCTGATTCTTATACAGCGTAGTACAATAAAGCAATGATACTTGTGCTTGACTGCATTAATATAGAAATTCAACATGCACATGGTGTAATCATTTAATGCAACATGAATAAAATAGAGTGTTATGTAGTACAATATTTTGGATTAAAGATATATTTTCGGGTGATGTGTTGTAAAATGGTATAACATAATACAGAATAAAATGCATCAGTATAACAGTATTAAATATAATATAGTGTAGTATGAGTATAATTTAGTTCAAAATAATATGTAATCAAGACTTTGAGCTGCTGTCAGCCACTTGTTACCATCCCCCAAAATTTCAAGAGGAGATCTTTCGTGTTAACCAGACAGAGAAACAAATTTAGTTTTGGAAGCCGTCTTTTAATCAGATGTGATTGTTCTGACTTAGCCAGTTTAATCAGATAACTGAGGGAGAGACATCATAGTTTGAACCTGCCCTTTTGAGTTTGTCTTAAAATACTGGCTCTTCTACAGTCGGCAGTGGGGGGACTGAAGGCAGATCTGAACTGGAGTCAATTTGAATGTGTTTGTGTGAATTTGTTGTAGCAAAGTCCTTGAGAAGACAGCATGCGGGCTCAGCAAAATATTAAAAAGTCATTTTTGTTATCAGTCTGCCTTTGTTACATGATACAATGCTCTTTAAAACACACTGATGATCATCCTGTCCTCCTCCTTCTGTTGCCTGCAGACTGCACCTCTTTCCATCCTCTGCTCATCAAGCCATGACTCATTATTCCTCTCTTCTGTGTCCCTGTGTGTGTGCGTCTGCAAATGTCAGCATACTGTACATACATGTGTGTGTGTGTGTGTGTGTGTGTCCCCACGTTCATGAGGCTGTATGACACATACTGCCCCCACCTTTAATGAGGTAAAATGCTTTACTGAAAGATGCAAAAATCAAAAATAGTTAATTCATCATGCATTCATTCTTTGTATTTATGTGTGTGTGTGTTTATGTGTTGGGTGTGTTCTGTGTGTGTGTTTTTCACACATGAGCGCTCATCAGTAACAGATGGTCCTTAAACCTGTGTGTTTATTTAGTCAGGACGAAGCGATAGGTGAAAGAGAAAGAGAAAGGGATGGAGAGGAAGAGGGAGGTGAGGTAAATAAAGGGAATGATAGCAGGGGAGAAAAAGGCAGATGGACAGAGGGAGGGAGGGAGGGAGGGGAGTAGTGATGAAAAGACCAGAAAAAGCAAACTTCGTGGAGAGAATTGAACTAGAAGAGAGGAAGAAGGAGAGAAGGAAAGGGGAGGATTCTTCTGCACTCAGGAGTCTTATAAAACTTTAACTTCAACACAGAGAAAAGTAGAATAGCTCCCTTTTTCCTTCTGCTTTTCTTTATTGAGGCACAGTGTTCATATTACAGTGGAAAGAAATGAGCAGCTTTAAAACTGCAAGGAAAGAGAGGATCAGTTTTCCTCTCTTTTCACAGAAGGCTGTGATTTTGTGAGTTTTCCCTCTCACCCTCTCCACTTTCTCTCAGTGTACGTGTGTGTCTGTGTGTGTGAGTGTGTGTGTGTGTGTGTGTGGAGGCCTGTGGTAGCCATGGCTTTCCTTATAAGGAGTGGGTTTGGGAAGAGTTGGTCAGGAATGAACAGAATTACAGTGCAGTCACTCCCCTTTTTCTTTTGCTGCTTGCTCTGCTCTGCCCCCTCTATCATCTATCTGCTCATACCAGTCTATCTGTCTGTCTATCTACTGAATCCATAAAGCATGTGTGTGAAATAAATGTGACAGCTGCAATGTCTCTTCTTCTCTCTTCTCTCCTCTCCCTCTTTAAACCCACCACTGACCCTGATGTTGCATCACAAAGTGACTGATTAGGGTCAACAATTCCCTCTTGCCTTCTCACCCATCATCTCTCTCTTCTTCACTATTTATTTATTCATTCTTTCCCTCATTTCATCTCTTTCATTCTCCTTCACCCATACTTATTCTTGTGTCCCCCTTTGGTTTTTATGCGTATATGTGCAATCTGATGCTATTTTCTACCATCAGCTCACTCCCTGTCTTTTGGAAAATGAGGGATTTTCTTGTGTTTTCTTTCATTCCTTCCTCCTCTTCATTATGTTCCTCATCCTCCACCTTTATCCTCGGAGAAAGAAGATGGAGTGTTTTAATCGGCCTGTTGTCTGATGCCTGAGTGGGCGATGCTTTCACACAGCTCACGGTCATTACACACACACGGGTACACACATGCACACGCGCTCACACACACAGCATGACCACTGCCTGTAACATTTTGTCTGCGTGTGGGCATTATCATGCACTCGGTGTGTGTGGATGTGATTTTGTCACAGCGTGTGCCTGTTTGTGAGGGGGATGGTGACTCACCCAACGAGCGCAGAATAAGCGAGGGATGAGATGGAGGAGTAATAACGGAGAGATGGTTAATATTGAACGACAGATGAGCAGTGGCCTGAGGGAGGGATGACGAGCGGATGGAAAAATTGTCATCATATTTGCAAACGGATCTCCTCTTCTCTTTTCTTCTCTAGTTGTTGCTTCTCCTCTTTCTGTAAATATGGATTGAACTTATGTAGGCTGCTCATTCTACAACCAAGACACATTAAATTTTTTTTAATAGATCTCTTTTTCTTTTTTTTCGCAGCCTTAAGTTCATGTTTGTTGCAAGTATTATTCTACTCAAAAAAACATAATCTACCAGTTTATTTAATTCCAGCGAGAGTTTTCTAGTTGTTAACCTTCCCTTTGTTGCCGAAGCCATTTAATTTGCAAGAAGCTCATTCAATTCTTCTAGTCAGGTGAATTTGTGTCCAGACTCAGTGTAGAAAAGTCATGGCCAAGTCTCATAAGTCCCACATTTGCTACCTCCATGCTACCAAAACTGGGTCTCAATTTAATTGCAAAACTTCACTTAAACCAGTGCTGTACTGCAGTGATTTGCACAGGGCTGCACAGAGAAGTCTGAAGGCTCTCCCTTAACGTTTACATTCCAATTTGCGCTGTGCATATCTCTGAGCCTGCAGAAGTTAGAGGACCAGCCGGAGCTGAAAGACAGAAGCAGCAGACAGCTGCTGATGCAGTGGAGCTCTGGAGGAGAGAGCCGAGGGCAGACCGGAGCAGCTAGAGGAACAAACACCTTCAGTCACACCAGATCTGCTCTGATCCAGAATCATTTAGCAGCAGAAATAGAGCTCATAGTTTATTTTTTTAACTTTTGGAATTAAAAAGTGGATTTATCTTCCCTTTAGCCTCCCGCATCAGCAAGCTGTGCTAATTAGTCTCTCTTCGTTTACTGCTTAACTTACTTGAGGGGAAATGTACTTTACTTTATGAATGTACAGAGAGGAGAGGGAAAAAAGACAGAGACTGGAAAAAATACACTGAAAGAAGAAGAGTCTAGTTAGTTTTAGGTTTTAAAATGAAAACAAGCACACACAGACACACACACACACACACTCACACACACACTTGGAGCCAAACCTTGCCTGCTAGCTTATGGCTATTATGCAGTACATGTTACTTTTTGCAACTGAACACAAATGATCCTGCAGTCAAACTCTTGCGTGTAACTCTGTGAACATTATAAAATATGTACACAGACAGTAAAAGCTCAATTGTCACCTAAAGTGCAAAAATATAATTTTTAAAACTGGCCTAGATTCCAAACCAGAATCACTAGCATAAAAGATTGGTAACCTCTGCAGTAATGGACTGAACAGTGGTTGCAGCATCCTTATGGGACATTTTGTGATATGAGAGCGGTTAAATCGAATTTGCAAGTTTTGATTGGTTAAAAGCTGCTGGGATCAAGATAAATCTCCATTTTGTTTATGTAAACTCTTGTTTAAATCAGATTGACGAATTAATCCATCCAGGCTCGAAAATCTGAGGCGTAGATTTGTCATCTTGATTTGTCATCTTGTTTGTGTGTTTGTCACATTTACACACAGTTTACATTTGTCTCTCTCTCCTGCTAGTTTTTCATTTGAATGTGAAAATAAACTAAAAGACTGCAGTGTAAACATGGTGGTGAATGATTGTTACCCTCCTAAGATTTTTATCTCTTTACATATATTTTTTTTGTGTTGTTGCATGACTTGTTTGTGTTTGTAATGTGTGCAGTGCATGTGTCTGGATGCATGTGTGTTGGTGTTTTTTGTCGTCCATCCTCTCACTTCCTTGTGCCAGGAAGTGTTTGACAGGGTCAAAGGTGGAGACGACTCAGCAGAAACTGAGAGGAAAAACATTAGTTGAATTCTGATCCACTCCGTCTCTCTCTCTGTCCCTCTCTCCTTTTTAATCCCTCCTTCTGTTTCTGCTGGACATAATTACCACACTGTTTTCTCAAACTTTTCTGTCTCTGACTTTTCCTTATCTTCCTCTATGTTGTTGTTTCTTTCTGCTTTCCTTCTTTTTATATTTCACTCCCCCTTTTCCTTCTCTCTCCCCTGTGGTCTGGCATTTCTCTGCTCTACATACCAGCTGTGTGTGTGTGTGTGTGTGTGTGTGTGTGTGTGTGTGTGTGTGTGTGTGTGGT
>JAPZDY010000015.1:9841720-9859519 GCA_029783645.1 Ctenochaetus hawaiiensis | reverse complement strand
AAGAGTTGTTTTTCTTCGCCTCCCCGCTCATCTATCTCTTTCCTGTTTTCCTTTAATCTTGTTCTTTCCCTCGTCAGTGTTGATTAACGATAGCTGCAAGGGAGCGATAGCATCTCTGCCTCTTTTTTAACCTCCTTGCTCCCTTTGTCTTTTTTCTCTTTTTCTTTTTAATCTCCTGGTTACTTCTGCACTTATTCATGCTCTCCCTCTCCCTCTCCTTCTCAACACTTTGTTACCTGTATTATTTTTTATCTGTGGAAATGCACCATGACTCATGTGGTGATGGCCTGGCTGTTGTTCAGGTTCTGACGCATTTTAAAGAAGCCTAGGGACAACATAGTGACAACACTCACACTAACACACACACACACATACACGCACACACATACACACACACACATACACATACACATGCACGCACTTTTCTATCTCTGTGAGGACTCTCACAGACTTAAAGTATTCCCTGGCCACTTGACCTTCATTGGACCAAATGCCTAGCCCTAGACTTAACTTAATCCTAATCTAACCTATGAAGCCAAGCCTTAAACAGCCCTTTGAAGTTGTGAGCATCTGTCCGTATGTCCTCACTTTCCCAAAATGTCCCAACTCAGTGTCAGCACATATATATTACTCACATAAACACACAAACAAGCCAGGTCTTCTGTTGTCAGACTGAGGAATAGTCATGTCATGTTGTCCTCACCCATGATGGTAGTGATACTAACCTGCCAACACAGTTTTATAACACACTCAGTCACTCAAGATGACATACACATGCTGTCTCAGCCAGTCACTCTCTCAGTCTCACACACATACACACACACACACACACACAAACACACACACACACCAATGTTAAGATAAGGCTTGATGTGTTTTGCACACTGATAAAAGAACAAATCAGTCAAACGCAGCCATTTTAACTGATCCACTGTAGTCATGTGATGTGTCTGTAACTCATCACAACCGTAGCAAAGATCTGCATCAGTATTCACTAGGAATGCTTCGAGTTTTCCCTTCAGATTTTACATTCAAATGCAATGCTAGCGCTCTTTTCTCTAAAATTTTAAATGTCTTTATGTTGTCTTTTAATTTCATTTGAGTTACTTTGAGACATTTAGTGTTCTTTTTTATGCTTCATGTTATGTTTTTTCTGCAGCACTCAAAATGAAATTCTTATCCTGTGTATCCTGTGATTGGTGAATCCCGGCTACAACATTTCTAGATTTAGCTCAAGATCTCTGAAAAGACAAGAAAAATCTGTGCAAAAACTGATGGTCCACTGTCTGATTTTACTTACCGTTTAACTTTTGAACTAAACTGTACCATGAGCTACTCCACCACCCTGTCAATCTGTCTCTCCATATATTCATTCTTTGTTGCTTCTCCATGTTATGGTTTTGCGTAAGGTGCTTCCTGGCCACCAATGACCTTCCAGAGACTTCTATTTTCATATTGCCTTTTTTACTATCAAATTACCACAAATCAGCTAAGAAACATTGAGTTAAAAGACCTTTGGAGACCAGGAGCATAGGTAATAGGGCATAGCCTTGTCTATAATCTAGCCTTCAGACTGGCCATAAATTTGGAAAGCCCAAAATCTCAGCCTCTGGTACAATAACAGCTAAATTGATAGAGCTGATTTATCACCTCTTGAAGTGTTTCACTGTTTCAGTTGTGCAATGAAACAGTGAAAATCTCCCTTTTATCTCCTCAGCAGCTTTACAATAGCATCCACAGGCTCCTGGTTAATATCTTGTATTTATAACTCTAGACTGAAAATCTTTCTTTCCCTCCAGCATTTACAGTGCACCATCCAGGCTTTACAAGATGAGCTCAGGATCCAGAGAGATCTCAACCAGCTCTTCCAGTCCGATTACTCAGAGTCCGGTCTCCTCGGAAACCAGTCCATCCCCCCTCAGGAAATGACAGAGGAGAACTTCCTGCGTCTGCACGGCGAGTATGAGCGACAGGTAAAAGAGCTCTTCCTCCTGAGGAAGACTGTGGAAGAAATGGAGCTGAGGATAGACACACAGAAACACACGCTAACTGCCAGGTAAAGATAAACGGTAATATTTAAGAATTTATCAAAAAGGTCATATGATTTCTGTGACCTCATGCTGCTTTTTAGGGTGTTAAATATGTTCTTTTCTAACAGGGATGAATCCATAAAGAAGCTCCTGGAAATGTTGCAGAGTAAAGGCCTTTCATCCCGGGCGACTGAGGAGGACCATGAACGCACCAGGCGATTGGCTGATGCTGAGATGACCATCCACCAATTGGAGGGCCTACTGGAGCAAAAAGACAAGGAGATGCTACAACTCAGAGAGGTGTTTGTATGAGTGTGTTTGACTGGTGAAAAGGGAGCAAAGTGCTTTTAAACGTTCCCATGCATGAGGGTGTGTGTCTTTATGTGCAGCCAGATGTGAGTGTTTGTTAATCAAACCATGTCATATCCTGGAAAGGCTCTTGGCTGCTTCCACTTTTGGCTCATGATTCAGTTTTAATACGACACAGAGGTATTTACACACACACACACACATGCACACGCAGGGGGTCACACTTATCCACTGTGTCTGCTCTCTTCTGCTGGCTTTGTCTCCATCCTAATATCTTACTCAGTTGCTGTAATCAGCAATGTGTTTGTTGTTTTATACAACAGCTCCCTCTAGTGGTAAGACATTGTTGATGAACAGCAAGTGATAAATGCTGAACACCGACTCTGTAGTTAAAAACCGCCTCACAAACCACTTACACCGTTTTGATGACTGATTCATTAAATATGGACAGAAGTCATAAGGACATAGTAAAGGGTGAGAAACACTGTATTGAGCAAAGAAGAGTGCAGTAAAGTGTAACAGACAGGGAATGTATGAAAATTAAATGTATATCAATCAGCAATGGATAAATAGCTTTCATTGTGCCAAAACAGAGGTGTTTTTCACAAACTGATGCTGTCTCACAAAAAACTGCATAAAAAATGTCAAAAACCATAGCTGAAACTGCACTGAGTTTCTCAGTGTCAGACTGACAAATAGTTCTTTTACTTTTTTGATTTTAATGAAAAATTACAGTGTAACATCATATGTCTGATCAAACTATTTACCTTAAACTGTTCACTTGTTTTTTTTTAGCCCCACCAGGTTGACAACAGTTTCTGTTTCACTAAAAAACAGTTTCTGTTACACTTGATTTCAAACTAGCCTTTTCTCTGCAGTTTGAGCTGCACCACTGGACACAGCTGTGAGGGGAAATTCGCATAAACACACACACACACACACACACACACACACAAGAGCAAGTGATGCATCATTAAATGAATCATAGGCAGCAAATGACTTGTTGTCAGGAAGCAAAAAAATGCTTTTTTCAGAAGAGGTTTAATAGCCCATGTTGCTTCACGTTGCATCATTTTGCTGCACAGAGTTTCTGTTTTTTGACAGTTTTTGACAACAGACATTGTTAACTGCAAAGCAGACAACACCTCAGGAAACCCAGGATCAGATTATGCAATATCTGGAAGATAGTTTCAGTATCGGTTAAAGTCAAAATTGCACTAGTGAAAAATAATGTAGTGTCGTTTAAAATGTGTCTCGCAGACTTCCTACTGCACTGCTGACACTTTTTTTTGACACAGATCATCTCAGTAATTAACTAAGCGGCTGGTGTGACTTCCTTCAGCCAAAAAGAGAAAAATATTTTTATAACTCTTGAAAAAAAAAATCTTCTACCTAGTGGCTTTAAAGCTGAGTTTCAACAATAAAAGGTGAGACTGCTGTACTGAGGCTAAGACAGGCTGCAAATGTTTGAATCCCAGCTACTGAAAACCAAATTTTAAAACTGATTCACTTGAATGACAAAACTCTGGATGCAGCAAACAAAATGTTAGTTAAACTGTTACTGTGAACCCATAGAACTGTGCAGATTGTAGTTGCAATAGTTTAGTAGAGGTGCTTCAATTATTCATTTTAATAATTAATTATTGCAATTTTATTAAGCATTTCAATCATTTATTTAATTAATGTGATATGACGCTCAAAAATTATTAAGTTTAATTCCTTGTATAGTAACTATTTTATTCATAAGTGTATATAATTAACTATGCATATTTCTGTTATTTTGCTGCTGCATCACCTGAATTTCCCCTTTGTTGACCAGTAAAGCTGTATCTTATCTTGTCTCCTTTAGCAGTGATCCATTTATATAATATTTCATTATTATGTAATACTCTCATGTGCTTATGAGTTTTAAAATTATAGCCTTTATTTGTTTTCATACCTTTGCAACAGCTGCATCAATTCAAATTCAAACAGTAACAATCTCCAAGAAATGATTACCAAGCAAGAAATATTTTTCGAGAAATGTATGAGTGTGTGTTTTTGTGTGTAGTCATGAGAATTCATAGCATTCATACTAGCCCCTTGAGCCATTTCACCCCGCAATCTTTCACATATGTGTATGTTTTTGTGCTCTTTGGCTCATGCATTAGCTGTCTTTGTTAGCCTCAAAGTGTGTTTTCTCCAAAGAAAAGCAGTGATGCGTACACTGCTTGGTCCTCCCCTCTGCTTTCATTTCCTCCCTCTCTCGTACTCTTTCTCTCTTTTCTTTCTCTCTTTCATGCTTTTACATCTAAAACCCCTCCTTCTTTCTCTTCTCCTCCTGCTCTCTTGACTAATGTCGTTACAACAGCCTGACAGACAGGATTTCATTGCGTGTAGCTTATTACATTAATATAGGAAAAATTAAACTTTTGGGATTTTTTTAAAGAATTTTTTAAAGAATCTTTTGAATTTTAGGGAAAGAAATCTAGGGGAGATCTTCCTAGTTCTTTTATTAGTTGTGTAAGATATTATTTTCCATTAAGATGCTGTTGTAAGAGATTGATATTGGCCTCCTTTAGGTAGATTTTAAAGCTTTGTCATTACAAGACTGGATTTCTTGATTTAAGATTATTTGTTTGTTTTAATTTGGACTTTTTTACATTGTAGACCACAGTAAATTTTATTTGAACCCAAAGGCTTCAGAGTTAGAAGCTAATTAATTGAGTTATTACATAACTTCAGGCTGTCAGATTTGATTATTCTTTCATATTTGAGGCTGAATAAGTCACAGCTCGGTTAGTTGCGTTCCTTGCAGTTTGAACAATGTGGGACGGAAGAATTGACCCAAGGAGGCTGAAAGCCAGCATCTCCGCAAGAGGAAAACATCTCCTTCCAGCTTCCCCTTCAATTCCCATCTCTCCCTCTTTTCCTGCTTCTCCATCCATTCCTATTCCACCTCCTTTCCATGTGTCTCCCCCCTTCCAACCCTCTCCTCATTACTCTCCTTCACGCAGTTACCCGCTGTGTTCAACTCCCTCTTTTCCTGCACGTTCCCCATCCACCCATCGCCACTCCGTCCACCCTGTCAACCTCCCCTCCTCTTGTCCTCCCCACTATCCCTCTTTTGTCATTGCCTCCTCGGTCCATCCTTCCCTTCAGCGCTCGCCATCCTTCCCTGTTCCCGCTCCACGGCCTACACCAACCGTTCAGCCCTCCCGCCATCCCTTTCCACCAACTGCTGTTGCCTCCTTGCCTGGCCCTCGACCTCCTCTGCTGTCACCCCATCCCTCGCTCCATCCCTCTGTCTCCCCCTCTCTGTCATCTGCTGACCATCGTGGTGTCTATGTCCCTCAGGAGCTGCACAGGAGATACGAGGCAGCTCCAGAATCCACAAAGACCAAGGCCTTGCAGACAGTCATTGAAATGAAGGTAAAAATATTTGATTATTTTCATGTAATTTGTATTTCTGAGCTTTATATCAAAAACAAAATAAGCATCTATTGTACAGTATGATGAATTCATGTAAAATGTTTCAGCATTAGACTTCAGGGAGAAAAGAGCAAATTGAAGAAATTTACTTCAAGATTATTTATTTATTTATTTAAGAATTATTTTTAGCTGATATATCGTTATCACCACTAACTCCTAATATTTTATATCAGGCACAAGATATATCCAGTATTAGTAAGAAACAGTATTTTTGTTTTCAGTGCTCTGTAGTGTTGGAAAGTGAATAATGCAGAAATATTTGCATCAGTATAGTTATTGTTAATTATCAGCTACATATAGTAAGGATAGTGCTTGTACTAAATATAAATTATTGGCCTTTTCTGCTTACAATATGTGCAGTTTGATCCATTCCTCAGTATCTGGGTCTAGCAGATTTTACCTGTCTTTTAGACTTTCTCTGATTGAATTTCCACTGCTTCTCATCTCTTGGACACACCAAAGGAATATGCTTCATAAATTTATTTATCATTTTTATGGTCCAGGTAAAGTAAATCAAACCTGGTCATTCCTCTTAACCTGAACTCGTTGATGTCCTGCCAGGATGCGAAGATCAGCTCGCTGGAACGCGGCATGAGAGAGCTGGAAGAGGAGGTAAACATGCTCAAGTCCAACGGGGCTTTGAGCAGTGAGGAGAGGGAGGAGGAGATCAAGCAGATGGAGGTCTACAGATCCCACTCCAAGTTCATGAAGAACAAGGTGACAAATTAATGTGCATGTGCATGCACACACACATGCACAAACAAACACACACCCACCTTATCTGTTCGACTCACTACTTTTTTTCTCATGTTTTGAAAGATAAAGAGGACATTAAAACTGTGCTCACTCTGAATAGACTTTCAGCCAGGAGACCAGGGTTCAAGGCAACAACCTTTTCCTAAACCTAACCAAGTTTAACCTAACTTAAAACTAACCAAGTTTCTCAAAAGTAACACGTTTAAAACAGCAACTGTTTTGCAAGGAAGGCTTTTCCTGTCGCACACTGAAGGAGACCAAATATGTTTGAAAATAGACAACAAGGGAGTCCTGACCAGTCTGCAACTTGTGTGGAGAGGGTGAGAATGTATCATACTTGGTCATGATGGTAGCACTGATGCAACGTAAGATCAGTACTTTGGTAGCATTCATGTACAATTGCAGCATGTGAGGTGTGTGAATGTGCCGCATGTGGACTGTTTGGCTGGCAGCGACAGTGGTGGCTGACTTGTTTTGGTCATGGTGACGCCCTCCTCTCCTGCCAGGTTGAGCAGCTGAAGGAAGAGCTAACGAACAGCCAATCAGAGAAGGAGGAGCTAAGGCAACGAGCCAATGAGCTTCAGCGGGAGGTGTCTGCAGTAAGAGACACACCTCTGTGCTCTTTTTTTTTTCTATCTTAATTTCTTTCTCAAGCTTTCTGCGTCTCAGGTTGACTAACGGCTGCTGCTTCAGTAGATTCCCAATAGAAACCCCAGTAGTGTGACTGTGTGTTCAGACAGCAGTTAGCAACTATAACTTTCAATTGCTGTTTACTGCTTGTTTTTACTGTTTACTGCACTGCACACTGTCATACTTTTCTCATATCATTTTATGTTTGAACAGGTTTAGGGGTATTTTTGCTTCCCATACTGTCTGTGATCAATGGCTGTTGACAGTAATAGTTGTTTCTGGGAGTCTGAACTGTGCAATTAGAAACTTAAGCTGAGATTCCTGCCCTGCTGTGTGACAGTATGCATTTTTCTAACCCGCTCCTCTTTTTTCTTGCATGAGGTTTCTCTTCAACTAGGGGCTAGGATTTGTATACTGAGATTTTATCATATGACTGATTTTTCTATGTGGTTCATGAACATTCTTTTAATGTGTCATGCTGAATTAATTCCCAAAGATGATGCAAGAGCAGGAGTCGATCTAGGAGTGGATCTGAAGGCCCCTCCACAAACATTTAATTATCAGACACTTTATTTCTTACATTTTTGTGAATTTATGGAGAAGGCTCAAAGATTATACTGGTAGCTGTCACTACCACGGTCCTTGATGCAGGAGCTATGCAAAGTTTCAGGTTGGCTGAAATGTATTTGGTGGGAGTAACCAACTTAAATATGCACATCTTTTTAAAATTTAGACACAGCAGCTTAAAGGAGCGCTTCAAGGGGCAATCAGATTTTAGTTGAGATTAATTCCCCTGTGCCCCCACACTGGATCCAATCATATGTACAATAAATAAATAAATAAATAAATAAAACATGGACAAAAAAAAATAAAATTATGCCTTTTTTTTAATGTGGGATACCTGAAAAATTGACCCTGATCCTCTCATACAGTACAAAGAAGTAGTTGTCAAGAAGTTCAGAATGTGTTTAAATGGGTTTATAATACTGAATAACTTTGCTGAAATGGGTATCTAACTATTGTTTGCTTTTCAGGAAAAAAATTAGAACTAAGACCAGTCTGAAAATCCTAAATTTGTCTAAACTGTACTTAATGAAACCAGCAGAATCCTGAGCAATAAACGACACCACAGCCCTTTAGAAAGACCACTCACACAACAAACTGTGCATCCTGCAAGTATAACTCCCATAAAACTAGAGCCTAGAACACATGCTTGCTTATTAAAGCTTGTAGTGAATTTAATACGTTATAATAAAGTAATGTTATCCTCTCTGGTACATACTCTAACTTTCTTCTTTTTGTCGCCCCTTTCTCCTCATGTCATGTGTATATTTATTTAGATGGAACAGGTAAAGCAGGACCTGAGTCGTAAGGACAGCGAGCTTTTGGCTTTCAGGACCAAATTGGAAACTTTGAACAATCAGTTTTCTGATAGTAAACAACATGTTGACGTACTCAAGGAGTCACTCACTGCCAAGGAACAGAGAGCTGCTATACTGCAAACTGAGGTCCAGTTACTCTTCTACTAATACTAACTGCTCTCTGTAATGGTATCATTAATTATCACAAAAAAAGATGATCTCTAATATTTATTTCCACTGACTTTTAATTATTTGTGTGTGTATCACAGGTGGATGCTCTGCGTCTGCGTCTAGAGGAAAAGGAATCTCTTCTCTCTAAAAAGAGTCAACAGATATCAGAGCTGACAGAGGAGAAGAGTACCCAGCATGGAGAGATCACCGACCTCAAAGACATGCTGGAGGTCAAGGAACGCAAAGTTAACGTGCTGCAGAAGAAGGTAAGAAAACACCAAGGAGGTGAAGTAAAATGCGTTGTATTAATCTGTAAAGTGAAACACATACAAACAAGGCAAAAAAACCAAAACCAAAAACAAAGATCCTGTTAAAAATTTGGATCAACTTAACTGAACTTCCTGTTTGTTACTTTTTAGGTGGAACTCTTTTTGTATTAAATATATATATGTATATATATACTTCAACTAAAGTCGTAAAGCTCAACATTTCTTATCAAGTAGATTCATCTTTTCTGAAAAGACTTTAATTAGACAAATTTTGAGAACAGCAAAAGTGTAAAAACTCAAGTTTAACAAGATATTCTGGTTGAGTCAGGCTGGTTCAATCCGACAAAGCTACAAAGTGCTGACAAGAGATTTATTCAGATGAATATTTTGTTGATGTCATGCAATTCACTCTTGATTGAAATCTGCAAGCAAAAAAAATGATGTAGTAATGCCATACTGTGACCACTAGATGGGGCTATAAGACAGTGTGTAGTTTGGTATCTGAAGCTGTCAGATGCACGGACAGACAGACAGAGAGGTAAGGAGACAGAAGGATGCACGGACGGACAGACAGATATGTTGTCGAGACAGACAGATTTACAGGTCCTACAGCATATTTTGGCCATTTTGAATATATTAATGTGTGTGTATCTCTATGGTAAAATTGTTAGTCTGGTGGACGGGCAGTAGTGACCCCTGTCTTTACTATCTGGCACTCACACACACTCACACAGAAACACATGCACACACATTCATAGACACGTTGGTTTTGGATGGATAGAAAAAGGGTAAGGAACCTAACAAATCCAGCATAAGGTTAAATTCCCTCATTGCCAGCCTTTTGTGTCTCCTGCCTTAAAAATTCAACCTCCTCTTCATTTCCTTACCATCCCTCTGGACGTCACTTGTGAAAAAAAAATGGAGAGTTTGAGCAGATAATTGATAGAGACAATCAAGCAGACAGACATAAAGCAGGGCAGGGAGGGGGAGGAGAGAGACAGAGTGCGTTTGAAATCAGATGCATACTAATGAGTTCCTCCTGTTCAATAAATGATGACCTCTGCCGTCTTCAAATAGAATACAGTCCAGTGTCTGAGAGGGAGACTGAGATGCTGCTGACTCCTCGTTTATTGAATCCGCACTCATGACTTCCTCATTTCTTTTCTTTACACATGTAGAAAAAAAACAAAAAAAAACCTTCTTACTGTTTCCACTTTGTCCTCCTCCTCCTTCTCCCTCTTTCCCTCCTCATGTTTTTACCTGTCATGATATGTTAGTAGCGTAAGAAATTACCACGAGTGCAAAGAATTAATTTCAAAGCTATTCTTCTGATCTCCCATCATCCTCGTCTCTTTATTGTTCAGTGCAGTTTCCTCTTTTATGTGAGAAACATCAAGACATAGATGAAGAGGAGCATCAAGCCGGTTATTGTTTTGTTAACATATTTACGTTCATTATCACAGACGATTTTGGGACTAAAATAGGCATGTATTCAATGTGTGTAAATACGGCTCTCATGTGTGTGTGTGTGTGTGTGTGTGTGTGTGTGTGTGTGTGCTCCAAGCATCCAGCAGTTGTCAGCTTCAAGAAGTGCAGACGGCATCAAAGAGTCTGCCTTTGATGCCGTCTCAATGTCAAGTGTGTGCGTTGGTGTGTGTGAGCAGGAGGTGTCAGTCAGGCTGTCAGGTGAACAGTTGATTAATGAGGCGCTGGAAATGTTTTACTGTATGAACACACACACTTCACAGTCTCTGCGGTACTGTAAATGTGTGTGTCTCACCTGCAGTGGAGTCAAAGGTTTCATACCAATCTGGCTTTCCCTTTTTTTTTTTTTTTTGCGACGGGTTGTCAATCGCTTGATTTCCTTTCTCTCGGGCAAAGGAAGGAGAGACAGAAAGAGAGGGAGGACTGAAATTTTGTAATTTTACTAGTTTGCTCTAAACACTGCATTACATAAGCTTTCCATCTTTCTCTTTTCCCCTGATTCGTTGTTTCTGTTCAACCTTTTGTTCCATCCATTTTTTAATGAATACCACAAAGTTGACATAGCTCCAAATCTTTGTCGATGATCTCTCTTGCTCTCATACACACACACATATACACACACTCATTGCAGGCTCATGGAAAGAGCGAGTCCTTCATTTTTTTCTGCTGATTTTGTGTTTGAACAGAAAATTAATCTGCTACCATATCACTGTGAGAGGAAAGAGGATGAGGCGGGGAGTAAGGGGAAAGGGGGGTTGAAGGGGAAAAGAGTGTGTGTTTCGGTTAAGGGTTAAAGGCAGAAGATTTCAGAGGAAAGTTTGCATTTGACACAAAAACTCTAAACAGACACAGACTGAAACTATCCATACAGAACGACTGTATGAGAATTGTCTCGCGTATTTAAGACAGTGTTGTAGGCAGAAGAGATATACCTGCTTTAAAGCAGAGGGAACGTGGGAGGGAAAAGCAATGACCACAGTGTAAACAAGGCTTTAAATAAAGTTTTATCCTCAGCAATATTTTTATGCATTTTTTTTTTTTTTTGCTGTTCATGTTTATTTATTGACTGTCAAAAGTGCTCATTCACTAATGCAAAAGTGCAATTTCTTGCATAAGGTTAAAGCAAGCTGTTATAAGTTGTTGCAGCGGGCATTTAAGCAGAGATGACTGAAAATCTTGTCAAAAGCAATAATCAATAAAGGCCTTTTGTGATGATTGCTTTTGACACTGAAATACAGTTAAATGTGCATAATATGATTATTTTATTAGATTTTCAGATTTTCATTTTTTGTTTCGTTGAGAATTAAAAGTGATGATGCTTTTTCCGTGAAAAAACATTTTAAATAATGTAGATGGTCAGTTTTTGTTGTTGTTGCAAGATATTGGTTGATATTTAAGCCAGACTGACAGTTTAAAAGACATTATGCTTTTTGTAGATGAACTGATATTTGCATGTGCAGCATGCTGGAATAGGATGGGTTACATGCAGTGGTTTCAGTGTTTGAGAGTTGATGAACTGACATGATTGGTGAAATAGTGAATTTCACATCAGAAACAACACTGTTTATGTCTTTTCTCTGCTTTTCCCTCTGCAGATAGAGAACCTGCAGGATCAGCTGAGGGATAAAGAGAAACAGCTGAGCGGCCTGAAAGACAGAGTCAAGTCTTTGCAGACAGACACCTCAAACACCGACACAGCACTGGGAACCCTGGAGGAGGCTCTGGCTGAGAAGGTATACACACATATACACACTCACACACCTCACACTTGATGCTGGTCAACCTCAGGTTAACTCCCGTGCAAGGTTACATTAATAAAAGCACTAAAAGCAAAACCACCGACCACCCACTCACATGATGACCAGATGACTCAGAACAAATGGAAATGACCCAATAATCACATTGGCTGTTTCATTATTAAATCATTCACAGCCGGTGATCATAAAAGATTAGTAACCGTCCAACATGCAGTCACTGAGACTGAGACTGACAGAAATAGAGCCGGCAACCACACTGTCACTGTTTGAGTTTAAAAGTTAAGTTACAGAGTCACAAAACAGTCCTCAAGTTGGATTCGAACCCTCAACCACCTGTTAAATAATCTTTCATTCCTCAGTCAGGACTCGACCCTGATTCTGGGAACACTTTCACCACTTAAAGGTGGTTGATTAGAATGTATTTTTGTACTTTTAAGAAGGTTTATGTTACCGACCTTATTTCCTTCGTACACACACGCGCACGCACACACACACGGGAAGCGGGGCTATTAATTGTCCAGTGACTAATATTCAGGGTGTCAGTTAGATGTGTGAGTATTGGCAGGCAGAAGTGGCTGACGACTCTAACTTAAATGACTTTCACAAACATTCTTCGTCTTTGAATAATTTTCCTTTTTCTTGACATATCTTGCCTTCTTCATTGTATTACTTCTTTCTTTCTGTCAACAACACACTGTTTTGCCTTGTGCTGTGTTCAAAGTGGAACAGAGTAGAAGTTTTATTGCCTGAAGTGTTTTTACCCTGTGTTATGACCCAATTTTGTGCACAGGATCTCGTTTTCTTTGTCTTTGCATATAGTATAAGTAGGACCCTCACTGACAAAATGTGCTTCCAAGCCCAAAACTCTCACTTTAACCATCAAAACTCATTTTTTTGTGCTTTCTTTTAATTGTATCTTATAAACTTGGTTCTTGATCGAGCTGAAACAATTGCCTTTTAATAATTTTTTCAAAAAAATTAATTGAGAAATACTTTGGTAATTAATTAACCATTCATGTAATTTTTTAGAGCATAAATTCCAAATATCAACAGGTTCCAGTCACTCAAATGCCCATCTCCTCTTTTTTATGTCATCATTAATCAAATATATTTGGTTAGTGAATAAATTTTTGGATAAGAAAAACAATTTGAACACATCAGCTTGAGCTTTGGAAAACTAGGTTTGTATTTTATTGCTATTTTTAATGTTGGAGAGACCAGATGACTAAACGATTTATGAGGAAAAAAGTCAGAATAAATCAATAAATTAAATAATCTTTGGTTAAATGGTGACCTTAACCACATTTTAGTGAGTGCCAGTCCAAATAGCCTCTCTTTCAAGAAACTTTTGATCTCTTAGGACTAAAAACTTGAATCAGCCCTCACAAAGATAGGACCACGATACAACTACACACACACCTACAGCACAACCATTATACACTTTTTGCACTGCTTTTTGTCTGTGTGAACTTTTCTACTTTTGCTTGAACTGGCGGTGGTGTTGTTCTATAGCTGGAGAGCGTCTATAGTGTTTTAGTGGTTGTGAATATTACATCTCGTGCCAGAACGTATTACGTGTCTAAAATCACTTTTGGCTGTTAGATCCTGTCAGAGCTGCCATGTACATAAAGTTTAATGCGACTGTTATTAGTATAGAAACTTGATATTGAGCGAAAGTGAAGAACTGCTGGACCCTTTCTTTCTCTTTTCTACTAACTTTCATCCCTCATTTCTCTCCCCCTCCTCCTCCTTGATGCCCAGGAGCGAATCATCGAGCGGTTGAAGGAGCAGCGGGAAAGGGAGGAAAGAGAAAAGGGGGAGGAGATGGAGTCCAGCAAGAAGGAGCTGAAGGAGCTGAGGGAAAAAGTGTCCCAGCTGCAGGCTGACCTGGCTGACCGTGAGGTACACACATGCTAACACACTCGTCCATATCTGTGCTATAAGTCAGAAAAACACATTCTCACTGTGTCCCATCAAGGAAACATGATTGATCTATCGCTGGAGAACAGACTCCCGGATCCTCCCAAAGTCCTCGCGCTGAAGGACAACAATATACGGTCACATTTCCTCGACAACAATATGCTTCACAACCAGTGAAAACTGTGACGGGAGATTCATTCATCTCTTTGCTTTGTGATCTATACTAAACGCCACAGCGAAGACAGAAAAAAAGAGAGAGACACATGATGGCAAAGTCTTTTTTAACACTGTCTTTGCTTTATTCCTTCTGCAGTGGATGTTCAGCACAGTAACAAGATTACTGTTAACCATAAAAACAATCAAAATGAGCAAAAAGGTATTTTTTAAAAGCCACAAGCTTGTGTCAGCCAAGTGTTTAGAAGTCAGTCTTTTTTGTAATTTTAGTCAAAGAAGTGTCTGTGTAGAAATACAAATAAATTCTGGACAAGAAAAGGGGGAATGACAAACCAGAACTGAACAAAATGGAAGAAAATCTTTGTATTTGTCTGTTTAAATACGAAAGACAAAATGGATGTGAGTATGATTAAAACCAACCAGGAAAGATGTTTTCTTCAGGCTTCTTAGCTCATCAACTGCATATTTAACTTTCATTATTTAACATTGTTTTCATGAAATGTATTGGTTATTAATTCATTTTTATCATTTTACTGCTTTAGTGGTAGAATGAATATTAACAAACTACATATCATCCAACCTTGAGTTGTAAATTTGCATTAAATGTATTTTGTCTTTTGTAATCAATTTTGTTGAACTTGATTGTGAATAGAAACAGTCAGATGTCAACTCAGATCCAAATGTCAAAAAAATGCCAGTAATTCTACCAAAGAGGAAACAGATGTTAGTCGGGTTTGGAGCCAAATTTAACTTAGCAAATTTAGCAGCTGTAAACATCAAACCAGAAGTCCAACCAACCAATTGTCCGTAACTGGTTACACTGTAATTAAAGGAAAGCATATCAGTAGTTGGCCAACATGAAAGGAGAGAAACGCATGTGCTGATGCATAAAAAAACATCAGTTATTACTTTAAAAATTGACCTTTTTATGTTTTGGTTTTAGACGATTAAACAAACAGATGGTTTAAACAAACCAGCGTTAATCTTTGAGCTTTAAAGATGTTGGCAGGCAGATTTTTTCACCTTTGTATGGAGCAAAGCTAGTTGTTTGGCACTACTTCCAGTCTCTTTTTCTCAGCTTATCTAAACTGCACTAAGCAAAGCGAAGCTAACTACCTGCTACTTCAGCTTTGTATTCAGCATACAAATGTAAGAGTGGTATTAATGCCCTTATTTTAACTTTTAGCAAGAAAGAGTATTTCTGTTTCCCAAAAATGATCCCTTTAAAAGGGATGGAACACATCCTAAAACCAAATGCACACATGTTGCTGCAGTGAAAAGTCCCGTTTGCTTTTTTTGACTTGGACTTTTCAGCTAATTTTAGCAGTTGCGGGGTCATAAAATCTGTCACAGTCTCATTATATAATTTGAGAAATACATGGGAAAACACATGGAGAAAACAAGAATTCCATTCTACGCTGCTTAACACAGATGTGGCGTTTGTCTGACAACAGCATTACACTGTATATATATATATGTTCCTAAATATAATCAGAGAAAGCAGCAAGGTTTCTCTGACCAAAGCCCAGTCAAACATGATGATCCGTAGTCTGGAGTTGGTATTGTCAGTCATGGGTAAAATTACATGTCTGAGTGTCTCTCCTTCTGGTCCCTTTGGTTTGTTTTTCACCGGCCCTACCAAAAGAGGAAAAGACTAGAAAAGAAAGAAAGAGAGAGAGAGAGACTTCACGGATGGAGGGACTGAGCTGGAAGAGTGAGAAGAGAGACAGGTCATGGGAAAAGGTTTTTGAAGAACAAGGGACAGAGTCAGTCTGACAACTGTGTAGGAAGGCTTTGAAGGATGAATTAAGTTTCATACAACTTGGATTTTTATTATTATTTTATGTAATATAAGCCATTGTTCCTGCTGGTTAAAATAACACTGCATTAAGATCAGTTAGAGTTTACAGGTCAATTTCCTGGCTCAGCATCAGTGTTGACCTAACATATGAACTATTTGACTGCGAAACTGGGAAATTATTACCAGCATCTCATGTGCACTTCAGTTTAAACTTATAAAAAAGTTCAGAGGAATTATTTTGATAAGTAACTGGCAAAAAAAAAAAATACAAATATACAAACCACAGCGTAATAAACTAAAATTTTCCTTTAAAGCGGGTTTGGACAATACTGCTGATGTACATGGAACTGAAGTCCTAACAGATTCAGTAGAGCTGCTAAGGGTCTAGCTCTGTGAAACTCAAGTGTTGACTTCCTTCCTTATCACTTTTCTGTCTCTGTTTCAGACTACAGTGTTGGATCTGAAAGAGAAAGCTTCCTCTCTGGCTTCCTCCACTCTGAAAAAGGACAACAGGCTGAAGAGTCTGGAGATCAGCTTGGAGCAGAAGAGAGAGGAGTGTGTCAAACTAGAGAACCAACTCAAAAAGGTTGGACTGAATGACTTATCAGAAAATGAGTCTTCTAGTGTACATTTCACTTTGGCTGAAAGTGTGTGAAATGAGAGATTATGCAGAAATATGGAACTAAGATGGTGTGTGTTACATGAATTTTCCAAGGTCGGCACACATCTAAGTCTACATTTGGACCAAAACAGGTGTACTAAAAATGTTTTTAGGCTTAATGATGATCCTGACCAGGCAACATTAACTTATTAATGTTTTTTAAATCTAAGTGGTGAAAAATACATACAGTTCAGATAAATATCAACTCCAATCAAAGATTTTACAACAAGGAATCTTTCTTCTCTTGCTTGTTTTTTTTTATTGTTTTCCGAGAGAGATGGCTAGTTGTGAGACTGTGTGTGTGTGTGTGTTTGCATATCATGTATCCTCTCCCACACAGAAGCCTATATAACAGTGTGTGTGTGTGTGTGTGTGTGTGTGTGTGAGACGGCTTGCTGACAGCCTTACAGTCATTTTCACAGAGTCAAGAAGACAGCAACACCACCACACCCTGAATGTGTATGTGCGTCTGTGGGTGTCTATATGTGTGTGTGTCTGTATGTATGTATGTACGTGTGTGTGTTTGTGTGCGTGCGTGTGTTTGTGTTTGTGCGTGTGAAGGTGTCAGTAGGTCTCATCAGTTTATTTCTTAGTCTCTTTCTGTTACCATGGTTGGAAAAAAAGTTTGAAAACTTGTCTATGTGTGTGAACTGATTGACACTGTGCATGTGACATAGTGTGTGATGTTTTCCTTTCGTATTTGTCTTTCTCCCTCTCTCTCTCCCTCTCTCTCTCTCTCTCTCTCTCTCTCTCCCTCTCCCTCTCTCCATCTCCTCCCTCCACCCAGATCTTCTTATAATATTGTCAGACACCCAAACATTTCCTCTCCACATAAAGACCTGTAAAAACTGTTGTGCGCTTCCAAAACTAATAGGGTTTATGTATTGTGTGACCAAGGAGTGTGCGCACACACACACACACAAAGTCAGTCCGTCCCAAGAGCAACATTTCTTTCTGGGAAACACACACAGCTGTCGTAACCTCCAAGCTGGTTATAATTTTTT
>JAPZDY010000015.1:9812693-9830077 GCA_029783645.1 Ctenochaetus hawaiiensis | reverse complement strand
GATCTATATGCTATCATACCCCACTTAGACATTTTCCTTTCTCCTGTCTTTTATACAGGAGTTCAGGATCAGGATCTCCCTTTGTTTGACATTAAAATCTGATTTGAAAAATAAACAACAAAGACAATCATAACAATAGAATTCCTATCCATGCTATTTTAAAGGATGTAAAAATACTCTGGTGAGGTTTATATTTTTGTTTAACATGGGTTTCCCACATTAAAAGTAAAAACAAAAAAACTCTGAAAGAGGTTGGAACCACATTTACTGTTTTCACCCTCATTGAGAAATTTTGGATCTATGAATCATGGGCTTCATGCCCTGCCCACCCGTGATGTTTGAGCGATGTTGACCAGTGAAAGAGCAGTGTGTACCAAAATGGCTAGCAGAGCACGTAGAGGATGAAGTGTGTGCTTCGGCTGAAAATGGCATTATGGCACCTTTCTGCGGGGTTGTGAGGAGGTGAGGGTGTGTGAAATCTGACAAACAAAAAAGCTTTGTGATTCTTTACGGGAGTCAGAGGAAAAGTAAAGCACAGGACACTGAAGTGACAAAAGAGGGAGTGGAAGGAATCAGGGAGAGGAAAGGAGAGAAGAAATGGTCCATGGTCTGCTGAGAATATTTCAACCAAAAGAGAGTAATGTTGCATTCAGAGAGGAAATAAGTGAAGACAAAGAAAAAGTGAGCAGTATAGCGAGGTGCATTTGTGCTTGTGCCTTGATCTGATGTAAATAAATAATTGCTTTTTTGATGAAAATGATTAACATGCGACATGCAAAAAATAGGGCAAAAAAAGTGGAGGCAAAGAGCTGCGTCGGTTTTCGTGAGCAAGTTTCCAGTGAGAGGAGAGGGGAGGAAATGGAAGTACTTGCTGTGTTCTCATGCTAATGCGTGATAGTTACCCATGCAAATGATCTACATGCTCAAAAGTTCTACATGCAAACAAGGTTTGAGCAAAACAAGTGTTTAGCATTAACAAAAGGAGGAAAAAATGGGAGTTTAAATGGGAACTGAGTGCTCAGGCAATAGAACACATTACAAACTAAGTCTATTCACATGCACATACGCTCACATACGTTCAGTAAATGTAGCATGAAGGGGGGAAACCTCAGAGAGCTAACCAGATGGTTGTAGCTTCCTGGACATCCTCCAATAGGAACATTCCTGCCTGTTTATGACCTGTTACACACTCACATAGGGCGTAGAGCACAAAATTGATCCCAAATATTCAAATTATCCCACATTCAGGGTGCAAACTAAAATCAGGACCAAACCAAGGAAACAAAAAAAAAACATCATTATGCATTAGACTCCACGCTTACTTCATCTACTTTCCTGTTTAACATTTGAACCCAATTTGGATGTGATAATAATGCAATGTGTAGGCCTTTAAAGCACACACAGAAACAATGCGAGTGAAAACCACACATGTGCACACGCAGTTTGACCCGCTGATCATTATCCTGTGAGCTTTGAACAACCAGGTGCTGCAGAGCAGTTTTGGCCCTGTCGTCTCATTTCAAGTTTTCTTCCAGCTTTCTCCCAAATTTCTCTGGATGGTTTGGAATTGGGCCCCCTGGACCTTTTAGCAAACACATCGAGGATTTTATGTTACCATCCTCTGCCAATATCATTTCTCAACTTTTCTGGCAGTGATACTGATGTAAAAGCCATTTAATGGATTGCGCCCATTACTTTAGGTTAGCTTAGCAGGTAGTTTATGGCCTAGATGGACAGGAAAGATGAAAGATTGGGGGTGTTATAAAATATGTAGTCACTGGAATAAGTATATCATTCTAGATGTAAACAAATAAACTATGCTCTTTTGAATTCAAGCAGATGATTGCACTCCAAGGAGTAAAGCAGTGGAAACAAAATAAATGAAACAGCATACAGGGAGATTGCAGCTTTGCAAACACACGAAATGAAGCACAGAGCATTGTGATGACAGGCCAAAGGTCATGTGAAGATCGGTACCTGTTTACACCTTCGAGAAACAAAGTATGCAATGCACGGCTCGTAAAAATGATTTCTCATGAGTGCACATGCTTTGCTGCTGGTGTGAGACAGAGCTTGTTGCAGGTTTCCCATCATTGGAGGTCAGCTTTTTTACTGGCAGCTGCAGCAATGAGGGTGAATAAAATGGATTTATCTGCAAGCCTGTAAAAAATTATGCTACAGGAACACACACACATGCATAAACATTTACACAGAGCGGGCAGACGTACGGTGAGCATATGTTGAAAAATGCAAACATACAAAAGACTCAGACTCACGCAGAGTGAAAAGAATGACTTTTATTGAGTTTGATCCATTTCTAAGGTGCTAGTCAGCAGTTTAGTTTTGTCTCGCTTGTGTCTTTGTTGGACGTGAGCCGTCATGTGTACACTTCTACATTCATCCTCCGTGTTTGACTTATCTTTCATCTGTGTCATGATTCAGTAGATGTTGTTAAACCTTACTGGCATTAGCTTGGGCTTGTCCACATCTGTGTGTGTATATGTGTGTGTGTGAAAGGAATGAAAGGTCCTGATCAAGTCAAGCTGCTGTGATAGCTGATAGGTTTGTGACAGAGCCACATTGGCTTCCAGACAGCTTAAACAGGGATTAAACCCTCTCTCCATCTCCCAACCCTGCTGCTCCCATGAGAAATCTCTCTCTCTCTCCTTCTGTTACTCTATGGTCTCTCTGTGTTCTTCGTTTCATAGATGATTATTTAGACTCTGCTTCCCGACACCCAGTAAATCCTTCCGTGAATAGAGCTTACCACTATGGAGAAATCTCAAACGTCATCTTGTCATTAATTCATAGCTTTTTATTGAATTCCTATACTGATTCCTTTACATCATATTGGCCCTTCGGGATTTCATTATAGCAATGTACTGCACAGAATAGTTAATCAGAATGTCTTGCAGTAGCATCTTAATGGCAAGCAGTCAATTTGGTAGGAGATCATGCAACACTATACATTAAATATCAATTGAGCTCATATGACCTGCCAG
Organism: Ctenochaetus hawaiiensis; assembly: GCA_029783645.1. Classification (NCBI taxonomy): domain Eukaryota; kingdom Metazoa; phylum Chordata; class Actinopteri; order Acanthuriformes; family Acanthuridae; genus Ctenochaetus; species Ctenochaetus hawaiiensis. Next base: position 9,827,075 of record JAPZDY010000015.1, on the reverse strand, counting down.
GAACTGTGTACACAGGTGCAGTTTAGGGTTTTTTTGCTGTATATGTGTGTTTGTGTGGTCATACATGCGGTATTCAATGATGTTAAAGTATAAAGGATGCAGTTTTGTTATTATTTTTATGTTTTGTTGCAATTTTGCAGTTTAAGAACGAGAGAAGTGAGGAGGAATGTCATGCTACATTTGTCAGATTTGAACCAGCGATGTTGAGTGGCAACCAAAAGGCACTATTTGAACATTTCTTAAGCATAATCTTGGTGGCTAAATATACGCAGGCCCACTAATCTGTCTCCTTGAAGCTTTTACTTTTAAATTAGTTCATTTAAACATTTAAAAGTAGACCACCACCATGAGCAGGACCAAATTAAGGGTGTGCAATTACCATACAACCACAGCTAATTCTACATACATCAGTAATGCAGTTCTTAACTTTTTGAACAGCACGTGGCAGTGAAAACAACCAGTGCATTTTAAAGGCATACAGAAATCTAATTTGTCACAAAAAGAGTAAAATTTCCCCCTCTAAATATTAAGAGAAGTCAAAACTGTGTTTCTTCTCTTGACATCTGTGTTAAAGTGTTCGGTTCAAAAATCTTATAATCTTAAGCTTTGTAGTCACACAAAATTATTGTACTAAAAGCTGAGATTTTCAGAACTTTGCACAATGTAGGGCAACTAATGTTTCCACAGAGTGTTTAGAAATATTGATGGATTGACTTTGACATTGTACTTTGTTTGTTTGTTCGTGTGTGCGCAGGCAAATGAAGGACCAGTCTAAGAAAGTGGCCAACCTGAAACACAAGGAGCAGCTGGAGAAGAGCAGGAATGCCCAGCTAATGGAAGACGCCAAGAAGAGAGAGGACAATCTGAACGAAAGCTCGCAACAGATAAAGGTATGGAAGGAGGAGTAGGCAGATGAGGAAGATGAAGAAGGGAGATATGAGAGGGTTAGACGGAAAAAGTTTCTCTCCTTCTCCCTGTCCTACCTTGAATATTGTCTGCTATCACAACAATTCTTCATCATAACGTGACAATTGTGACAGGGAGCAGCCTGAGGCAATGTCAAAGACACGCACACACACACACACACACACACACAGCAGCTCTCTCTGGGACTGTTTGAGAGGGGGTTACTGAAGAGGATGATTGACAGGGAGAGCAGATGGAAGACAGAGAGGAGGAAAAATGGTCAGAGGAGTGAAGGGGAGAAAAGAGGTGAGGAGGAGAGGTGATTAGAGGAGACACAGGGGACTCACACACTATACAGTGAATGCTGTGGGTTTTAAAATGCTTTCTGTGGTGGGAGAGCATCTCCTAATTGTCTGCTTGGGTGTCAAGTGACCAGTAGATGAACAGCCATTTGTGGGCTGGTTTTCTCTGCATCTCTTTAGATTTCAGGTTTTCTTTCACCTCTTCTTTCGTACCTTTATATTTCCTTTTCTTTCCTAATTTCTCCTAAACTTTCCCTGACTCATTCCTCTTTCCTTTCTTTTCTCCTCCATCCTCCTCTTTCTCCTCCTCCTCCTCCTCTTCCAGTAATTGTTAACCTCAGTGGTCTCTCTGATTAGAGGCAGATGAATTGTGCGAAAAAGCATATGCTGCCTCTGGCCATGATTGATCTTTGGTCTAAGGAGTTTGGAAGTTGTCATTTTTGTGTATGAGTGTGGTTAGGAGATGAGCTGATGGCTTTGTGAGTCACTCAGACATATAAGACCGCAGTGGTTACAACCATAACTAGCATGCGTGTCAATTGTAGGCCATTCTAAGGAGTTTTAACCAGCACTGTAAACGCAATGCGAGGATGATTCAGACCATAAATCTAATTCAAAACAATAAGAGGATTTAATCCAATTAAAGCTCATCTCAGTCTGCATAGTTAGACACCAAGTAATGTTGGATCTGGTGCAGGACTGCACAGCACATGTGTCAGAGATGTCCTGGAAGCCTGTTCATGGCCACTGTAATGCCTCATCCTTTCCCTCTTGCTCTGTCACCATCAGGTATTCATTCAACTCTAACCAGAGAAGTCAGATACCTGGCAAGAGGACAAATAGCTCTTTACTGGGAAACAGCTTCATATGTGATTGGGATTTCCTGAGAGTCCTCAGAGGCAGATGGAGATCAGATTGTCTAATTTGCGAGTCTTTTGCAGCTTATTCCAGTCACTGGGAGCTGCAAACTGGCATGACTAGTGTCCAAGGCTTTCACTCCGGGGACATTGTTAAGCAGGATGTGACGGGAAAACTGATGTAATACACAGTCTGTCAGATATGAAAGATGTTAGATCAAGGAAAGTTTGGTACTGCATATGAGTATGCCAATTGATTTTCCGGCCAGTTTATGCTTAAATAAAAAGCCTCCCTAAAATAATATTTATAGACACCATTAAAATATTTGATCACCCAGGATGAGAAAACTCGACAAATACAATGTAATGCTCTGTATGCCAAGTACCTAGGCCTGCATACAAAGGCATTATATTTAATAACTTTGTGTTAAAATGTCGTAAAATGACATGAACTGTGATATATATTTTGTTGAGCTATGTTCTCACATTATCCCAAATGTTTCCAACAATGTTCAAACCAAGAGAAATAAGTCATTTTATTCAAGGTAACCCCCTTTGTTGCTATTACTAAAGGGAGTATTGGAAATGCTAGATCATACGTCAGAAAGTGAGAAAGAACTCACTCTAGGGTTTACTATTGTTATATATTGCTCAATATTAATGAAGCACCACTAATCATTTTCATCGACAATGTTGGCTTTTTTACAATGAGGACAACAACTACCATGATCCCATGCTACTTCCAGACATCATCAAATTCCATCCTTTGTTGCTGGTTTGATTGAGAAACTCCTAGCGGCCCCTTGGTCCGTAAAATGTCAGAAAAAATGGTCATCAACATTTCAAAGATGTAAACATCTTGTCTTATCTAAGTAACAGTCCAAAGATAACTAGCTTGCAAAGAAACTAAGCAAACAAATCCTGACATTTGAGAATCTGGAATCACTGAATGTTTTATATAATAAGCCACACTTGCAGGTCCAGCAATCACTTTGGTCTGGACTGAAATGTCTCAACAACTATTGTTGGAAACCAAATTTATGCAAACAGTCAAGGTCCCCCAGAGTTTGTAGCTTATTGAATTAGTTGATCCCCTGACTTTTCCACATTAACTTAAAGTAATTTTTTCTTTTGGATAGTTTTACACAAAATTTGATTATTTATGTTTACCTGAACCGTAAAACTCTTTGGATATCTCCTTTTTTTATGTGTTTATCAGGTCAAAATTTTAACATCCATATTTTAACGTCCCATACTCTGATTGACCAAATAAAAATATAAGTAAAGAAATTCCCATCAGCCTTAGCTAAGCCTTGTGTTTAAGGGTTAGTTAGTAAATGTTTGCATGCTTATACACAACACTTTGATAAATATGCTTAAAGTTAACATTAGCATTTAGCAAAGAGCCTCATAAAGGTGCTAGCGAAGACTGTTTTACTATAATAATTGCTGGAATTATTATCTGATTGGTTCCTCACTGCATCATTGTGTGCTCTCTTTACATTGGATACTTTTCTCTGTAGGACACCTTGCGTCAGAAGGAGGAGCGCATTGAAGAGCTAGAGGAGGCGCTGAGGGAAAGCGTTCAGATCACAGCGGAGAGGGAGGTGGTGCTCGCGCAGGAGGAGCAGGCACGCACACAGTCCGAGAAACAGGTACTGTCCGTCCCAGTGGCAAACTCAGCTTAGTGTGCTAACACACTGCATGTCTAAGGAGAATCCCTGACCCCAATTAGTGAATGTGTTACCCAAACCTTTCCTTAAACTCAACCCCTATCAGTTACTCATTCACACACATGTCCAAACTTCTAAGGGATTCCTTTTTATTTTGCCTTTGTGGCACATTTGGACCGACACACGAGGAAATACACACAGCAGAACATCTTTAGGGTAACATAAAATCTCTTCCTGACATAGCTAAACATTGCTGTGCCAATAGTGGCTAATGGCAAATGCAACACACATGCTCTGTGCCAACTGAGCTCATTCAGGTGTGGCTCTATATGTATGTTTGCCCAGTAACTCCTCATTTAGGGGGGGAGGTAAATACATCCCTATTTAAAGAACAGCGTGTATTTTGTCCTCTTCAACTGGCTGCACACAAACAGCTTCTTCTTAAATGAAGCACGAGTCGACCCCTCCAATTAGTAATCTCTTTTATCTATATTGAGACAGTAGGAAAGCTCATAGTGCTGTTAAGGGAGGCTCAGAAGGGCAGAGTTTGGTGTATTTGACCTTAGCCCAGTGGGAGAGTGGGTACCGCAGCCTTAACGAGGCCATGGAGATGGGAAATGTTCCTCAGAGCCTGGATGGGTTTTGACAAGTGGGAAAAAACAGCGTGGGCTGTAAGGATGAAAACTGCCCTGAGAAAACATGGCCCGCTGTAGCTGTTGGCAAAGCGGCTGGACTCCATTGTTATTACTGCCTCTAAATGTTGGCCGTCCTCTCTGGCCTTTACTTACCAGGCTGCTTCTGGACAGACACATAAAAGCAAGCATGCAAAACCACCTTTTACTGCTGACACCCTCGTCCATGGTTAATGTTAGTGGGTGCCACAACATAGTAAGTTCCAGATAGACAGATTTAACAGTAGAAAGACAGATTCAAGGCAAAGACAAGTGGATGGATGTCGGAAAAATGAACAGACAGAGGCAAATTGTTAGTCGTTTACAAAAACATTTCCTTCTTATTTGTTCAAGACTCAAAGGACTTTATTATAAATTCTAGTCAAGATACTGAAGTTTCTGAAATGCTAAGTACTTAAGGAAAACATGTTTAAAATGATACACAGGACAGCTTGGATGTTCCTTTTGATGTAATGATGCAACTAAAAAGAAATAGCATTTTTGATGTGGATATTTGACTCCGGTAATTTCATGCAGCTTTAATGGTTTGAACAAGCAGATACAGAATATATGTGAATAGAATATTTAACACCTCATTAAACACTTTACTATCACTTGAGGTGCTTTGTGGAGCATTTTAACATCCAAAGCCTTTGTTTTAAGTTGTTTCACGGCTTTATCTCAAAAACCAGTTTTCTGAAGAGATGGTCTCATCGAGCCATTTTCCACCTTAACAACTTTTTTAGGGACCAAGGGAACCATTTTAGGAACTAAAGAACCCAAACTGTGTTTCTGATAGAGGATCAAGGGTCTAAATCGGGATCGTTGGCCAACAAAAGGATTTTATGATGGGCCATGAACTGTTCAGGCAGACTTTGCATAGTACTCATAGTTGTAGTTTGAGTACCATTTCATAATCCATTATCAGAATAATTTGCCTACTCCTTATCGCTTTTCCAATCTGGTGGGAACGCAAACAATAATATACCAAAGGCGCTTTCACTTCCAAGTTTGGTTCCTGTGGTTTTTACAGTTCCTGGAAAAGTTTGACCAAAAATAACGGATATATTAGAAACCGAAGGATTAATTACGATTCCTCAAAACAGACACACAGCTGCAGAGAGGATATGGGCCCTCTTTCAGAGCAAATAAAGCCCGATGCTGCGTTCCGACTAAAAAATATCGTCTTGCTTATAGCCTGAACCAGCGGATGTTGTCAGTTGGGTTGGAACAATGATGGGCGACAGACTTGACAATCGTTTCAACTCGTAATTTGTCATAGTGGGCGACAACAGATGGCACATCAACAAAAAAACTTGAAACAAAGCACTATTTTTTGAATTTTTTTTTCTGCCTTTCGTAATGAATTCCATGACCTGTTCCAAACGATGACCAATAGGAGCTCCTCTGTGCTGCACCATTGATGAAAAGAAAGAAATGATGTCGTGCTGTGAGGATCGGGAACAGTTAAACACAGGGGAATGTTTGCCATTGTGTTTTCTTCCCGACTGAAGTTTGCTGAACACAAGACACCAATCATGCACACTGTCACTGTTTGTTTACAACAGTGGCTCTCAAACTGTGGGGGGGCCTCACTGGTGGGGCATGGAGCCACTGCAGAAAAAGAAAAAATACAGAATGAAAATAAGTTGAATGAATATGATTTATGAAGGGAAAGTTCACAGAATTTGCTGATGTTATCATGTTGACTTTTATTTCACTAACTAAACTTGGATTAGGAATATCTGACCATTTTTATCAGCTGCTTCCCATATCATTGTTAGCGATTTGTAAAAAATTTGGTAGAAAAGCTTGAGAACTACTTTGTTTAAACTGCTTTCCAGCACCTTTTTCACAGTTGTGACATCAGGCACATTTTGAAAGACAGCACACTGTGATTGGCTGATTTAGAGGAACATGTGCTCTGTCATGTCTCTTGGCAATATAGGAGAGAATTTATGAGTCTATAATTGTTTAATCTGACACAGTGAGACAGACAAAAACAGACTGACAGAAATACTGTGTAGTCTTAAACCTACATAAAGCTTTGGGTTTTCTCAATAGCAGAGATTGGACTATAAGTGAAAGACAGATGGAAAAATATCACTTCCAACTTGCTCCTGAAGTTGACTGGTTTAATTTGTTTACAATGGTTGTGCCAAGCTATCGCATTTAATTTGGCAGCAATACATTGAAATGCTTCAAAATGCTACAAGTGGCAGCTTTAATTAGACAGAACCGAGGCTATTTAGACCAGGACGGGGTGCTGCAGAGCGTCTTCGTGGTGAAATGCTTCAGTGAAGGAGGAAGGAGAAGAAACGTCAGCGTGTGGTGAACGAGTGGAGATGGCAGCCAAACACTCAGTGCAGTCCTCACCCAACATCAACAACACTAACTCAGCCTTTCAGCACAGACACACGAGCACGTGTGTGCATGTGGTACTCACAGACAGGATAATAATACACAACATAAATACACATATTCCTCCCAACACACACAAACATGGCGGAAAGACGTGCTAACTGCTATTTAAACAGTGCACCAGCGCAGCACAACATTGCTTTCAGCAGGAGCCAGATGGACACAACTTTGGTTTACTAACTGGAAACGTGTCCCTATATACAGTAAATTGTAAATAAATATTTCTGTGTTCCCGTTTTACAACTGCGTCACTGCAATTAGCCTTTCACATAATGATTTATAAAATGATGACAGAGGGAGAGACAATTTCCTCCCTTAATGAGGACGGCCTGCTCGAAGGCACACACATTGCTTATTATAGCTTTGGCACTCACATATGCACACACACATGCAAATGCAGTCAACCAGGCACATTTAGGCACACACATGCACACACACACACACACACCAATTTTACAACATATTGGTAGACAGTGAGAGGGACTGTCCCATGGATAGTTGACCAAGACCACATGAAAATATACTAAACCTTTTCTAGACATGAGTCACAACTATACATGTGATTACTAAAGAAAGGTGTGTGTGTGTGTGTGTGTGTGTGTGTGTGTGTGTGTGTGTGTGTGACGGAGAAATGAGTCAACAGTCTGACATACTCCACTGAGACTCCAGCTTTCCATCTTTTATTAACAGATTATTTTAATTCTTGAACTCATTGCACCTTCTTCTTCCTTTCTTCCTCCAAAAATAGAGTTCACGCACACACAAACACACACTCAGCAGACTGAAGGGGTTGCCGTCCTCCTTCCCCTCCAGCTCCTTCTTTTCCAGCCTTGGTTCATCACTCCTCACTCCTCCCTGCATCCCTCCAATCTCCATTTCTCTGATGTCTGCCAAAGGTTGTTCTCTCTTCCTTTCCCTTCTTCATTTCTCAAGCCTTTTTTTACCATCGTTGCCCTCCCCCTAATCCTGTCTTTCTCATCTGCTCTTCTTTTCTCCCCTCTTCTTTTCTTTCCCATCCTATCCTTTACTCTTCTCTCCTTTCTTTATTATTTTTTCTCTATTTTTTTCTCTTCTCTCCTCTCCCCCTTTAACTCTCCCTATTTAACCAAATTTGTCCTCTACTTAAAATTTGTTCCTCTTCTTTCCTCTCCTCAACTCTCCTCTCCTTTCTTTTTCTCTTGTGTTCTCATCTCCTCACCTCCTTGACTCCTCTTTCTTTATTTTACTCACATCTGTCCCCTACTTGACTCCTCTCCTTTCTCCTCTCCTTCTCTCCTCTCCTTCTCTCCTCTCCCTCTATCTTGTCTGAATTGCATTTTCAATGCTGCCTGTGTTTCTGACTGCTCAGTATTTTCCGCTCTGACTGCACTCTCTTTTATCTTTTCATCTCCCTCTTTCATGTGTTTTGCATTTGTTCCTTTTGTTCTCCCTTTGCAGTGCAGCTTATCTCTTCACTTGAGCATTTTTACAACTTCTCTCTCTTCTCCTCTCCTTTTCTTTGCTTTTCCTCCTCACATATTTGTTGTTTTAATCGTATCTTCCCTTTCTCTTTTCCCCTCCTTTATTTTTTGTGACCTCTGTGTCTTCCATCCTCTTTTGATTCCTCCCTCCTTCCTTTTGCTTATCTCTGTATTCTTCTTTCCCTCCTTTTGTTCACCTTTTCTCGTTCCCCTTTTCTGTTCTTCCCTTCCTTCACTCTCTCTTGCACATTTCTCATATCCCTTTTTTCTCCCTCTTTACTGTCACAATCCCTTTCCCTTTCTCTGTTTTTTTCTCTCCTTCCCCATCTCTCTCTTCTTTTTGTATGCAGCTCTCTCACATTCCAATGCATGAGTTCACAGCAGCGGGCTTTAGGTGGTCAAAGGTAACCAGCAATCATCACAAAATCTCATTCACCAGCTTTTTGGTTTTTTTACTATTCATTCATGTTTCAGCTTTTTTTCATTTTACATTTTTATGTTAGTGGAAAGCAGGACGAGCCTTTACTGCCTCTATTATCTTTTATTGTTTGGCTAATAAACAGGCAGCCGTGGAAGGACTCAGATCTTTTATTTAAGTAAAAGAAGTGACTGCAACGTGGAGATACTCTATCACAAAGTAAATGCCCTGCATTTAAAGTTCTACTTACTGGCAAATAAAAGCAAAGAAGTAGGCCTACTATCATCGAAATGTTGGTGGAGTATCAAAAGTAATAAGTAGTCGTAATGCAGAACAGCCCCAGATTATATTGTGTTTTGCATGCAGAAAATATTGTTACTTTCCATCACTTAAATTGTAACGGTAAAGTTGTTGTGTACACAAAGTTGTCTCATCTAGATCAGATTTTGGTTTGTGCTGATTTGTTCATTCATTCATTCATTCATGCCAACTTCATAGTGATCTACCCGTACCTACATTATAGAAGAGTCTTCAATCAACAATCATTTTGAACCAGAAAAACTGAATGAAGAAAATATCACATACTATTTGTATCCATTCCTTTTCTATCTCTCTACAACCCAAATAACAAGCCTTTCATTTTTGTCTTGGGCCCAGATTCTCTCTGAACAGAAGCTGCTTTCAGCTTCAGCACATCTTCAGGGTTTTTTGTGCTCTCTGATTTCTGCTGATGCCATCTTTTTAGCTTTTAGAGGAAATAAATGTATCTGTGGCTGTCTTTCTCTCTCTCAGTCTTAATCCTCTTTCTTTTGTCTTTTGTCTGATGTTATTTCTCTCCTTTCTTTCTACTTAAACACTTCAGAGAAACAGGGAGTATAAAATTGGAGAAGAGACAAAGAAGTATCCAAAGACAAAATATATAATTGTGTGTGTGTGGTGGTAGGCCAGATTATTGTCATGCCGTGAGAAATACAGTGACCTCGACCCTTGGATCTTTAAGACATTAAACTGACAAACTGATTTACACCCAGAGAGAGAAAGACACATCAGAAAAGAGAAAGAGAAACAACAGAACGAGCAAAGAAAACACTGAGAAGAAAAATGGCTCATTTGATTTTCTGCACTCGAGCGTCATGTGTGAAAACAGAGAAATTATTGTGTTAAGTTTTCAAAAGCTCAGTAACTGTTAGATGTATAGACAGAGGAAGACACACAGCACACAGATGAAAACATAAAGGCTGATATAGTTGGAAATCAAAAGTGAAAAGTCAAAGGAAATAAATGAAACAAAAATATCAGATTGAGACAAAGAAGGTGGAAAAAACAGGAGTCATGTTTAAAATACTGTAAAACATGTGTGTGTGTCAGGTGGAGGACCTGCTGGTTGCCATGGAGAAGGTGAAACAGGAACTGGAGGTGATGAAAGCCAAGCTGTCGTCGACTCAACTCTCACTGGCCGAGAAGGAAGGTCACCTGACCGCCCTGCGGGCTGAGAGGCGAAAACACCTGGAGGAAGTCCTGGAGATGAAGTAAGAACACGAAAACACGCGTTTTATTACATGTTTAAATATTCTAACATGAACATGAACAGATGAACTTAACAGTAACATCGACTGGTGTGAACTCTGATGGATATTTTGTCATCTGTCATTTTTTCAAAGACACAAATACACCTCTGACAAACACACACGGTATAAAAATCTCTTTCAGCCTACAAATTTGTCAGTCCCTAAATCTTTTTATCTCTTCATTTTCTCTTTTGTGCAGATGTGCACACTTTTATTAAGTCATTTAAAAAGTTAGCTCACCCAAGTCACAGCAAAGAATAATTCTCTTATTATCCCCAGCAGTCTTTAGCCATGCATGTTTTAGTTTAACACACTCAGTTTTTTCTGAATCCCACTCGAAAGGAATTTTGTTTGTGCTCCTCAAAGCATAAATAAAAATCAAAAGTTAATTTGCAGCACTTCTGTGGATGATTCACAGACCTTGCTGTGGTCATTTGAACCTTTTTTAATGCAGAAATACTGCAGTCTTTCCTCTTGTAAGTAAGCATGTTTGGTACACACAAAGCTGGGTTGACAGTGGATGAGGATCATACTGCAGGAGTGGTTTCCATTGACATGAAACTTTTCTTTCAGGGAAATCTGGTTGTTGTGGATACAAACTGACAACAGCTGCTTTCCTCCGCTGAAAAACAAGCTGCAGACTTTTTAGTGCTGCTGTTGAAGTATTTCACAATCACAACATAGTTTTTTTTTTAGGTAATATATTTCTAAATGTTATTGCTGTGGATGTTCTGTCCGACCACAGCATTAAGAAATACTGTTTAGCAATAGCCTCACCTGTAACTCGACATCCCTTATGGTGTTATCATGCAAGGGGTCACATGAAAAGTGTGATTCTGGTGAGAATTTTTCAATTGTTCAAGGCCAGTGATACAGCACAGAGATGAAGTTTTATGCTTAAGGCCAGTTGGTTGCTACATCATCTGTTTGTGTTTGTGAAAATCCCCAAAAATTTGTGACTGTGCAGACTTTATGCACTACAAGAGCGCCAGCTGTGCTCGAAGAACTGACTGCTTGTTTTGTGAACTGTATATATGTTCTGCATTCCCCAACCTTCATCCTAGTATTGCTAAGAGTGGCAGAAATATAAAATATGAAAATTCTTTTAAAAAAACTCTCAAAATTAACACACACAGTCTCAAGGTTCCAATCATTTGTCGGTTCCTCTCATCTCTAAAACTCAGATGTGACCTTCAACACTTCCCCCAAAATTAGCATCGCTTATGATATCTCCAGTAGTTTCCTAAGTTGCGTCAGTGTTCCAGGAAGGTGGTCACTGGTCACATTGACGTGATCTTCACCCGACACATCATCAACTCTCCCTCTCCTCTCCTATTTTATCTCCTCCCTCTTTCTCTATGCACTTTAAAGCCATAGAAGTAAGTAGTGTGTTAATGCAATAACCATGTACTGCTGTCTAGCTCTTCATATGATTGATTACATACTTAGACACCCGCACACACTCATGCATATGTTGTAACTCAGTGTAAATTTTAATGTAATTTTAATAGATGGGTTTGCATTTTAAGTGCAGCTAAGAGGAGTCCAGCAGTCCTATGATTCCCTGTATTTTCTGCTGTTTTACATCCTCACTGAGACCTTACAACAAGGTCTAATTTAGTGGAACGACGCTTAGGGCTGAAATCGAAGCCAAGGATAATGTCCGTGTTAGCATGTCCTGCCTGTTTAAGCACGCTTTGGGACTATCTTTTACTTTGGCATCATGGGAAAATGAGGGCATGCACTGTGATTTAATTTCCCTTCACTCTGTCCTCTGCATTTTCTACCAACTGTGCATTTTTTTTTGTTTTAGAGAGATATATAGAGAGTGAGTGTGTGTGTCCAGCAGCATGTCCATTCACAGGCCAGGTGAGCAAGTTATTGGGCATTTTATCGCCGCGGAAACGGCCCGTGTGATTATTACAAGCATCAGTGCTTCAGAATGCGTGGCCCTGTTTCAGTGTGTGAATCTGCATGTGTGTGTGCACTACGATTGATTTATTGACTTCTGACTTGTACAGCGTTCCTTTAAGAGAAAAACAGGCGCCATGTTGAATATTTATGCAACAGGCACACACATGAGTGAACACACACATTCGTATTCACTTTGAGTACACACACACACACACACATATGCCCGATTAAATTTAAGACTCTCCAGCGAGCAATCTGTGCTATCATTTAACTGCACTGTCCCAATGGCAAATTATGCACTTGTGTTTACATATGAGTGTAAATCAGTTGTGGTTAACATCCCCATAAGGCTCCAGTCACCACTTTGTCCCAACTCTCAGCTGTGGTGTGACTGTGTGTTTCCATACACAGATCATACTTTCTGTACAGAGACCAAATATTTATTCTATATTAAGTTCTATCATGTGTCATATATCTATGACTTACACATTCAGTATGTGATTAAAAAAATATTTATTTGACCTATTCCATCTGACATTAGCTTGTTTAAGTAGCTTCTATACTCCGTCTTGACTGCTGTGTTTTCCAAAAGGCACTTTGGGCACCTTTGATGTTATTGTACTGGTATGCTGAAGCTGTTTCAGCAGCTTTGACTGACATGGGAAAAAAAATGCATTTGTATCTTGTATTGATACATAACAGGCAAATAGAGCACTATTTTTCCTTAAATTTAAGCCACGTAGCCTCTGACAGAAGGCTTCACAGAAAGGTTGACACACCCTTTTGCTCTCTGTGCTCAAATAATATTTTTGTTTCAACAGTATTGATTGTGAAATATATTATCTATGTATTAGTGGCACTGTGATCAGCATTGTTCAGCAGTTTGTTTGTTACACTTTGTTTTATGCATACAGTTTTATGCATAACACTCACTTTTCCTACCTTTTCCACTCGTAAGCTGGTTGTTTCCTAGTTTCTGACCCAAACCATACTAGAAACTTCTCATACGAAGGCTCACATGAATTGCCTGCTGGGGTTTATGAAGAATTGTTGCATTCATATGTGATTATATGAGAACTTACTGAAAAAACAACACTTTCATGTACTGCCTTTGCATAATACATAATATTTTTTCAGGCTATAGTAGAAAAACCTTCCAACATATTTGGGATATTGAGTATCTGTTCCCCCTCAGTGGAAAGTTTCGATGTTTCAGGTAGCTGCTAACTGTCTTGCTGTGAGTTATGTACATTACACCATTGCTCATATTTTTCACAAGACATTAGGGTTTGGTCAGCAAATACGTCATTTGTTTCTGGCTTTCTCCCACATGTAAAACATGAGATGTTTAAGGTGGCTGTGTCCTGTGTGTGCATATATCTTGGTGTAATGCACATGAAACTGTCTCTGCATACACAGGCTGCCGTAACTCTGCGGGGTTTGATGTCTGATTTGTTGCCCAGTTTTACATGGGTGTAAGGTTTAATGTTACTGTAAGACATGATATACGATACGGCATGTTGCAGAGGTTTCTAGGACAGACATAGAATATATTAACACACATGTACACGCATTCAACTCCCATGCAGAAATATATACCGACTGCAGCGTGAATATGACATTCTGTCTCGCTTTCTCGCCTTCTCTAGTTTGCTTCCTTTCTTCTCTTGCACACACACACTCATGCACACCATGATGTAGCTGTGTGTGTGTGTGTATGTATCTGCTTTTGTGCAATAATTTTCACCAACTTGTTATATATGTCTTCTTTACTCTAACACTATTCTAAACTTTAGTCCCTGATGTATATAGTAAATTTATTTAAGTGTGTGTGTGAGACATGTATGTCTTGATATATCCTTGACATGAGTAAAAATCAAGATTCTTATGTGTGCCTTATTCACATAAAACCACAAGCAACATCCACAAACATGCAACATGCGCTGATATAATGTAAACACGCATGTGTACATACACCAGTATACATTAATCCAGAGAGATAGAAAACACACAGACAGAACTACACACAGATATACACACTGGCCCTTCAGGGCTCCAATATGCGTCTTTCCCACTGATAAATCATCTGCAGCGACCTTCACACTTACGCACATGCTCGTAAAACACACTTACAGACATATTTTCTTTGTGATGTACATTAAATATGCACACACTCTTTTTTTTTCCAACCC
>JAPZDY010000015.1:9793660-9812593 GCA_029783645.1 Ctenochaetus hawaiiensis | reverse complement strand
AAATATGCACACACTCTTTTTTTTTCCAACCCTTATGTGTACTTGTGGGCATGTGTGTTGTCATGTGTTTGTACAGTTTGGAGTATGCAGGTGTGTGCGCGTGTGTGTGTGTGTGTGTGTGTGTGTGTGTGTGTGTCTAAGTGTGTATGTTCCACAGCCAGCTGGAGGAATGTGCTGACAGTGTGTGTGTAACAGCAGGACGTCAGGTCTGAAATCCCAATCTGGATGAATTAAGGCCTATTTTCCTTTTTGCTGTTCTGCTTCACAGACACTTAACACACATCCCAGCCTCAGCCTCCTGCCGTGGCACACATACACACACGTTATTCTGGTGCAGTTACGTGTCTAGATATCGTGCATGCAAGACTTGATGAACGTGAGGCTCATACAGAGGATTTTCTTGACTTTTTGAGAATACTTGAAAAGGAAAAGAGAAGAAAAGAAACAAATAGTTTAATTTTATTTGAATGGCCCAAAATCACAAACTTTCCTCAAAATGCTTTTCATGTGTACAACATGCAACAACATTAATCCTTAGGGTTAAAATACATCTCATTGTCACCACAATTGAACTTCTCAAACTAATACAGTCTCACATTGTTTAAGTTAATAATAGCACTTGCAATTTTTATTTTCTCTTCAGTGAATTTGCATCAGCTTTGCTTAAATAGCAGTTTTTAGCCATGTCATTTGCTTTGCCTGAGAGACTCAGATCATGATATGAAGAGGCCTCACAAATTTGTAAAATTTCCTTACTTACCTCTCTGAAAATTATTGGAAATAAATAAAGGCAGAGTTCAGGGTGAAAAGGGTCCTTGGAAGTACTAAACATACAGTCAACAGAACTTGAGAATTAAACAGGTCTACAAAAACGACTGTGGGTGAGATCGTTTCGTACGTGACCATAGTAAATGTTTTAATGACCTAATGTTAATTCTTTTAATCATATTTGTCTGGATTAATTGAAGGACCACTTTAAGAGGTTGTGAATGAATAGTAAACAAACATTTCAGTTTTAATAGTTCTCCACTGATAACATAGAAAGAAGCAAAGGAATGAGTTCTTCAGTCCGAAAGTTGATTCTTCATGTGTTTTGCTCGTTAGGGCGCTGAAATCCAAAACCATCTGTATAAATTAATTTAAAATGAGGTACAGCAAATATTTCTCAATTTCCAAACAGCCAATTGAATTAGTATGAATATCAATAACAGTCTGGACATGAGATCGGAGAAGTCTGAGAGAGGAGAGGACAAAAAGGTAGAAAAGAGAGCAGGTCAGAGGAAAGAAGATGGGCAGGATAGAAGAAGACACAAAACAAGGAGAAAAGCAAATAAAGAGGTCAGGGCAAGAGTTATAAATTTTTGGGGGGAGATGCAGTAGGAGGATAATAAAATGAAAGAACAGAGGCAGAAATGTTTTAATAGCAGAGAGAAAAGGAGGGAAAGCAAAGAGAAGAGGAGAAAGACAGCTGTCCAACAACAACTTTGTCGAGCCAACGAAACTGCCTGATATCCCGAATAAATTATATTTCCTCCGTCTCCGTCTCCCTTGCTCCTTCCGTTCATTCATCAACCTCCCAGACTACAGTATATACTGAATGTACAACCACTTACGTTATGTTCCCCTCCCTTGCAATATCCCGTCTCATCATGTGCGCAAAATTGTTGGTTAATTTATTGGTCATTATTTTTACCACGCAAGACTTATGCGTAAAAAATTTTTATGACCATTCGAATCAAAATTTATCTGTTGCAGCAAATGTTCTTAAACATAAAACAAAGAGACACTAATTTCTGTTTATTTGTAAGGTTGTTATGGAGATCAAACATTAATGTAGCTTAAAGAGGCCATTATTTAAAAACGGCAAAACACAAAGGCGTCACAATGCTGCAGAGAAACATGGGCGGTTATGCACTTTTGATAATGTTTTTGCCATTGCACATGGCCAAGACTTCCAGCAGCAGGCAACAAAGGGAGTCACATTTTTTGTGTTTGCTTTAGTTGAGAAATAAGACGTGATATTTTAGTTGTTTTCTCTGTGTGGGGGTGGCTGCCTCAGGCTGTGACAAATCAGGTGCTGGTAAGAGATTCACTTTAATTTTTTGATTAAAACTGCCAGCATTGCCAAAATCCATTTAGATTAGCTGGAACAAGATCTTCCGTTTACAGAAAAATATATAAAAATGAAGCTTTTAATGGTCACTTGGAGCATGTTTACATACAAACACTGTATTTTGCCCAACATGCATAATTAGACTATAAAGAAAGTCTGCAGAAAACACCAAGTTGCTTTGCTGTCTTCAGCATCCTGCAGAAAGAGCCTTGGCTGATGCCTCAAGGTGAACACTATAAATTCAATTTATTTCTCCTTTGCTGCTCTGCTCTTTGTTTTATCTCCCACCCAGCCTCCCTCTAACCTTCAAACCTCTCCTTGCATCCCTCCCTTCATTCCTGCCATCCGTCCTTCACTCCAACCCCTCGCTCTGACATTCCTTTCCCCTCTCTCTCCTTTTTCACTCTTTTTCATCTCTTATCCTTTGCATCCTTCCTGCCTTCTCTTCCTCTTTGCCTCTCTCCATCCTTCTCTACATTCTGAACCTGCATCTGTCTGGAAACGTCATTATCGCCTGATTTTCTGTCTCACAGGCTGTATTTCTCACTATCTGTCTACCTGTGTCTTCGCTGTTGTCACTACATACTGAAACTAATAAATAGTGTGTGTCTGTTTGTGTGTGTCTGTGTGTTTTCACGTCTGTCTGCATGTGTGCATGTTAGTCAGAGACCCTATTTTCAGTGGAACGACAGCTTTGCTCTTCACAGCCAGAAAGCCATCACTAACAATATGACTGCGATGTGTAAAAGACGCACACAAACACGCACGCACACAGCAGCCATCCAATCAGTGACGTTATAAATCTTCAGAAATAAGACACACACACACACTTACACACATACACACACACACAAGCAGTCACTTACAAAACCAGATGAGACAGCATGACTGCTTAGAAGCTTTTTCTCCCAGAGGAATGTTTGGAGATGTACACACACACACACACACACGTACACACACACACGCATAAAAATACATCCTCCCACAGAAATGCATGTACACATGCTTATGGTGTGCTGCCATAAGCCAGAGACAAGCGCTTTGATCCCTTCAGACAGCAATGAGATTAATCCACAGTGTGCCAAAGCAAGGAGTAGATGTGTGTGTCTGTGTATTTGTTGTGTGTGTATGACAGACATGTTGAGAGCTTAGTATGACAAAAAGGGGCACGCAGTTTTGACACTTAGTCTTACAAGCACAAATCAGGGCACCCCGCTCTCCGTCTCCCTCTTTTCTCTCCATTTTTCTTGCACTTTCTGTACTCGCCGTTCTTGCCCTTTTCTTGCTGACTTCTTCTTTCCTTTTGATTTTTTTTTCTTCTCCGCTGTGAGATACGGAGGGAGAGATTGAATCAGGAAAATAGAAGCAATAAAAGATGTTCTTTAGTTAGAAGTTATATTCAAATAACAGGGTTTTCTAAAAGTCTCTGAAGTCATGCAAACCAGTGATCTCCAGCCAAATATACAGCAGAGAAAAAGAGAGAGTCTCCTTTTATAGTGCTGACTCTTCTTTATTGTATTTTATGTGTAATCTGCACATGTATTCAAGAGTTCTCACACCAATTAAGTCTATTGAATTTTGCCGAACAAGAAGTATTTAAAATGAGTACAAGAAGCTGAGAGCAAGAGCAAAATGTTCAGACAGATGGACGAGAACCAAACACATCGGAACACAAAGAAACAAGTGGAGAGAAAGAACAGATAAAGGAAAAAAGGATGCGCCAAAACCTAAACTCGCCTGTTTTCCTCGGCTGATTACAGGTTGTGCATGCCAGGCTGTCAAACAGATCATTAAACAGCAATTAAAGAGGGAGAGGGAGCTATGAAGAGGGATAACATATCAGAACGTAGAAAACAAAACAAGCTTTTTTTTTTCAAAGCCTCTGATTGTATGTTACAAGTGCCAAACGATTACATTTCTGTTCTGGAAATAATAAAACTGCAGAAGACAGACAGGCAGAGAGGAACAGGTCAAACTCGAGATAGAAAGAAAGAGATGCTTAGCAGGAAAGACATTAAAAGCAGAGAGATATAACAGAATTATAACCTGACAGCTCAGCCGTCAATAGTATAATCACGGTTATAAATTACTGCACTTGTACAATGTAAAGATGTCATTTCCATTCAAAATCTTCATCTTCCTTAATGGCAAAGTGGCCATTAAGGAGGCTTTAGTGACTTCCACTAAGGAGAAATTTGCATCAGAGAAAAATACCAGATCTGTGTGTAGCAATGACAAGACTAGACTAAATTAATACATGAAACTGGCATATTTCCATCATGTTTGCTCGCTGTTTTCCACACCTCAAAGTACCCTGCTCGGAGGATGGCGACTCATATTCATGAGCATTTTCTCTTATCAGTTTTCTGAGAAGTTAAAGTTAAAAGTTGCTTTATATTTGGATGAAAACCTTGCTAAGGAAATGACAAGATGCAATTAGATGCATAGTTTGCAAACTCTTCTTCTCTTCTTTTCTCAGAGAACTTTATGCTGTTGAGATTGGATGCTGATGGATGATGCAACGAGAACTTTGTTTAAAACTCTGATGCCTTTTTTTGAGTCTCCTGTTTAAAAAAAAAGTTGCTTTCAGGCACTTTATTTGTCTCCTTTTGCTTCAAATACATTCAAGTGTGATCAGTTTGACCAGCATACAGCAGTGAGAGTCGCACCACAGGGAGCATCTGTAGCTACAGCAGAACAACAGGAACATATTTGTCACTCTCACATTGTCGATAAAGCAAAAATGCTTTGAAAGATCCTCTGTCATAAACATTCGGGAATGGCAGGTGTCCATTGCTGTGATTGGTTAGTGTTACAGGAGTGAGCTTGTGCTGACAGATTGTAAGCAGATGTCTCGGTCTCTGAGGCAAAACGTCGAAATGGATTCACTGTAAAGATCCACGGACAAAACACACAAGACAAAACTGCATCTTTAGTCGCACTTCTCAAAATGTGTCTGTGTGAATGTGTGCCTGTGTGTGTGTGTGTGTATGTGTGTGTGTGTGTGTGTGTGTGTGTGGTCCCATGGAAAGACCTCCCGAGGACCATGGATAATGCATTTTTACACCTTTCTTATTAGTCACAGTGTGTGTTTTCAAATGTGTGTGTGTTTGGGAGAGAGAGAGAGAGAAAGAGAGAGGTGAGGGAGCAAGAAAAGTGTTTTTTTCAAGAGAAAAAAGGGGAGATGTGTCAAGAACAGATCCTCATTCTGTCATGCTGTAGTCCCACCTGCCCTCCTCTCTCTCTCTTTCTCTCTCTCCCCCTCTCATTGCCTTTGTCTCTCTGCCTTTCTTCCTGCTACTCTCTCCATTCCTCTCCCCCCTTTACGTCTCTTTGATTTGTTTTCCCTCCAAATCCTCCAGTTATTTTATTCCCTTCCCTGTCAATGCTGTGTCTTTCACTGTTTGTGTATGTGTGTGAGTGTGTGTGTTAGTGTGTGTAAGCCTTCTCGCTGTCTTTCTTTAAGCCTCTCTGATGTACAACAGCTCCTTGAGGGGAGCTTTTCTCTCCTTCTTAAACACACACACACTCTTATCCTATGCACCAGCTTTAACCTATTTTCCTAACACGCTCTTTCTCGCTCTCCCTCACTTTTTCCAATTCTCTCTGATGGTCTCTCACCCCGTCTTCTCTCTCCATACTAAATCATTCATATCCAGTGTCTCTGACCCACTTCCACCATAGTTTAAGGCACTCACACACACACACATACACACACAGCTTTCTGAAAGAGCTTGCCAAAAATCCTGCTGTTCTCAGTGTGTTATTGTACATTATACAGTGGGCTACTTTAATCTAAGCAGCGTCAGTCAAAGATAAAACAAAGTTTCTTCCAACTCAGGACCTGACTGCTGTGCTGACATTTTCTACTCTTTTCGGTTTCTTACAGCCTTAATAAACAAGTGAACTTTCAAGATCATAAACACACTTTGGTTTTTGGCTTTGAATAAAAAGCCTAGAGGGCATTCGCAATTCTCGATAATCATTTTTATCATTATTCTCCTCTTTCAATGTTCCGTTTTTCCCTTTGATGTGTTTGGCATAAAGTAACCCACGAGAACAATTTCAAAGTTTTGAATGCTCATAACTGCGGTAGGTGTCGATCATTTTCTCTAATAACTTCTGGTATAATCTAGTGAAGTGAAACTTTGTGTTGGCGCTTTTGCAGGAGAGAGGGAGCGGCAGTAAAATGGCTTACTATAAACCAAACCTTTATTAGCTGCCTTTGCTTTGATGCTGCACACATGGCGGGCCAGCACTAACAAATGTTTCATAAAACCACCTCTGATGTGTGCATTCATTGACCTGTGTTTTCTCTTGTAGGGCTATAAACCAATAAGTGGATACGTGTGTTTGTGTATTTGTGTTTAGTGCTGCTAGAGGCAATAGACTACAAGAACATTTAGTTTTAAAGGTACTATCAGCTCCATGTCAGATACATATAGTATGTTGGATGTATTTAATGCATAGCAGTGTGTGTTAATGGTAAACGGTATATAAAACTTAAAAGAGTGGCCCCCCAGCTTCATTTTTCTTTCTCTGTTTTTTACTTCTGACTTTAGTTCTTTGCTCAGTATTTTGAGCTGTGAGGCATAGCAGGAGTTCACATCAAAAGTGTGTGTGTGTGAGAGAGACAGAAAAAGAGGGAGAGTCCGCATGGAGCAGATGAGAATAGGGGGCCTGGTGCTCGCTGGTTATCTGCCCTAGGACAGAAGCTGTCAGCTGGGAGAGAAATACTACTCCGCAGGGCCCCACTCTGGAGACTCAGAAACTAAAGAAGTAGCTCTGTGTTTGTGTGTGTGTGTGTGTGTGTGTGTTTATGTGAGTGTGTGTGAAAGATAGAAAGAGTCTTAGAGGGATAGACAGACAGAGAAAGACATGAGGAAAAGCAAAGACAGAAGGAATTAAAGAAGGATTTAATTTTACATCTATGTGTACTTGTAGATTATGCACAGTCGTGTGTACCAGAGCTGTTGGTGCAAAGGTGTGTGTGTGTGAGTGTGAGTATGTGTGTGTGTGTGAGGTCTGTTAAACAAAATCCACCTGATTATCAGGCAAAAATCTGAAGGAAAGGAAAAGAAAGAAAGCATTTAAGGAATGAAAATAAAGTTAAAAGAAATGAAAGTGATCGGCAGGAAAATATTCTCTCTCCATCATAGATTTCTAACATCCATGTTTTTGCTTCTTCTGAATGTGTGTGTGTGTGTTTCTGTGTGTGCGTTTGTGTGCCTCCAGGCAGCGTTGGCTACCACTGAGAGCCAGCTGTGCCCTCCAAAATCTCACTCCTCTTAACTCTGCTCCTCCTTCTCTCTTCTCTCTTTACAACTACACATTTTCTTACAATTCAGTCTTTCAAAACATTCCAATCTTTCTGGGATTTTTTTCTTTTTAATCCACAGAACAGCAGAGATTGTGAAAAGGATTCAGGAGATGAGTTTTTCGCATACAGGCTGCAATCATACAGTTCTACAAAAAATTCAAAAGTAAATTTGCAGAAAATCTGCTGAGTTCTAAGTTTAGCACCCTGCTGAAACCAAAGTTTCACTATCTTTTACTTCAATTCAATATTTTTAAACATTGGATTAAATCTACAAAAGCTTCCATAAACTATAAAATGAGTGCAAATACATCTTTTTTTTCACACTGACACATCCCCTCAGTCTTGTACTGATGGGCCCATCAGGTGTTTTGCATGTTTTAAATGTCTTTTACTTTCCCCCAGGCATCCCAGCTGAGGCTGAGCAGACCTCAGCTTGTATCCACATGGTCACATTCCTAGATGTGAAACAAAGGAAATATTAAACTGAAACAAAGAAGTGTAATCTATCAAGGATGTTAGCATTGTTTTCCAGCTACTGAAATCCTCAAGTTTGACTGCACTAATAGTGTTTTCAGTCAGACATCTCAGACCTTTCCTGTTCAGATCAAATGACACAAGGAATGACAGATTCAGTCCACATGAACTGCTGCATAATCCCATAATTAAGGCTAATATTACATTCTTATATAGACTAAATTGCTTTGGTTTTATGTTTTTGTTGATTAAAGTTGATATATGTGAATGAAATTAAATATAAGCATCCCAAAACTCATTCATTCTTCCTTTGTTTTAAGCAAACCAAAGCACATAGCAATGATGATTACAGTAAATATGATTATCACATTTTTCTTAATCCCTTGTCGCCAGCCAAGTTAATCTGCTGATTTCACTTGCCTCAAAGCTCATTCAGTGTCTGGTCATTGAGGGTGGGGTAACTTTAGGAGAAACCTATTTCTAAGTCTAGCACTAAAATGCCTTAACAAGTCTGGAATATGGCTCTGTAGAGGGAAACCTCCCCTCACAGAAATGAGGTCGAGCTTGACACGCACCACGTCCTGCAGAGGTTAAAGAGTAAACCCTGGCGTCCTACAAGCAGCCTCCTGTGTAACCAGAGCAGACAGTGTCACAGCAAACAATGGGAGGCTGCTTTGTTCACTCAGAAACAGAGAGCAGAGAGGGGGGATTATTTCTAAAATAGCCCTGTGTTTGTCTTAGACAGAGACTGGCCAATGTCACGCTGGACCGAATCTACTTTCCACACGCACACGTACATGGACACACACACTTAACTCCAACACACGCCGATGCACAGGGTAAAGCCCTGAATACACACAGACAACTTGTGAACATTCACACACACTGAAATTACACACCAAGTACATCGGTATGAGCACATACACACCTACAGCAAGACATGCTGTCTTGAACATGGACATACAGCTGTCACTTGAAGACACACACACACACACACAGTCACACTCACTGTAGATTGCAGTGAGTGGGTGACAGCATGAAAGAGATAACGCAGCACACACAGGAAGTTGCTTTGGTGTGTGTGTGTAGAAATATGTGAGTGATCTTAGACCAGGCATTAGTGTTTCTGATAAAGTGAGGGGCCTTAAGTGGTTGTAGGAAGGAGAGATCCCCAGTGTGTGTCTGCGTGTTTGTGTGTGTGTTGGGGTTGGGGTCAGGTGCCTGGCGCATTTGTGTGTATCTGCTTACTGTCTGCCTTGTCGCCTCGGCGATGACATCATGGCACACGACCGCCAAACAACGGAAAGAATGCCTCCTGTCTTCTTTACAGACGCAGAGAGAGAAGAGGAGGGGAGATAGAATGAGTGACGAGGGACGGAGGGAGGAGGAGGAGGTGAGGAGGAAGAGATGAGAAATGCAGGGTGGGTGAGAGAGTTTGATAGTGAACAGGTGAGAGAGAGAGAGTCTGAAAGGGAGCAGAGAGAGAGAGTATTAATGTGAATGGAAACTTTTTAAAGTTTGAATAACTTGTGCAAAGTTCAGAATAATATTTGAACATTACAACCTTCATGAAACACAATAGTAATTCAACCTGTTTCAGTTTTTCTATATGCTTTTACTGTGTCTTTTTTACACTAAAAGTCCTTATTGGATGAAGCTACACCTCATAATTCACATCCAATACCAGTGTTCTGTTCCAACCTAGAAAGTAGGTTGCCTTTTATATGGTGAGGTGTAAAGTAAAAATGTGGAAGACGTCCAATATTAATGCAAAGACCTTACAAAACACAAAAGACCAAGAACGAAAGAAGGGCACTGGTTCATATATTCCAACATTGAATCTCAACGAGATGCAGGTGTGGAGAGCTCAACAAGCTGTAGGGCTGATAATCGATGGAAACAGGTGTGTGAATGGGCAGGACAGACAGGTGAATGGAAGATTAAGGGAGAATTGTGACTTAAGAGAAAGAGGCTGAGGCAGATGATGGCGACAAGAGGAACTTTCACCATGTCCTCACCCCAGTTTATTTTTTTCCCTAAGCTTAAGCATACTGTATATTTGTCATGTGCAGCCATTGTAGAAAAAAAGGTCTTAAGAAAAATGTTTTTACTGTATATATTTTGCAGAACTGTCCAGTCATAGCTGGTAATAGTGTTGGGGGAAAAGGAATTAGGCTGTTGGCATGAGATTCAATACTTATCAGATGCCAAAACATTACACAGATGTCAATAGTAGAATAGAACAGGAGTTTATAACTTTAGACACTTATCACAGCATCAATCATGTTATCCTCTTTCTCACTTAGTAAGTAAAGACTAGACTTACCTTGTTTACATTGCAAAGTAATCTACAAAGAATGTGGCCTTGTACATGTTTGACTCATTGCTGCATCGTTGGATGATGTTGTCTGCTACAAATGTTGGACCTGATTCAACAATCCTGCCTCTTTTTTTTTGCCCAAGCTTCTCTGTTTTGAGACCTCATCGGTGCCAAAACAGTGCTGTCATTGACATAAATGAGGAGGCTGTTTTTTACTGATGCTTTTGCTTTCCTGTATGTAAGCCAAGAGTAGATGTTATGGCTTAACAAAGACGCCGTGACACCTGAGCAAATTTTATCAACACATAATCCTGAGACAAATATGTCACAACATAGCACACACAGATTGATAAGGATTCTCTGGAATGGATAGATATGTGGTGTAAAATTAGCAAAGCATTTAAGACGAGAGATGTTGCCAAAATAAGGAGAAGACCTCTTCAACAAGCTTTATTGTACAGTTACTCTTTGTAGACCTTCCTTTATTCCACTGTGCTCTCCATATTGCTCCAAAAAAGGAGAGACTTGAAAGGAAAGTTACAGATCTAAGGCTGCACATCCACTGGGAATCTTACTTTCTCACCATGCTGGCTACACTGTCTTTGTTACTTTCAAAGGTAAGGACACGTTGCCAGCTTAGCTGAGAGCGTACTTAGTTTTTAAAGAGCCCTCTGACAGTAGAATTATCTTCAAATTTGGCAAAAGAGAGCTGCACTTGAAACAGATTTTAATGATCACATAGCAACAGCAGTAGCCACAACCAGCACTTGTTATAAGCACATGTTTAGCACTGCAAGCTGAGAAGGCCAGGCAGAGAGTGCTTTAAGTATATGTGTGTGTGTTTGTGAGAGATGAAGGGAGAACTACTGAGAGGCTTGGAATGAGACGAGTGCATCTGGAATAAATATCATTTTATCACCAGGGTTTATAAGTGCCATGTGCTGGCAGGTAACTCTCAGATATGGTATAAAACTAGACGCACTGTTAGCTTTAACAAGACTAATGTTCCATTAGCCTTTCTCTGTATGTGTGCGTGGGTGTGTACGTGATTCAGCATGTGTTTGCATCAGGGTTAATATGAAAAAGGGGAGGAAAAGATCGTGACAGTGGCCCAGTTTCTCATAATCTGGAAGAGAACAATTGTCCTGATTGCACAAAGAAGGAGATGAGCCCACTTTTTTTATTATTATTAATTCATAAAGTACTGAAATAGTCAACACACAGATGAAGAAAAGGAGGATTTTGGATTTTCACAAAATGACCGTTATTTGAAATGTTGTTTCTATCAGTAAAGTAACATATTAGGGTTACAGTTAAGACAGGGCATCGAACTCAACTTCTTTGTTTGGGTACCAACCCAGACTTTAGCTTAAAGAATCAAATATTTGCAATAGTTCTTGTTCAGATTTTTATGCTGTTTTTTTAACTCTTCTATTGGGTATTTCTAATTATTTTATTAATTTTACAATCAATTTGATCTCATCCAAGTTATAATGTCTGCTCTGTATCAGGGAAAAAATTCAACACAGATGCAATTGAGAGGTTGGACTTTCATGAAAACGTTTGCATATCATCTATTTTAGGAATTAAAAAAGTATTGTTTTGATCCAAAAATCTAAACATATACATTATATGGGCAGATGTTATCATTTAAGATAACATCTAGGCCTATTGTGAGGGTAATTATCGCTATCTTTTGCATCTTTTTGTTTCCTTTCATTCGTTGTTGTTAAAGTGTAATTTTACAATTAGTTGACAAATAAGAGTAATATGAGCATATTTCATAAAATCCCATGAAGTTACAATATCATTAATATCTCAAAATGTTGCATCTTTACTCACCAACCTGAAAATTATTAAACCAAAAAAGCTCTGAGCAGTCTGACGGTGACCAGACTTTGCCCCAGGAATCGATCCTCTCAACTTCCTCAACCGCTGTTCCTGACAGGATAGCTGCAGTCCAGATGCATGCTGGGACACTTGTACGCTGACAGTGTGGTCGATGAGGTTGACCAAAGAATCTGCGAGTCTTCATGCAGTCCAAACATGTAATCTGTCTTCATTTAGACACTCTCATCACTGCATTCCTCACTGCACCACTGTGTCTGTATGCGTGTGTCTTCTTACTTAAAAATACAACGAAGGAAAGAAATGAGACTGGAAGAGACGAGCGAAGCAGGAACATATTTATCCTTTTATATGCAAGTTTGCTCTTTTGTGCGTTTGTGTGCATGCGTGATTGTGTGTGGCCAATCGTTGAGCCATGTGGGATTCTGGAAAAAACTGTTGTGATTTAGATTCTCTTCGGAAAAATACAGAATTCCGAGAATTCGGAGACTTTGCGTGTCCCTAGAGGAGGCTCGGCCAGATCTGTGGCTGATGGGATGGATGAGATGCGGCTTGTTGCTTCCTGACCATGGAATGCTATCTATCTGTCAGCCAGACCGAACATCCACAAGAGATAGTGAGAGACGAGGTGGGCTGGAAAGACTGACAGAAGCTAGAGAGGAATACCTGTATGGAAACGGGGAGTTGGAGGTATTCATGCTCATTTGTGGAGCTTTGGATCCAAACACACTGCAACTTAAGCACTTTATTAGAAGCCAGGTGGCCTTGTGAAGTTAGGAGCTTCGAGCCACCACTTTTCTGATAAGTGCTGCTCTGCTAAAGTGTCCATGGGCAAGACACTGTCCTTTGCCAACTCTAGCTAAGTCAAACTCTCTCTCTATTAGCAGGATTAATGTGTTTTTTTCAGGTAATAGCTGCTCTGCTGGGAGAGAGAACAATTATTTTATGCCACTTTGGCTTTCATTGGATGTAGTTGATATGGAGAGAAACAAGGGCTGTAGAGACAGAGGTAAAAAATGCAACAAAGATTCCACCATGAAATATTTTTATTGCATGATACACCTCATCCTTGGGGAGGAACTGTATATTTGCAAAAAAAAAAAAAATGCCAAGTTTATCCTCCTAGATCAGTGGTGCTCCAATTAAGAGGACTTTGCTCTTCTTGTTGACATGCCATTGGTTCACCAGAACATTAAAGGTCGCCCAAAATAGTATCCAGCCATGCAGATAGTTTTGGTTTCCTTTGTCCAGATTTTGAGATATCCATCCCTGGGATTTTTGCGTTCACCTAGATTATAAGGGAATCTTTGAGTGGAAATTCTTTGTGGTGTTCATAAGGTTTAAAGTGACATTTCAGAAAATAAAACATCACAAACATCACGTGTTCCTGTCCTTTTTACTCTGTATCCTGAAATTTTAAGCAGATTTCAAGTAAAAGATATCAAAGATTAATAGTCTAGATGACAGTTTTTCAATGATGTGAGCACCAATAGCATAGATTTAGTCACCTCCCCCATATTTAGGTAAAGACAGAACCCTCATCTGTCTCAAAACCTGGGAAAATAAATCTAACACAGTTTATGTGGCAAAGTAAAAATAGAATTAGCAAGAAAAAAATCAAAACGGCTTCCTCTGATCTCTTCTACACAATTCTTAAGTAGTTCAGAAAATTAAGCTCTCACTATAATGAATGTCATCAAGCAAGTTTGGGTGTAATTTCATCAAATTAATTAAGTAAATTTCTACTGATTCTTACAAAATGCATGATTGTTCTCTGTACAGGCAAGAGGCGCTGCTGGCAGCCATAAGTGAGAAAGATGCCAACATCGCCCTGCTAGAGCTTTCTTCATCCAAGAAGAAGAAAACCCAGGAAGAGGTGGCAGCCCTGAAGAGGGAGAAGGATAATCTGGTTCATCAGCTCAAGCAGCAGGTACGACCGATCTGCACTCACTACCACACATACTTGGACACAAGGAAGGATTTTTAAAGATATTCAGATGTTTACAGAGACGAGTGGAGACAGAGAGGAAAAAGTGTGGAAAAGAGTTTAAAAAAAAAGGGTAGAGGGGGCACAGGTGAGGTGGCGATGACGAGGGGAGCAAAGAAAACAAGAGAGGCAGAGAAAAACTGAGTCCAGATGTGACCACAGTCCTCCAACCACCAAGGGTAAATTTAGGATTAACCTTCCCCTCCCACACTTACCGCACACACAAACACACACAGCGTTCAAATATTCTTCAAATCTCCGGTGACAACACTTTCATATGAATTCGTATTTATTTACTTTTTTTATCCGCAGATACACACAGGAACACACACAACCTTACACGTCACCGCACTGGTATGGATACACCTTCAGAGTTCAAGCACACAATGTGCACACACACACACACACACACACACACACACACAGATACTGATATGTACACACTTGCGTGGGCCAAAAACAAGGATATAAACATGACCAAATGCCTCTGTGGTTCCACACAGAGGTCTATTCACACACTCAGGGATACACTCACACACTGTAAAGGCTCTCGTGGGTCTAGTGAATTAACCAGCCCCTTAGTGGATGAATCTACTGGGAGTTTAATGGATTTCTTCTTAACTTAATTTTCTTCATCTGCCTTGTTTATTCTTACCTCCTATACATATCCGTCTTTCCTCTATTCTTCTTCATTTCCCTTGTTTCCTTCCTTCATACTTTTATCCGCCATGAGGATTTGTGTGATGCCCAAATGAGGGTAAGCTTAAAGTGCAACAGCAGATAGTTTTACTGGATCAACATCAATCAATAATTTGATACACAAGAGGGTCAAAAGTCAGATCTGTGGTGCTTTACCTAAAACAATCAAGGTCTTTTTCTAGTTATTTGACTTCATAATGGCTGCTCGCACACATGAAAAGCATTAAAACAATTTACTGACGAGGCAATTGCAAATTTCATTTAGATAAATAAATTGAATTTCCATTTTCATCATGCTGAAAATATTTTGTGATGTTTGTGTCAGAAAAATGTATTTACTGGATTAAAATGATTCCTTTTGTGATGATTTCATGCAAGAAATCTTAAAGTACAAATAATACAGAAAGAGAAAGTGGCCTGTGCTCATCCAGTGAACCCCAGTTACCACGTGCATTTCGTTAGTAACATCAACATAGGTGCTTTTATACCTGTATGATGTGACGTTTGTTAATGAGGTGGTCCGTTAAACCACTAATCCACTCAGCAGCATACATTTTTTATTCCTGCTTACGTGAGACCAACAGGCACACAAGCATATCAAGCATGAACAAGAAATTAAAAAAGAGCTTTATTGAAACATTTACTTCCCTTGATTTACAAACCGTGACAATACAGTGGTGTTCGAATAATCATGATGGAGTGCTGGTCTTCAAAACCATTCAAATAGATAATATTTAACAACACTGTTGATTTCCAGTCATTGAATATTGCCAAAAAGTCACTTAATGGATAGCATGAGCTCAAAAGGATTCAGCGAGATTGATGTCGCACGCTCAGGAAAGATCATGTGCATGTGTAAGTGTCAAAGACTGTTTGAATAGGCGTTTTTGAGAAAAAGCAGGTGGTGTTAGAGTGATTGTGTCAAATGAAGTCATTATAACACGCATCACTCTGCTCTCTCTTCCTACCTCATCCCTCCATCTCTCTACGTCCTATTTGAAGTCATTTATGACACCTCGGGGTCTCAAAGGTGGTTACTGACAACACAGAGACTCTACTGTCTACTGCTGCTGTGTGTCTGCATGTGTGCGTGTGCGTGTGTGTGTGTGAGCAAAGGTGTGAGCGGTTTTACTCCCCTCTCAATGTCCCTCCCTTTCTCTCTCTCTTTCTCTCTGTGGTGTCATAATTTTCAGTCCCTCAATGACAGATCACAGCCAAGACTTCCTCAATATTTCTCTCTGTGTCGTCTGTGTGTGTTCGTGTGTGTGTGTGTGTGTGTGTGTGTGTGTGACTAAGGGCTATTGTAGTATTTTTAGCTCTCTCCTTCAGATTGACAGATGGACACACTTTGTCCTTTGTCCCTGATAACCTTCCTCATACATCGACTTTGAAATTGGAAACTATGTTTTTTAAGTTTCTGTGATGAGGTTTTTGGAGAGCCATCACTTATCTGTGGATCAAAACATGTTAATCTTCTGTGTTAATATTGTATTTTTGTATTTTCATTGGTGTAAATGAGGGTCTAAATTCAGGCTCAGTACACCACTACAGTCTAAACAGAATCACTTCCTACAGAGACAAGAATGATTTCTGAACAATATATAGTTTATTAAAGAGGTGTTAGGATTTGTGTTATATACCAAATATTTCTTGCACTTTTGCCAAATAGCAGGAAGCTCTCTGTCCATAAAATTAGAGAAAAATGTGTTGTCAAACTTTATAGACAGAAAATTCTCAAAGTATCAGTGTATCAGTAATGTGTTAATGTAAATTATGCAGTGTCCTTCAGTCAGAAAATTGATAATAGGATGAGTAGAAGAGATGGAAGAGATACATAAAAACACACCTGTGTGTGTGTTAAAGAATACATGTGTGTTCCTGTTTCCTGTGTTCTGCCCTTTGACCCCCAGCTGCAGTGTAGGCAGGAGGCTGTAGATCAAGGTGACCTCAGCTCTCGTCACTCTCCTCTTCCTCCTACTTTCTCACAGTCTCACTTTTATTCCCAGTTTTATTTTCTACAGCAGAACATGAGGAGACACAGACGAAAAAACCATGGGAGAAAGACAGAGAGAGTTTTTTGTGCTGAAAAGTGTCTTAAAAAAATTAAAGGAGTGATTGTAATATTTTATGAAATGGAAAAAAGAGAAAGAAAAACGGAAGATGAGGAATATACCACTGTATGTCCCTGCAAGAGACACATGTGGTTAACATTTACAGGTGGTGTATGTGTGGCTGTGGCCTTGGTCATTGTTACTCACTTCTGTGGCTCAGGCTTGGCTCCTACATGGGCATTTTTAAGACTTTGGCTCTTTGTATAAATGACTTTTGGATGGATGATAGTTTGATATTTTCCAGGTTCCTGGTTAGGTGTTATTTTTTACCTCATCCCCAACAGTCTTGAATGATATTGCAGATATACAAAGAAATACAGAAAGACAGGAAACAATTAAAAAAAAAAAAAAAACATGTTTAAATCTCTTCACTTAAGCAGATTTTATGACAGAAATGACACCTTCAGTCACATTTAAACCTCTGACACTTTGAGTCTTGTGAATATACGAATGTGCGACGGCTGTAATTAAAAATCAACTGCAGATGAAAAGGCATATTTCTGGCATTTGAGGCAAAAGTCCCAATTTATGATTAGTTCAACAGCTGAACCGTTTAGCTACAGATGTAAAAATGTGCATGAAAGTCTTTAAAAACAGCTTCTTTACCCGGGTTTTGTTTTTGATATTCCTTTTTCAAGAGTCATGGAAATTTCAGTCATTTGTCTCCATTTTCACACATCTTACTGTTTGTCATTTTTTACTTATAATCACTGTGGTCTCTCCTGTTAGTGTCAAAAGTGAAAAAATGTGAGTCTAATCTAATTTATTACTCCCTAGAGCAGATCAGTATGAAATAATTCTCCTCAGTGCTTAACTCAGACACTTCTCATTGCCATTTGTAATTTTCCACTTATCAACAACTTTTTCTTCCTGACTGAGTAACTGGGGGGGGCAGACTAATCTAATTCTTTATCACGATTAAATAGTTCTTGTCCAACCATGACTCAGCAACTTTTCATTATTGATAATTGAACAGATATCACCAAAGGTTCGTCTTTCACCAGCGGAGGGTAAAACGAAACAATAATCTAATCTAATATTCCCCGGGGGCCCTTATCATGATGAAATTATTTTCCTCTGAGCATGACTCAGCAGTTTTCTTCCTCACTTCATTCCACGTTCATTTGTTTCTTATTCCGTCCATTGTCAGCGGGTTAAAGCAGGGAGCCGCAGGAAGGATGGATGGAGAGGGGGAGGGAGTAAAAGGGAACAATGAGGGAGAAGGAGGAGGAGGAGGAGGAGTGAAATAATGGTGTGATGATTAGATTAAGTGAGAAAGAGAGAATTGGCAAAGAAACAAGTGAGCTGAGGTCAGCATTCCTTGCAATTAGAGAAAAAGGGGAGATGTAAAGAAAGGCCTGCAAGGAAAATAAGGGAAGAGGATGAGGAGGGGGAGGTGTTAATATCCTCCTTTCCCTGAGTTTGTTCTCCTCTCTCCTTTTCAAGTTTTTTCTTGTTTCAACTCCTTCTCTGTCCTGATGCCACATTTTCTTGTCCTCCTATCATGTGCCATCCTCCATTTTTGGTATTTGACTTCATGGTGTGGACTTTTGGCCTGGCTAGCTCAGTCGCTCGAGCATGGGACTCTTAATCTCTGAGTCGTGGATTTGAGCCCCATGTTGGGCGAGATGCTTTTGACTACACTTCTCCTTAGATGAGCTGTGGTCCAAACGTTGAGGGACACAAGTATATTCCCTGCCATTAGGGTTCTCTAACTGCTAAGTTTTCTTGAATTTTTAAGTTATGATCTTGGGTTTTATAATAGTCATTTCAGAGATCCAGCTCTTGTACAATTCTTAGTGATCTCAGTCCATAAAAGTTAATGGAGCTCTTATACCAGACTCATAATTTCTTACAAAACCCAGCTATCTGGGCTTCTAAAAAAAAAAAAAACGGTCGAGAAGTTTGTGACCGTGCAGCGCTGAACTTTGACGGCCTGCAAAACAGAACTTCTAACATGCTTTAGTGGCATTTGATGCAAAAATACAAGTCGATATTCACTTTGAACTATTCAATCATTCTGCAAGTCTGTTTTTTTGCTGTCATTGTTATTTTTTAACA
>JAPZDY010000015.1:9775743-9793560 GCA_029783645.1 Ctenochaetus hawaiiensis | reverse complement strand
CCGTGCAGCGCTGAACTTTGACAGCCTGCAAAACAGAACTTCTAATATGCTTTAGTGGCATTTGATGCAAAAATACAAGTCGATATTCATTTTGAACTATTCAATCATTATGCAAGTCTGTTTTTTTGCTGTCATTGTTATTTTTTAACAACATTTTAATCAAATCTTTAATGTTAACTTGGAGAACATGCAGAAAATACTGTTTTTAGCTGAGAAAACTATTATATGAAAGAGTGAGTCAGTAAATAATTCAAAGGGTAGCAGTTTACATGTTCAGGGACTTTGCAGTAAGGAAAACAGGGAGACAGAGACAAATAAACATACAAAAGTGCATAGCTGCCAGTGTGTGTTTGGGTGTGTGTGCGTGTTTGCATGTGTGTGTGTGCGTGCGTGCACGCATGTGGGTGTGTGTTTACAGGTGCAGCGGGGACTCAAGGCTCTGTGCTTCTGTGGTTTCAAGATGAACTGTTTACTTTCCATGTTTGTTTTAAATGTATGTGTGTGTTTATTTAAAAGCTGTCTTTAGAAAATGAGGAAATGAATAATGTGTGTGTGCGCGCCAGGGGAGGCTCTCTTCAACTTGACTTATGTATATAGACACTCACACAAACAGACACTTGTATATGGTCCCGCACTGAGCTGAGTATAGTATCACTATCTCCTACTCACACACGCACGCACACACACACACACACACACCGCCACACTCACACACAGTTTTTCATTTAGCTTTCAAACAAACACATAAGAAAGTTGGAATTCACATATTTCTTCCAGTTTCTGTCAAACACACACACACACACATGCACACACACGCACACAGAGTCTCAGTCTGGCCTGTTTAAGCCCCTGTTCCTTGCGGGGCTCAGCGAGAGGCTAAGGGGATTTAGATTGTACAAGACTGACAGATTTAGACTGACTCCCTCCCTCGCTTTCTCTCCCTCACTCCCTTGCTCAGCTCCGGGCCTACTGTAAAGCTTGAAGTGTAACTATAACATGTGAACCAGAGGGAGCATCAAGGGAGGAAGAGAGAGGAGAGGAAAAGGGGGAAAGTTAAATGACAGCAAGGCGGAAAGCAAAGACATGATGGCAGAGCAAAAAGGGAAGAGATAACAATGATAGAAGTAAAAAAAAGGAAGAAGAAATGGTAAAAACAAAAGCACAGAAGTCTGTACACTGTATGTTGTTTGTACACCAAAGTGTCCCTGCCAGTGTGTGTGCATTGTGTGTACAGCACATAAAAGGATTTTCAGGTCTTCCTGTGTGTACAGTCTAATATTTGTCTCTGTCTCTATGGATGTCTCACCAAGCGGCAAGTTAGCAAGTCTTGTATTGTTCTGCAGCAGTTACTGTAACAAGCAACACAACAGGTGGCATTTAAAGAGGTGTGTGTTTGTGTTTTCGTTTGTGTTTGTGCAAGCATATGTGTCACAGTTTAAATTTACTGAATATGTATCTTTATTTTCAAAAACTATAAGCAGTACAACCTCATATTTTCAATTCTAACACACATGGACAGTGGCAAACTATCTTTTTCCGTCTTTTCTTCTTTTCCGTTTGCCCCCCTCTGTCTCTTACTTTGTCTCCTTATTTCATGCACACACACATGCACCAAGTGTGAGTTAGTGAAGGCAAAGCTCATGGCAGCCATCCAACAGTCTCCTCTCTTCTTCCTCTCTGCAAATTAACTCCTGGAGGAATTCAAGGCCGGGGTTTTTCTCTTTACACACACACTCATACACACACGCACTGTTTTATGTTGTTTTCTCAGACATCAGTGTTTTTTGCTGTCGCTGAATATCATGTAAGATCATTTTTCATGGTTTTTGTTGTAAGATATCAAAGAGATCTAATAGTTTGTGACTCTCTCTTTCTCTTTTTTTCTTTAGACTCAAAACCGAATGAAGCTGATGGCGGACAACTATGAAGACGACCACCTGAAGGTCTCCTCTCCAAACTCAGAGCAGCCCAACAATCACAAGCCCTCCCCAGATCAGGTTAGATCTCTGCTCGGGACACCAAGCATTTACCTGAGAAAACCTCCAGATATAATCCTAATCCCCCTAAACTCCACATCAAACTAATATCTTCACGCATGGCAGCATGCTCTAAAAATAACACTAGTAAATCAACCTGTAATGTTCATTTAAAAGTCTATATTCTATGGGGTTGGGTACCAAACTACGTGCCAAATACTTACACATAATAGTGCAGACTGTCAAATTATAGAGATAAAAAAAATAAAAAAAAATATTCATAAATAATGAATGGGACCCTCCCTTGATGAGGAAACTTTAGGTGAGGCATCAGCAGTTTCATTCATCTTCATATAACTAATTACTTGGCTGGATAAGTTGTCTTGGTGATAATTGGGCTTTTTTCACTAACTTAGCTAACATTGGTTTAGCATTTCTACAAGTATTAGCCAATGCTTAGCTTAGCTACTGTCTGCATCCAAAATTCTTTATCAAAATGCAAAACAGTATTCAAGATTGTTTAATATGTTCAAATGTAAACAGTACCCAACTCTGCTGTTCAGTTGAAAGACTTTGTTACATTGTCATATTTGACTGAATTAACCTATTCCTCTACTTATTTATTCTCTTTGGTTTAACTTTTCAAGTTAAAAATTTCAAACATTTCTGTACTTGCTGTGTGTGTCTACAATTTTCTGCTTTGACAAATTAACTTGCTGCTCTCTCCAAACACACGCTGCGGTTGGACTGAACTAACCAATAGGACGATGAGGAGGGCATTTGGGCCTAGCGAATCACATGCCTTCTATCTCTTTCTCAGTCCACCATTTTGTACAAACGGGTGAGCGTCTTCTTTATGTAGATCCTATCAGATCTGGATGTGCGCATCATTCATCATCCATACTTCATTCTTTTGTTTCGTGCGTGAGTTTGTGATCATGTGCTGGTGTTGTGATTCTGTCATTTTACTCCTGTGGCTGTTTTGTTTTTGTCATGATTAAGTCTTCCATCCTTTCACTGACATTCGGTCATGAAATCCTTCTTTTTCTCTGAGATTTCCCTTCACTTTTAGTGATTTGAGTTAGCAGTTTCTGAATGACCTTAATGACATCTGCTCAAAAACTAAACAAGAATGCTTTCAGATCAAGTCTTGAATTAAGTAATTCATCTGTTCATTGTCTCATCTCATTCTCATTAAACTCATTGTTTTCCTCTGATAATCATTTCTTGATTATCATTCATTTTCTTCATTTCAATTTTACCCCACTTTGTTTGCTGTTTCCCCCTCATCTCTTTCATGTCTAGAATTTTTTTACATGCACATCTAAACTATCAGTCAGTCAGTCATCACTTTCTCTCTCTTGTTGGATGCTTCACATGTCAGTCATCTTATCGTCTTTCATCAGATGATAATCTCTTGGCTGAACTTTCTCTATGTGAATGATAAAAGGATTTTTTTTTACTTGACCCTGACCTGTACTGTTTTTTAAATCACCAAATGGGAGTTTCCAGTATTTGTAGGGACCAAAGGTCATCGATTGCACATGCATGACAACCTTTAAGTGAAGCGGGAACAGGAAAGTGGAGGCAGCACCACATATGAGCAGCACATGCTGCTGTTAGTGCTGCTCTGCTCCTCCAGTGGGATTTCCCATCGGGATGATAAAGCCCAAAGGTTCACCAACGGATCTGAGTTTGACCCTGGTTATTAATTAGCAGTAGCGCCTCCCTGCTGAGAGAGACAGACCAGCCCGCACGCACACAGCTGACTCTCAGTCTTATTTCCTTTCTGTTTTCATGAGTAGTTACACACATGTACAGCAACTCTCTTCCTTGGTGTGTAAGGGGAGCAATTTGCCATAGCGCATTACATCAGAACAGTGTGTGATTGTGTCTCTTTCAAAAAGGGAATTCTGTATTTCAGTTGTAGACTGAAATGTGTCTCATGTGATATTAGATGCATCAATGAAAAAAGACAGAGAAGAGGTGTAGGTGTTTATTTCTGTTTAAGAGGTCAGAGTTTTGGTTTGTGAGGTTTTTCACTATTTAATAGTGATTTTGTGAGCAGTTAAACGGGACCTTAAAATGTTGATCTGATCTGTTGACATGCTTGTTAAATTTTTGATTTATTTTATTATTGTTGAGCTAGTCATAACTTTCCTCATGGAATACGGTTTGTAGGATGAAAAAACTTTATCTGCAACATGTTGCTTTTTGAGAGAAAATATCCAACTCAGGTTTTTATATTTGACTATTAAAAGAAATGACATTTTGGTGAACTTCAGCCAAGTTCCTTACCCCACATCAGTAAGATGAACTCCTCCAGCTTTACTGAAAATAGCATGTCAACGTTGATTTTTGTTTTATTTTATACATTAATTTAACCTTGGTGGTTGTTAAATAAGAACAGGGGACACAGTTATATTCACTATCAATTACTCTGTTCTCATCTTTCTTCATCAGTGATTGACAAGAAGGCAGAAAAATACAGACAATAATACAATTTTAGAAGCTTAAACTTGCAAATATTTAGCCTAACATTGGCTCGAACACTTAATGGAATATAAAAATAGTTACAATTTAAATCTGCCAGCCAACATGTTGATTATGTGACAATACAACTACAGATTTGTTGGCTATTACATCTTCACTATGTAGTGCATCAGCTTGATATAAGTGCCTTTCTTAAAGGCTCCTCGGCAGTGGTATGAACTGAAAGCCAAGCTTTGTAAGCTTTGTGGAGGTTTTATTTGAGATTTATTTACCAACCAAAATTTTACAAGATGTGTCACATCTGTAGCCACTGTCAGAGTGTTCTGCATTGAAATCCTACCTCCTCTATAGATGCTGTTCTTGGTCAAATAAATGTATTTGTACTTGTGTGTGCATGTGTGTGTGTGTGTGTGTGTGTGTCTCCGAGGAATCTGTGGTGAAAGAAAAATCCTGATTTCATCGTATAATGTGACCATAGAAGTTTCTTAAAAATGCAGCCAGTGAGTGAGGCTAGCTGAATGTCTCTCTTTGGAGTTATTTCATAGTACAGTACAAGTCTGGTAGGCAGGCATGGGAGGCTAATAAAGAGGTACAAACACACATATTTTGACACACACATACAGAGCCATATAAAGTTATGTCTCCTCTGGGATTGTATCATGCTACAGTAAGACATTGGAAAACACTGTGGACTCATTAAACGCACACACTGCATATGTTGAGTTCTGCAGGTTGTGTAATACAATAAAAACATGTAGATGCATTCATACTGCAAACCTTAATAAAATCAGTAAATTCAAAGACTTTTAGTGCTGAAAAAGACTTCCAGAGGTCAGTGTTTTGTTCCTATTTCACGTTGTTATAACTGTGGTAAATTCTGGCATATTTTAAGACTTTTGTTTCTGTTAGTCATTAAATATTTTTTTCAAAAGGAAAAGAAAGCCCTAGTGTTGTTATTTCTCTCTAAATGTCTTCCTTATATCACCGTCATTCCTTCCATTCTTTCTGTCTGTTTCTCATTTGTCCCGTATTTGATCCACAGAGCTCCGCTGCAGGTCTGGAAAGTGTGGACAGTCATTTTTTTTAAGCTTTCTGACAGAATAGTTCAGATTAGAAAGTGTGAGAGAGCAGCTGTTGCACACATGTTGAGTATGTTTTTGAAGCAGGAAAACCAGATTTTTAAGAGTTGTGTTCACATATTGTCAGTCTTGGAGGGATAACGTTGTTGTTGCGTTGCCATTGTCAGCAGACATCACAACATGCAGCGGGCAGAGGTGTTTTCGAGATGCAGAATATTTAAGGTCCCTGCAGCCTTTAACTCCATCATTTTGTCTTTGCCTGTCTTTACCCCTCCCTCGCTCTTCAGGAGAGAAATGTTCAGTAATGTATTTTGCAATGGACTGTAACCTACTGGCAGGTTCTCACTGGAAAATACAGTACCTGGCACTGTATACATCTTTGATAACAGTCCTGTGAGTGTGTGTGTGTGTATGTGTTTTTATGCATGTGAAAAAAGAGCAATTGTGTGTCAGGGAGGTGGTTTAGACTCTTAAACACACCAACAGA
Source organism: Ctenochaetus hawaiiensis (assembly GCA_029783645.1). Taxonomy (NCBI): domain Eukaryota; kingdom Metazoa; phylum Chordata; class Actinopteri; order Acanthuriformes; family Acanthuridae; genus Ctenochaetus; species Ctenochaetus hawaiiensis. Next base: position 9,787,525 of record JAPZDY010000015.1, on the reverse strand, counting down.
GTTAGAGTGGAAAAAACACGCACAAAAATACTCCTAGTTCCTCTGCGTGTGTGTGTATGTTTGCAGTACATAAGGTAAAGTTTGAGAATCAGAGGTGACAGTTACTTTGATTTACTGTCAGCTCTCATTTTTGCAGGGAGGAAGCTGGAGGAGAGCATGCAACAAGATTATATTTCTCCACAAAAACCACCCTCATTTATTTCTTTCCTTTGTTTGCCAGGATGCTCAAACAAATGAAGGTGTTGAATAATGAATGTTGGTATACGCAGAGGTTTATATGTTTAAAAATCTGCCTAGCAGCAGTTTGTTTTTTGCTTTGTTTTGACAGCTGAGAATGGCTTTCAGATTTAGAAAATATGTTAAAGCCGTGTGTCAGGAATTGGTACATTTCCTGATTTTTTTTTTATATTTAATCACATCAGTCATTTTAAGTACAGCGTGTAAGCAAACAGACAGCTTCTAAGTCGCTTCATATGGTGCAGTAAATGCAGGATGTAAGCAACAACGAACAACAAAGGATAAGATGCAAGTGAAAAATGGAGTTTATTGTATTGTATATAAATTTAACAAACCAAAGAGAGATGCTGTTTTTAAAATCCATCAGCAAACATGACATGGAGCATTAGTGTTATGGTTATAAGCAGTTTAAGATGCCTCACACAGTATTTTATTGCAATACTTAAGCTGATTAAAACTGTAGCTGCAGAACAATCAGAAACAAGTGTTTCGTATAAAATTGACATCACTCATACTGACTGAAAACCTCCACACTAACAGAGAATCAGTATGTGACTTTAAATGCATTCAGAATAAACATCAAATCAATACCTGAAATAACTTCACATGAATATTTGAAATTCTTGTATCTTAATGGCAAAGAGAGAATCAGATTAAAGAACTAAGGAACTCTGATATGTTAATGTGCTCTGTGTGTGTGTGTTGGTGTGTGTGGTGAGTGACAATGAGCATGTAGCACAGGGTGTGAACCGATGCCCCTGGGATCTTACCTTCACAAACACACACATCAGCCCTCTTAAACATGCTTCCTCTGCACTTAAATCCTGCAATTCTCCAAGGAGAACAGTGTGTGTGTCTTATCTGTGTGTGTGTTCTCGTCTCTGTGTGAATGTTTCTCTAGGGGGGCTTTTTCCCAAAAATGTGCAAATGTCTTTTTAGCCCCTCATTCCCACGCTCACACATGCACATATTAGTCATGGTCACTGTGAAACAAATGTTGCCTTTGAACAAGGGAGTCTGATTTGTTCTTAAGTCAGTTTCCTCAAAGCTGTTAACTTTGCTGTCTGGATCAAGACAAACAAACAAACCAGAGAACTTAAAGTTGTCTAACAATTAACAGCGTCCCGTTAGAGTGACTTTTACAACATCCCATTTTCTGTTCTCACTTCATTTCCATGTCTATTTTCACATCGTCTCATCCTGTTAGTTTGAATCAGCCAAGCTTTTCATTTTTAATTACTATTGTCTTGTTTGGTGTTGCATGTAGTAAGTACAGCAGCCTGAACTGTGCTCTGCTAACCTGGCTAAGAGACTCTGATAAGTGCTGGAAAGTCATGGACTGCACTGTCAGAGATCACTTACTATATATCATATATTTACTGGTGCCATTTTATTTTAGCATCCCAATTCTAAAAGTAAAAAAACTGAACTAGAAAAGGTTTTATGATGTGAACATGATACACATTTTAACATTTTATGGACACAAAAACTGCCTTTGTGCAACTCTACACTTCACCAATAGTGGAAAGTAATTTTTCCTAAGTGTCATATTAAACTTTCATTACTGCTCACTAAAAAGTCAGCTCTTTTGTTTCTATTGATGTGAATATGTCAATAAAAAGTGTTTTGTCACTCTGCCTCTTGCATGTAAATACAAAGAAAACAGGTGTTTTGCATTGAAGGTATTTAGCTAAATGTCTTTAAATGCACCTGTGTTTGCTCTTAATGCCTGTAAAAGATCTGTGACTGAAAGCTTGTGAGTCAATTAAAAAGATGAATGGATTGTTTTTATTTTCCATCCAATCCATTCAAGGTGGTAAGTGATTATGTAAAAGCTATAACAAATAGCTTTTACACCTCTCTCAGGTAAGACTGTGTGTTTCTGTTCTAGTATAGCTCTGCATGCGCCACCATTGATTTCCTAACTGATTTCCCTTTCTTTTATCTTTATCTCCTTTATCTCTTTTATCCAGTAATCACGGGCAGCTTTGACTGACTTGCTGACCAATTTGTTCACACTAAAATGGATCCGTCTCATTTGTTTCATTTGCTTTCCTCCCTCAGATTCTCTCTCCTCTCCTGGACCTCAATCAGAATCGCAGCAAACTGAAGCTGTACATCAGTCACCTGACCTCCCTGTGTCAGGAGCGAGACCCAATCATCTTGCAGGACTTCGCCCCGCCCCCTGCCTATCACCGCTCTGACTCCGCCTCCTGGCATACGCAGCTGCACAGCATGACGCAGGAACAGGTGAGACTGTAGGGGGTGTGTGTGTTAGAGTGTGTGTGTGTGTGTGTGCATTTTTTGGAACTTTACAGAAAAAGTGAGGACATTTTTCACTCCCGATTTACTGCCTCCTAATATCAGTCACTGAGTGTGTTTTCTGTGTTCTTGCATGCACAAATGCGATGATGTCTGTGTGTTAAAATGATCGTTCTCACTGTGCATGTTTTTGTGTGTGTAGGAGTAAGACACACACTGGTCCTCCTGGCAGGTTTTTGGCGCCGCCTTTGACATTATTGAAAAGATTTACTCTAGCGGGTCACCTGATGACAAGCTCCTGGCTGGGGAACAAATACCGTTTTCAGACGTTTTATTTTACAGGGAGTAAACTCTGCTTCGAGCTTTTGGTAGAACAAGGAGGAGGATGAGGGTTGTTTCATACAGAGAGAACGGAGGAGATGAAGAGTTTATTTATTTAACTGCCGAATGAGTTGACATCTGAGAGAGCAGGAGGAGAGCAAGAAAAAGGGAAGTGAGGATAAAGAAAGAAAGGTGAGGCGTGGGGAAAGTTGAGGAAAGGCTGGCTAACCTGCTCGCTTCAGTTAAGCTTCGTTGTCATGTTAACCAAAGTGTTTTCAGATATTAAACATAAACAGTGTAATATTAAATTTAAAAAAAAGTCATGGCTGTCTATAGCTTCCTCTCCCTTTCTTTCTTTCTTTCTCTCTCTCTCTTTCTGTCTTTTTCTCCATATTGAAAACATATCAGGCGATACAGGGTCACTACATGTGGTATACATTGAAAAACGGTAACTCTAGACACATACACTCGCCGAGCAATGTGACAGAGTATGTGGTTGGGGTAAGGCAGGACTAGTTTCCTACAGTCCTCATGAAAGCCCTATTGTATGTCTTAATGCTGGGAAGTGTCTCTGTTCAGCATGAGTGCTTCAGATATGGCACAGCATGGTATGGTGGTACTTAAAATAATCTGAGAATACGCTGAATGAACCTGTCATTTCATCACTGTGTACACTGAAGCCACGGAGAAAGGGTCAAGGTGACATTAATGGATGTATTATTACCGTACATGTTTTGCATTATCAGCTTGTTTCACACTCAACAAAACAGACAGGAGTTGCACATTTTTTCAAGGAAAAACTTCCCCTGAAATTGATAACATGGGCTGTTTTAAAGCTTATCTAATAAGACTGAATGCTTGAGTGAGGTAGTCCATCACTGAAACCCGGTGTCTGTTTTCCCTTAAGTTAAGTTAGTGTTGCATGATCTCAAGCAGTTGCAACATATCCCCCCTACCTCCCAAAATAACTCATATGATCACTCTGATTTGCAACATTTCGCTATCTTTGGTCAAGGGCTGATTGGGTTTAGCAATTGAAGGTCATGCATTCATCATGGTCTCAGTCGAAAGAAACCAATCTTGACTTTTGATACAAGACAGGAAATAAACTGCTCATAGCATTACATATTATTGCACAGCATAAGATAACAACATGTTTGCTTAGATCTATTTTATTTATTAGTTTTTTAGTCCTTTACTCACTTATTTTTTTTTATTGCGATAAAGTGAGGAAAACCAGTGAATTCAGTGCAAGGAAGGAAAATACATTAAACAAGCTGAAACACTCTTTTATCATCTGGAATTTTCAAACAGTAATAAAAGGCAAGGGATTTCTAGTAAATGGTTTAAAACACATGCAAAGACTGGATATTCATATTGCAGTTCAGTCAATTATAGATCAAAAACTAATTTCAGTCATTGTCTTTACAGTGTGAAATTACCCTTAAAAACCAAAAGGTTTTTTTATGAGAATCCTCATTTAATTGTTTGGTCAGAGTTGTGTGGGAAAAAAAAGTTGTTAATTATAAAACTTGCACAGCAACAAGGACACTTGTTCTGAAGTTTGAGGCTTTTGGTGAAAACCCTTTAGTTTTTCTTTTCTTGCATTCTTCTATCTTCTTCAACACGTTCTTTCCTCTTTCCGCCATCACTCTCTAAACTTCCTTCTTACTTCAGGCCTTTGTTTTTTTCTTCCCCTTGAGGAGGAACATTCCTCTTGTCTTTATTTTTCCACTTAAGTGCCTCCGTCACCATTACCGTTTACTCTATCTTTCTCTATGTCGGCGTAGATGTGGGGGGTAGTGAGTTTTTAAAATGCAAGTTTTTTTTTTCTCTGTTTTTTGTGACATGTTGCCCACAACAACATCACAATTTGAATCTTTTTTGCCTCCCCTTCCCTCTCTGACCAAACCCACCCATACCCAGGCAGTGCCACTCGGCGCCATGCGTCTGCTTCAGACCCCGACCCTGCCTACACACAATCGCAGACACACACTGCCAGTCTTTCATTGAGGCCCATGTTTTCTCGTTTTCCTTCATCATGTGTCACCATCACCCTGGCTGACCTTCTTAATGCACACACACACACACACATACACTCTCACACACAGACTCCCTCCAGACGACCATGTTCCAGTGTGCCAGCCTCTCTTTTCTGTCTTGTGGTAAGAGTGTGTGTGTGTTTTACAAGCTTCTCCTTGGCTCTGTTAAAATGCCTGGCACTCTGTAAAGCCATTAGGATCATACTAAAATAGCATGTAAAACACACATGGTCAGATGCACAAACACACTCATGGAAACCCACATAACCCACTCCCGCACATGCATTAACATGAGGGCACAACAATCATGAATGACCATCAGAGACTCGTGTACCCGGCAGTCCGCCTCTGAAACTCAGGCTGACGTTTTACTAACGATGTCAGATGTAACTTGTCTGCTTTGCCAAATCCAGTTCAACTAACTGGTTCCATTAAGAGCAAGAGACCCTCAAAGCGACTCAGCTGTAAGGCTTTGAAAAGGCAGGTCTCTGGTCCTTGTAATTATACACTAAACTGGTTACACTAACTTGTTAAACAGCACTGAAAAAAATGAGGTATTAAAAAATCTCTTGATTAAATAAAATTTATACACATGCTTTATTTTTAATAATCCAATACAAGTTAACAGCCAACTACTCTTTCAACAGGAGAAGAAGGAGGTGTCTCAAAGTGCCTTTATCATAAAAGTTAAGTTTCTGAGTTTTTTAAATGAAACTAGAGTTTTTCTCAACATGTCACATGTTGAGGAAAACTCCAGATGTAACAGAACATAAGATTTGCATCACAATACAGTACAGCGCACAATGCAAACCAATACTCCCTGTTTTTTTTTGACTAAAGCAGCAAGATGATAGGCTAACAACGCAGGTGTGTCATTGTGCCACTGGACAGATGAAACCAGCTGGTAAAAAAAAAAAACACAGCTAATATCTTTGTTGACAGCCCTAAACCATGACTGTGAAGAAAACATCAGTGAGCATGGATGCAGTGTAAGCACACAAAGGTTTTCCTGACTAAACTTTGGCCAGAGTATTATATCTGACAAAACAGCGGTTGTAACAGTATCAGCTAAACTGCAAGGAAACTGTACCAGCAGCAATTTCTACAATTATTTTCAATGAATTTAACATTTGAATGGCTGAATCCTTTCATGTATATCTTCTCTAATGACATTGGCTTGAACTGACTCTCATATTAGACTAATATAAAAGTGGTAATAGTAGTACATGGCATGTTTTCGACCAAAGCTAAAGCACCATCACGCACAGCAGGGAGCTGTTAGCAAAAATGATGGATTTTTCTGCAGATATTTTTCGGTCGTCCATTCCTGTGTATTTGTTTCCATGTCTCTCTTTAACCTCAGCTGAACTACAAAAAAACAACACCGTTTCCAAAAGTGAGGTTTTACTAAAAGAGCTGTTTTCTGTGCCATAGTCATAATAATAACTTTTATGGCTCAATGACGTTTCTAATGAGAACTGAAGAGAACTGGCTTCTTATTCCACTCACACACAGACAGGAAGTGTCTCTCTCACACCGGCCTGAAGTGTGAAGCAATAAGAATTGGCTGTTTGTGTGTATATGCATATGAGTGAGTGTTTGTCTATCTGTAGATTTTGTGGAAAAGCTATTAAGGCGAATTTCACTCATTTTTCGTTTGTCGGCATGAAAACACAAGAGTTTGTGTGTGTGGCTGTGAGTCTGTTTGAGTCTACGTGCGGTATTTTAAAAAACTGAATTAAGTGTTGTTGGCTGAGTCAGACATTATATCGCTGCTCTTATGAATCCAGTATGAATTGTCAGCTCATGACCCTCTATCTGCTAAAACTAAAAACGGCTCCCAGTAAGTGACAGCGAGTGTTTCTGAGCCAACTCAAACTGGAGAAACCTCAGTGAAAACCGAGTCTACATATTTACAACTCTACAAGCCATTGTAATGAAGGAAAAAACGGCACAATTACAGACTTCAAATGTCATTGTTGTTACAGTTTAATCTCCAAATAGAGGGGAGAGAGGGGGGAACGTACTTTCGCTTTGGCTCGCTCTCCATTTCTGAAGTTATACAACAGGTTTCCAGAGCCTGTCGGCTGTTCAGTCAACTGGAGTAAATCAAGTGTTTTTATATCAAACTTATGATATGGAAAACAATGCCGGTGTACTAATGCTGCCGTCGGGACTTTAAACTCGTCTCTGTGAATCCATTCTGATATCAAAACATTATAAAACTGTTTCAGCGTAATAAAGATCTAGAAGAGAGATCATTGGGTTTTTATGAAGAAGAGAAAACCAGAGCAGACTGCCATTAAAGGCAATTATGTGGAGACACGAGCAGTGAGACCGACTGTACAATATCCTTCATATATGTGGTCAAAGTTGAATCATTCTGGTTATTTATGCTGACAAACTTAATTAAATCTTTGACATGTTAAAGTTATCTCCAGCACTTGTGAACTGTTTTTTAAATCAAGTTTTCTCGCAATCCTTAAGGTTTCAAATGCACATAATCCTTGTTGTTTCAGCACAGAAAAAGTGATGCCCTCTTCACAGACTAACAGACTACAGAGAAGCTGTGCGTGTGTTACTCTGTGTGAAAAGCCTTCATGGGTTCAAGGTCACTGATTTGGTGAATTTTGATTGGCAGGAGATACAAAAGCAGGAAGGGGCAGAGCTGAAACTTAAACATCACAGCTGATAATGCAGAGGGTGAATACAGCATTACAATCGCACTGATAGTCAGGCTGTGTGTATATGGAACCAAAACCGGTTTCATTTTTTTATTTTGTTATTTTGGTAGTCTGTGTGCATAGCTGTGCCTGACAGAAAGCTTGATAAAAAATCCCAGGGCTGCCATCTTACTGTCTGTGTTCGACAGCATGCTTTTCTTAATGAGCTCTCTGCTTTGGAGCTTCACCTTGGAGCTGAAAACATAAATGGATTTTAGATAAACTTATGTAAATAACTCTGGAATGACCTAGGCGAAAAATAAAAGGACAGAGACGTAAGCACATAAGGCAGAAATCATTTTTTTTATTGTAAAAAAAACAAAGTGATTTTTCCACTTGCCTTTTGCCTTGTTTTTATCAAACCACCATATTTGGACTTGAGTCAGGCTTGCTTTGTAAAATATGACAACCTGACCTGAACTTAGTTGAGAATTTGTACCCTAAAGACTTAATGTGACCTAAAAAGGGCCTCAGGTTTGACCTCTAGCAATAAAATTATCTTTGACAGAGCTGGCCAGGCCTTGCTTGTCCACACAGCTTAAATATTTAATGATTAGGCCTCTATATTGAAAGACCTTTGCTTTAGATTTAACTACTTATACAGCTTTGCAAGGATAATGTTTAAATCATATTAACTATCCACACTGACCTCCAATTTACACAGGAAGACACTTCATTTGTGTCTCAAAACACCCTTAAAAACCTGCTTTTTCTAACAATGACACACTGCAAAGGGGAAACCGTGTGTCTGAGAGCAAATGAAACACTGTGGCTGGATTGGAGTCGGGGAGGGGGTGGACTGAGGGCGGAGGAGCTGGACTGTAAAGGGTTGGAGGGGGGTTTTTGTAGAGCGGAGATTCAGACCCATCCATTTGTGCTGCGCTGTGGTCTGGGGTCTCTCTAGGCTTTCATTAGGCAGCTCTGCTTCCTGCTCCAAGGATGATTGTTTTCTCTCTAAATACGACACAGAGGTCCACAGCGACCATAAGACAGACGCGCACAGCAAACACACACTCAGAAACACAGACAAAAGAGAGACAGTCCGACGCACCCACACACACGTCGGACCCTTACTGCCCAATTCATAGCCACACACATACACACACACGCTCATGCAGGCCTTTGCTGGTCATTACAGACTAACTGCTGGGGTTTTTTTATGCAGATTTATTGAATCCAGGCTTAATGGCTTCACCAGATGACCTCTTTTTTTACATGCATTTGTCTTTTTCTTCCTTGATCTTTTCTCTCTGTCTCTGATTATCACTCTCTCCTCCTCCTCCTTCTTCTTTTGATTTCTGTCCTTTTCTTCCCTCTTTTCTTATTCTTTTAAATCTCTCAATCTTAGCCAGTTTTTCTACCTCTCCATCTCTCCTCTTGATCAGTCTGGGTCCGTTCAATCTCTGCCTTCTCTTCTCCATCCTCCATCTTTCTGGCTCTCCATCCTCTGTTGTCTGTAATTGGAAGACAAGTTGCTGATGGTGGCAGGTGAAGGCCAAAGACGTAGATCAGCAAAGAGAGAACAACACACACAGTAGTTGCCAGCTTCACATGTTTCTCCTGCATTATTGCTGCAGACGTTTCCTTTCTCAAGTTCATGTTCGTTTTATTGCCACATGGCCATGCTGGAGGAATTTAGATCAGTGCAGCCTGAAAATCATTGTGACTTTTACGAACGCCGAAACAAACTTCAAGGCATCAGTTAATTTTTAAAAACCAAGCACACATTGTGTTACGTGGCAAAATATTTGGATTCGTGCACAGAATCAGTTTTAATTTTCTGTTTTATTTCGGTTGTGATGAGAGTTAAGTCTTTGCACAACATTGAGAGAACAGAAGTATTACACAGTGGTATTAAAGAAACTGTCGTCACAGAAAATAAGGTTGTATTGCAGTTAGTTTGCTTGTTAGCTGTTCTTGATTTTTTCAAAGATGTTTTATCTGAATTTTCCGTTTTAGATGTATTTCAGTGGTTATTTTGGAGATTATGGCCTCCATAACTAATCAATAATAACTATTGAGGGGTTGGTTAATTGTTTTTTTTTATGCAAAACAAAATTATCCACATCAGTCTGCCTTTAGTATTTTTTAATTAATTCAAAACTAACTAATTATTTTGTAAAGATTAGGTTGCTGTTTATATAACCAAAAAAAAGCAAAACTTAAATTTCAATTTTTACTATGTAACTTGTACCATTTGTGTTCTCTCTATTTCTTTTTTAATTTTTTTCATGTTTTCTTCTGTTTAGCCAAATAAAACACAATTAACATTTAAAATCTGCTGTGGTTTTAGTTCAATACATATATCTTTCTTTCCCTCAATAATGCTTCCAAACTTGACGATTGACCATAGACTTTGCAGCTTGTTTAAGATTAAATACCCTCACACACTGTTTTAAACACTGATTAATTTTAGGTAAATTGCTTTTAGACTCTTTTGTAGCTTGTTGCATTTTGAGATAGATTGCTTTAGGAAAGTGTTTGCGACCCTCCCTTCATGTAGCTTGGTTTAATTTGAGCCAGGTAGTCTTTTTTTTTTTAATCATCTGCTTTTAGAAACACCTCCGGCTTCTTTTTGTTGCACCCACAGGTTGTATTTTCTTTTTTAGCAACAGTATCATTACCATTTGAATGAGTAAACCAAACCTGAAAGTCTCCTGTAAAAACTTAACACTGTGAATCAGTTTGAACTAAATTACTTCCAACGTTTCAGATTGTCCCACTGGGAGGATACACCTATACGCAGTCAATGCTGGAGTCTGTTTCTGCTGTTTATTTCTGCAGCCATTAGTGCTGTAAGTCCAGCCCTGTGTAGTTACTCCTAAAGGACCTGTTAAAGGTTTAAGTCTTTTTTTATACGCTTTAAAAGCCCTGTTTTCTCCATGAAGGTATTCCACTAAAGTTACCACATTAACAAGCTCACCTTTATCTGGAGCTTAACTTTCACTTTATGTAAGTGAATGTTACAGATTTTAACTAATAGACTCTAATAAAATGTTTGGAGTGGAGTTTTTCACCAGGGCTCATGAGCAAGGCACAGTTCCCAGATTTTAAATGTGTTCAGTCCTCCATCCCCTCCCAACCAACTGCTCCCACAGGTCAAGCCTGTAAATATGAATATGTTCCTATAGTCAATTTGGCTGATAAAATAACCTGTTATAGTAAAATTACCAAGAGATTTTGCCCACAAGACACACTACTCTTGTTTTTTTTTTCCTCTCCTCAGCTGTTAGTGCTAAAGGAGTGCAGTATTTTTCGGTCCTCTAGGAGCAGTTTTACAGTAGGTAGAAGTCCTCAAACTCTATTCCCACTGCAGCTTGTTAGCTGAGCTGCCTGGACTTCGACTGCACCAGGCCAGATCGCAGCACACTCATTCACTTGGCTTGGCACAGTGCAGGCAGCCAACTTAAGGAGCAGCACACATACGGTGTAAGACTGTAAGAATCCTGATGGTTTAAGTTGAGACAGAAAAAGAGTGAGAGAGATTATAATAGTGTATATAGGCCTATTTGACTTCATCCTTTTGCTGGTACTCATAATGATGTTTCTATACTGCTGCTAAGGGCTGCTTTTTGGGAAGTCTGTTGCCAATGTCGCCATAAAACTGCCATGACACCATCCGCAACACACAAGCACCAGAATAGTGCAGGATATCAAAGTGAAGGCTGTTTTCTCACAGAAAGAAGACAGACTTCAAGTCAGAAAGGGCCAGATTCAGGAAGACAAAGACAGCTGAAAAAAAAAAAAACAAATAGGTTTGGAAATCTTATATCAGATTGTAGACGGTGAGACACAGGCTTTGTGTTAAAGGAGTGATTTTGTAGTTATGACTGTCTGACCAATTACTGCTTTGTAATGTTTTGCTCTGTAATCCAGTATTAACTTATATCTCTTGGGTCCTCAATAGGTGATCGTAAAAGAAGGTATCAGGAATAAGCCTCAACTTGACCTTTTTCTTGCAGTGGAAATACATTCTGACACTTGAAAGACAGAGATCTGTTTTGCTTTGAGTATCCTTCAAGAACCACAGGTGTTTCAGCAGAGTTAACATTCTTAATTCCCTCTGGGGTTCAACACATACGAGGGTGAGTGATTTGATGGTGATGGTGTTACCACAGTTGACACACAGTAGTTGATTGGAGTTCAGTTCTCCCAGGTCTAGTTAAGGGACATGTGGCAAGAGATGTCCAAAACACA
>JAPZDY010000015.1:9738580-9749860 GCA_029783645.1 Ctenochaetus hawaiiensis | reverse complement strand
GTTTCATTCAAGAGAATCGTCATTTTTTTTGTCCTTTCTTCATCTTAGTTTGCAGTGATAAAACAGACAGTGGACTCATCATATACAACTTTAAGTTCTTGCTACATGTCATTTATCTTTTCAAAATCTATTTTCCTATAAAATTTTTATTACCATTCTTTGCCAAACCTTTTACAAGACATCGCTGTCATCAGTCTTATCAATATAAATCTACATAACTCCAGTAACATATTTATCATGCAGAATTCAGGCAGGTGCTTTTAAAAATATATAACATATTAGCCACATTAATTGGCTCCCAGACTGCCTCTGAGTAACTAAGCTAAGTTGTTTTTCCTTTCAAAGGAGGGTTGAAGTTTTAAAAATGTGCTGCTGCAGTAACAGTGGACACAGACAGAGGGCGCTACATCACTGAGACTCATCGCTGACATGCTCTGACAGGAGAAGGAGAGAGATAAGAGCAAAGAATGACAGGGTGAGAGAGAGGTGTGGGGGAGTAGAGGAGCAGAAGGAGAGGAAAACTGAAGAAAAGAGAAAGTTTGGAAGAGAAAGTGAGGAGATGGATGAAGGGAGGCGACATTTTTGAACACCACCACCACCACCACCACCCCACGTTGTTCCTTCTTTTTCTTGCCATTTCTCTTTGGGAGACTTTTTGGTTTTGGTTGCTTTCACCAAATTAATTTTACAAGCCTCAGCCATCCCTCTTCCACCCTTCTATTATCTCACTTTACTTTCTCTCTCTCTCTCTCTCTCCCTCTCATCTGACCACGCACCCACACCTCTCCCTCCCCCCCATATCCCACCATGCTTGGTTGGGTCCAGGCCATTTGCTTCCACTCCAGCAGGGCTGCACCATTAGTGACCAGCAGGGGAATTGTTGTTCTCCGCATGCAGCTGGGTTCAGGTGTGGTGATGTTATCCATGTTTGTGTGTTGCTCCCGTAGGTGAAGCTCGTCCAAGTATAATAATTTTGAAATTTTAATGGATAATTACAGTGTTTTACAACCTTGATATATATTTTTTTTGGTCATTTTAGCCATCAGTTCATCATACATAATGTAACTGCTGAGATCTGGGAGCACAGTGGCGCCACTAAAACCATGTCCAACAGGGCAATAATATAAAATCATTACTCAAACTGTCCATTTTTAACATCCGCCACAGTTTGCAGGTGGGATTCTTATATGAGATTTCATGTGCATGCATGGTATTTCTGCAATAAGAGATTTTTTACACACATTTCAATTTCAGATGATGTGACCAATCATTTCTTGCCCCATTGGACTCACTTAACAATTACTTCTGTGTGTATGGCAACATCATAACTGAAGCTGCAATGATAAGGTGATTTTTTAAATCAGATTATCTAATTAATCAGTATCGTTCTTTTGAATAATTTATCATTTTTTGAAAGCAAATGGAAAAAAATCTCCTCTTCAAGCTTCCTGAATGTGAATATTTTTTTTAGTTTTCTGTTACATTTTACTTAAGAAAAGACTGAATAGGATTTTTTTAACTGTTGATCTGACAAAATAAAACAGATTTAACCTTGGGCTCTTTATTTATCATCAAAGGTTTTGATATGAGCTAAAACTTCCTAGCCAAAGCTACAAAGACAAGACCCAGGTTGTAACAAAGCAGACTTATCCTTTTGTATGCACATTGCTACATAGTTTACTGTAGAAGAAGAACAAACCCCACCTCTGTGTCTCACACATGCACACACACCCACACACACCCACACACACACACACACTGCTGTTGTTGCCACGATCACACTCCAGCCAGCAAAGCGTGACTCAACAGAAATCTGTTCTTCTCCCCTGTTTCGTCTTTCTCCATCAGTCTCTCTCTTTCTCCGTCTCTGACACCAACCTCCTTCTCATTTTCTTTCAGCCTCTCCCTGTCCTTCTCTCTTCACTTTTTCACTTTCTTGAACCCCCCCCTCCTCTCTCCTTTCCTCATCACTGGATACAGACAAACACATACAGACCCCCCCCCTCCAGCTTTCCCTTCAGCTTTGGCCACCCTCTGCAGGCGCTGTGCCCAGAGAGAGGCAGCATGAGCCGGGCGAGGAGCCCGAGGCAGAGCCCCACAGCCGCAGCAGCATCCCAGGAGCCCAGAAAGAAACAGTAAAGGAGAAGAGGAGGAAGAAGATGTAGGAGGAAAAGAGCAGGTCAAGAAGAAAAGAGAGCAAATGGAGAAAAGATGAGGAGAAATGAGAAATCGAGTAGAGAGAGGATGAAGAGATAAGAGGATGCAAGAGCAAAGGGGGGAGACATGCAACAGAGGAGGAGCATAAGAGAGAGGGGGGGAGACAAAAGGAGATTAGAAGAGATGGATCGATAGATAGATAGAGAGATATACAGAGAGAAGAAGAAGAAAGACACCATGCAAAAGGAGAAAGTTTGAGGCAGCGAGAGAAAGAAAGAGAGAGGGAGAGAGCTGGGCAGACAGCCAGAACTCCCATGAGAGAGAGAGAGGTCAGAGCAATGGACACATCTCTGGAGAGACTCTGTGTGTGCGTGTGTGTGTGTGTGTGAGAGAGAGAAAGTGTGTGTTTGTGTGAAAGACAGCGGCAAGAGATAAAGGGAGGAGGAGAGAAGAATACAGAGGAGGAGGAGAGCAGTGGAGCGCAGAGACAGAGAGGAGGACTTGTATAAGAAACATAGTGAACGCCTGAAATGCGACCTTGGAAATCTATATGTGTGTATTAGTCTCTTTGTCCATATAGGTCTGTCTGCGTTTTTTTTTTCTTTTGCACTGCATGCTCTATACGTGAAGGATGAGGCTGCCGTTTCTTTTTTTCCCCAGTCAACGAATTCAATATTATACTCCGTTTCTCAGGACTTTCTGTGGTTTTCATCCATGAAGCCCATTTGTAACTATTCAATAAAAACATCTTTTGAAATGAGTCATAAATACAAAAGTACAGTTCAATAATTTCTGAAAACATCAAAATGTATCACAAGCAATCATGTCAAGTAATAATTTAAGACTATCTGCTGTCACCCTAACCAGAATCAACTGAAGTATATTTACTCAAGTACTCTACCTGAGTACAAAATCCAGGTACTTAGGTACCATTTATTACATTTATACTTATATTTCACTACATTTTGGAGGCAAACATTGTACTTTTTACTCCACTTTAACTGTCTGACGGCATTAAATTAGTCACTTTAGGATAACAGTTGTCCATCTGTCAAGTGGAAACTATGTATGTCCAAATGTTGTGCTTGTGAATGTGAATTTTGAATAAAGTATTCCTGAAAAAAAAAACTAAATGAACTATTTTAAACCCTCTTGTATTGGCTGAAAGTAAACTTTTTGACAAAGCTGAGAACAGGGCAGTTTTTTTCTTTTTTTTTAATTTTACTGAGCTCATGAAAAGTTGACTTTTTGGAGATTCGTTGATCTCACAGGACAGCAATGCTGGGAAACGATGCATCATTGCAGAATCAACTATCAAATTAAAGAAATAGTTTGATAATCTTCACTGTAAACATCTACGACAGCGAAATGCAGCAAACATACTGATTGGTCACCGTTTTTTTTTGGTTGTAATTTTGTATGTGTTATTTCATGTTTGTGGTTTGGTAGCTTGGTAACTTCGTAGTAAAATTGATGTCTATATTCCTGATCCCATAGACTAAGCTCTGATTGGTCACCTTGTTTGTGTATGTGATGTAAACAAACATCAGTCGACACCAAAACAGACCAATCAGAGTTGAGGGGCACGAATCAGAGGTTTGGCACAACACTACAATTCCCATGTTTATTGTAGTATTTCAGACAAGGGAAACAATTTGGCTCTCTGATGTGATTTTAATAGCTTCAGACCAACAATGGAGCTCTTTGCCACAGAGGAATCAAGCTATATCAGGCAATACTTGTAAGCAGGATTGATCTATTCTTGGTTTTGGTCTTTTTTGGACAATAAGAAAAATTTAGCATATCACGCTCCCCATCCTTGAAGTGGGAGACAGAATTATAGCGGTCAAGTCAAGTTTTAACCAGAAAGTATCTGTTTAACTGTTTGTATTCTTGATAACACTGAGGGCATTGTGGGTTTGTATGAGGACATCTGTGTGTGTGTGTGTGTGTGTATGAGGGGGTTCACGCACAATCTATGCATGCAGGGTCAGTGCAGGTCATGGAGCGCTGTGTGTGTGTGTCAATAACAGTATCTGGAGGCCACAGGATTGTATGACCTTGCATGCCACATGTTCTGACTTGCACACACACACACACACACACACACACACATATACACAGTCAAACACAAAGCCCCATGAAATCCTCCGACTCCTCGGGGTCTTTATGAGGCTCTCGCATTGGTCATGGAGAGCTTGGAGATGAGGAAGACGGGAGGAGATTTTGTTTGAGGTAGAAAAGACAAGAGAAGAAGAAAGACGAAAAAAGAAGAGAACAGACAGCAGTTAAAAAAAGGAGCTAATTGCGAAAAAGGAAAGAGTGACCCTATCTCCTACACAATACACTTATACGCTGCTAATTTCCTTTGCCAAATATGATTTGGAGGACTTGGGATTGGTGGATTTGTATGAAATTGCAGCCTAAATAACGTTCATTGGAAATGTTCCTTCCGATCCAGGAAGTGTGACATCCTTATTATACACATAAATCAGAGGGAGGAGGTCATGGTGGATAATTTGGCAAACAAAGAACAGGACTTTGATACCAGAGGCTGGAGTTCAGGTCCTGAGATTCGCTTGTTGTTGGGTTCAGGCTAATGAAATAATTGCTTAGCTTTGGTTAAATATTAAAACAAAAAGTCAAAGTCTCCTGTTATGTGATTCAATAGGTGACTGATCTCCTTTAGTAGTACCTCCTTTGCTACTCCTCCTGAGGTTTCTTCCACCTTTTCCCATTAAGTTTTCCTAATCTGAATCAAGGGTCGCAGGACAGAGGACGTTATTTGCTGTTAAGATTATGAAATTCCTTGAGTGAAATTTGTGATTTTGTTATATTAAATGTGAAATACACATTAATCCGTTGTATATCTATGATTTACAGAAATGTAAACCATGAACATCTTCTTGTGGCGACCAGCCTTGTAGGTTACTTTAATTCATTTTGATAGGCTCTGTAATTTTTGTGAAAAGTATTAGTTACTACATTACAACGACTTCTGAGACATGGACAAACTGAAGGCACCTTAGTGTCTACTTTAATACATTTTCTCACTTCATCTAAACTATCAGTCACTGCGACACTGCAGGTGATGTACAGCCGCACTATGATCTTCCCATCTACACCTACAATAGGGAAATATTTGAAAAACTATAATACATGTAGTAAAACAGTGAATTAAATTATATAAATCATTAGATGAAATACAAAACTGAAACTTATATTACACACAAAAGAGAGGAAAGTACAGACTGAGCAGCAGGAGGAGGCGGATTTAAGGAGGTGGTTGGGCAAAGCCGGGACTCAAAGGGCTATGGACATTATTTCAGCTGCTGTGTGTGTGTGTGTGTGTGTGTGTGTGTGTGTTCATGTGTGTTCACATGCGTGTGTGCTGCACAGACAGGTGGGCATCTTTCTGTTAACCTTTGCTTACATCTCTGTTTCCCTTAACCACTCCCCCTCCCTCTCGATCAATCCCCAGTGTCTTCGGATCGTCTGAAGAGTCAATGCACTTGTATTGAATGTGTGCGTTTTTGCATTTTTCTCTGTGCGTGTTTGATCTATTTGACTCTCTATTCTTGCCAGCATTTGTGTATCTGAGCTTGTGTTTGCGGGCTTGTGTCGCTATTCTGCTTTGAGTGTGTGTGTGTGTGTGTGTGTGTGTGTGTGTGTGTGTGTGTGTGTGCCACAAGCCCCTGTGAGATCCAGCGAGCATGACGGAGAATGACAGGTTGATTTATGGCGAGGCTATAAGTAGAATGACTACTGCTGGAAAGAGAGAGAGAGAGGGAGTGTTGGAGGGAGGAACACAACAGAAAGGGATCGAAAAAGAGGGATAGAGAAGGAAAGGTGGAGAGAAAGAGGGGTGATGGTAGAAAAGGGGGTGCAGAGAGAGAAGAGAGAGCTGAATGACAGAACTAAAGAGTCGATATGGGACAAGAGAGGAGAGGAGGGATGGTGAGAAGCAAGACAGGAAAAAAGGGACTGATTGGGATTGTGGGAGTGGGATTAAGTTTCCTATTTGCATATAAAGAATGACAGAAAGAGAGAGAGAAAAAAATGACCAATCTGGGAGACATTGCTGGCATGAAAAGATGGATGTAGGAAAAAGAGATGCAGGGAAAAAGTTTGGTCCCTGTTTGCAGAGGAGCCCTTGTGTGTTGGTTTAACAACACAGCGAACGCAAACACGTACTGCAGCGTTTTGTGAGTCTCAATAGGAAAATAACATCATCTAAACAATTACATTTACATGTTCAGACATTTAGCTGCTGTCGTTATGCAGCATGCAGACATACACAGAGTGCAAATGAGCTTCAATTCCCACATCAGAAACGTTGGAGAGCGAACGATAGCCAGGAGAACGTTCATGAGCGGTGACCGTTACTGTGAGCGTCTCCAAGGAAAAACATGTTTTTTCGTTATTTATTAAGTATTTTTTACAAGATTTTCTTTTGAATTTTTTAGCTTGTAAGTGTGAGGCATAAAAGTACATATTTTATTAAATATTACGCTGCCATGTTAATATTATTCTGACACTTATATTTGGCTGATGTTTAAAGTGAAATGAGTGAAACCTCACAGAGTCATTGTGTGCCATCCAACCCGACTTCATTACCAGCCAGGGTTGGATGCGGTTCTGACACTGGCTGGTTCTGGTGTGAAAACTTCCATATATTACAAGAGCAGAGTGAGAATGGGTTGTGCAGGTCATGGCTAAAGAAAGTCACCGTGTAAGTTTTTATTCAAGTAATATATCTTTAAATTATAACAGGCAGCCTGTCCAGGGTGAAGCCCTCCTCTCTGTCAGATGGGAGCAGCTCCACCCTCGACCCTCCGAAGGATAAGTGGTTATAGATGACGGATGGATGGATGGATTTTTAAAGTATTAATGTGGACTTTTCACCCCTCGCACTTAAGTTTTACTCCTCTCAGTCTTAAAGAGACTGTATTGTAATTTATTGAGGATATAAGAAGCAGGTTATTATAAAAAAGGGGCATTCCGGCAGTTTTAAACACCAATATCAGTTCATTTGAGTAAAAGTTGGTTTCGGATGGTGTGTAACGTCTCCTGTTTCTCTGCAGGGAGCTTTCTGAGACCCCAAACAAGTGACCTCTGAGGATGTCATCAGGTTTATCTCAGTCCAGGTTTAGAGATGGAAGAGAACAGCCTGTGTGACAAATTAGAGTTGGATAGAAATGAGCATTTTACAGATGACCTTGAACATGGCTCTCCCTTGGTCTGAATGGTCAGAATGAAATCATTTCACTCCACACTCATAGCATATATGCTTCCTTTAGAGAGCATGTACAATATTTACACACTGTAAAGGACCTAAAATGTGAGCAGAACAGGAACAGAAGGGCAAAATATCTGAAACAAGAAGGTGTGCAATGAAGAGACTATCCATAACTTGTGGGTTCAAACTACGTGCACACTCAGGTAAATGATGAGTCATAGGAATGGTCATTAAACACTGTTACAATCCATAAAACTTGTGCAAATAAATTATATGAGAGCCTAAGCACATGACAGCTTGCAGTTCTTGTATTGGCTCAATATAGTTGTTGATGTGTGTGAAACATGTCCAGAGCTGAAAGTGTGTCACTGGTCATCAATTCAGATGTATCACAGAGATAAAAGTGAGTAAAAAGACACAGTAAAACCTGTAATGTTGCTGCACATGTGTCTTCTACAGCCATCCCTCTCCTCTCAGGAGAGCTGTGGAGGCTGCAGTTAAGTGGGCACAAACACCAGGCTGGGGGTCCGTCCCTGCTGCTGAAGGTTTCATGATTGATTTGAATATTTTTTCGTTATATAGCAAAGATTTTTTTGTGTGCATTAAAATCTTACTTCCAAGTTTTTGTAGTGGTAGGTAGCACAAAAAAAAAAACAGAAAAAAAGTAGGTCCAAAAATCTCTAACACAAATTTAGAGATAAACTAATGAAAGGAATTGAATGTAAAATGCTTCAGTGTTCAGCTCGAGGATACCTCAGCAGTACACACTGACCTTTGGAAAATCATCCTGTGACTTTTTGTATAAGAGGATCCACTGTGAACCCCCCTCGCTGTGCCAAAAGACAGTGAACGCCGACTCACTGAAGACATAACGGTTTGACCAGACAGTGTACCGATGACGGAGCAACTGGATGCCTTCGATTTGATTTGTCAATTACAAACAGTGCATTTTTTTGGAAAGGTCAGAGATATGAGAATTGACTCTCAGCGGAGCTTTTAATTTGAAACAGCAGACACTCAGGTTTTTTTTTTTTAATGGGCTAATTCAATCTGAGTTGTGCGTCTGAAGTGTAAGTGTTGTCATGAGGTTTGTCTGGAGAAAAACAAGAACAGTGTGAAACACACTTTTCACACACACTCACACACACACACACACACACACCTGCCAGAACAATTGCTCCCATGACCACCTGGCAACTAAGAGGGCTTGGTAGCACAGGTCAGTAGTTTTGTGAGTGTGTGTGTGTGTGTAAGTGCGTGTTTCTTAATATCAGTGCAACCAGCATTTTGTATTTTCTTTCATTTCCATTTTTTTTTCTTCTTTGTGCTGCTCTTTTTCTTTTCTTAGTCTCTTCTTCTTTTGCATAGGAAACTCTTCTCATCTCTCTGCCTACAGATGAAAAAAAAAAAAGTTAAAGAATGTCGAAGAAATCAAGAAAAAGCAAAAACGAGTATTTCAAAAGTGTGGGGAGAGAGAGCAGGGAAGGTGGAGGGAGGAGGGAGTGTGAGAAATATGAGCGAGAGAGGTGGATGGAGATAGGGAGGAAAAGAGAGAGGGAGCGAGTCTTTGATCTCCCTCCTGGTGGGAGCTCGTCTTGGCATGTAGCCAGAAAACCCCACGGCGGGCGCACCGCACATACACACACACACACACACACACAGGCACACACACACACACCAAACAGACGCACACACACATTTAGGTATAGCTGGCCAGCTCCAGGGCTTTGTTGATTATTTCTGCTGGGAGGATCAAAGACGTCAGACCCCCTCCTCCATCCGTCCGTCCATCCTTCACCTATCTGTCTCTTCAGCAGCCCATCAGTCCATCCATCCATTCGTTCATCAGATAAATAGATAAAATAGAAAAGATGTATCTCAAAGCCTTCTGTGTACACTGAAACCAAACTAAAATATAAATCTACATGATATTGGTATAAATTTCCTATATGTTGGTCAGGTTGGGCGAGTGCTCCAAAGGACTTCTGGTCTCCAGGTGAAGGTATGGGTTCAAATCCCACTGACAAACATTTTTCAGGCTCCATGATATAAACATGCATTAATCTGTATGCTGTTATTTAAAAAATCTGATTGTGTCTTGATTGTTTGAAAAATTTTGATATTTTTCCATATATGTGTAGCCCGGCTAGCTCAGTCGGTAGAGCATGAGACTCTTAATCTCAGGGTCGTGGGTTCGAGCCCCACGTTGGGCGCAGCAGTTTTGGTGTGATTGGCTTGCAGTTAAGTCTACAACATGTGTTTCAAAGGTCTCTTGAAGTGAATCTTCATTGGGTTGGTGGTTTTGAAGCATGGATGGGAGCGGTCTAAGGCGCCAGACCCAAGATATAATGCCCTCCACAGCAAAGGGACTTCTGGTCCTCAGATGGAGGCGTGGGTTCAAATCCCACTCCTGGCACTTCTTTTAGCTCCAAGTTAAGATTAGACATACCTGCAGCCTGATGCAGATATGCCTCCTTTATTGATATGCTGTACAATTTTTCCTTAACTAAGTAGCTTATTATTAAGACTCCTCATTAAACCATCTCTAGTGTTAACTGAAATCAGTAAAAAGTTGAAAACATTAACACCAAAATTCATAACTTGGTGAGATGTTGTGCTTTGTTCTGTGGTGGATGAAGCCTGTCTAACTCAATCGGTCGAGCATGAGACTCTTAATCTCAGGACTGAGCCCCACATTGAGCAGGGCAGATTTTAGACAACTGAAGTAATCAACAATCATGACCAAATCAAGCAGACATAATCTCAAAATGACCCAAGTTGTAGACTTAATATGACCCAGTATACATTAAATCAGCATATGAAGTGAATTAACCGTGGAATGGATGACCACTTTGTGAGCTCACAGCACTCAAGACACTGAACAAAGTCTGTTTGGAGGGACAGTTAAAAGGTTAACCATTAAGAATGACTGAAGACCTCCTTGTTTCAGGTGAACAGATTATCCCACAGGTGAAGGTTGAGTGCAGGGCTGAAGGGATCAAGTCAGGGTCGTAATGCAGTGGAAATATATTAGGATCATAGTTTCATCTTGTGCTTATATCATTGGTTACTTTGTTATCACTCCAACTGTTTCTTCACTTTATTGTTTTACTAAATTTGTCTAAATTAGGAGAATTTGATAGATTATTATACTGTAAGTCATTTCAAAGAGTTCTTCTAGGTTTTGGCCTATATGTTTTCTGTGTGTTCTCAGTTTAATCCTGTTTATTCAGTATGTGTGTATGCGTTGTGGAGAGGTTGTAGCCCTGGATGGGGCACAGAGTGACGTCAACAGCTGCCATCAGCAAGGTCAGGGCCTCTTGTGTGTTTGTATCAGAGACAGTCTGGAGACACAGTAACATCTTCAGCTGTTGCTGGAGCTGTAAAAGAGTCATTATCACTGCCTCAGTATTTTCTGTCCCTCTTTCTGTCTCCCGTGTCAAAATCATTTCCCCCTTAACTACCAAATTTTACGCCCTTAGTCTTTTTCTTTCCATTTTTGTTTCTTTTATTCTTGAAATTATTAAATTATCTCGCCGAAAGTGTCCTCCTCCCTTTGTTCTCCAGCGTCTGCAGCAGTCACACCACCAGCGAGCAGCACGCTGATTCAGCTGCTTATGAATTCTCTCCCTCTGTCTCTCTCTTTGAGCCGTGGAGCCTGAAGGTCTAACCTCCAGTTGAACTCCCATAGATTTCTGTGTGACTGAGTGTGTGTGTGTGTGTGGTGTGTGGTGTGGTGTGGTGTGGTGTGGTGTGTGTATGTGTGTTTTCAGGATGTGAACCCTCAACTTTGACCTCAACTCCCACCTTATCTATCTATCTATCTATCTATCTATCTATCTATCTATCTATCTATCTATCTATCTATCTATCTATCTATCTAT
>JAPZDY010000015.1:9696401-9715808 GCA_029783645.1 Ctenochaetus hawaiiensis | reverse complement strand
ATGTGTGTGTGTTTGTGTGGTAGCAGGGGGGAGTAAGAAGGAGTGTGTGTGTGGGTGTGTGTGGGTGGGTGTGTGTGTAGGGGGGGGGTCCTCTGCCTGGTCTAGGATCTGGTATGCGTGACTGAACAAGAGGAGGAGAAAAAGAGGAAAAGAGGAAAAAAAAATCCCCCACCAAAACCTGCCTTCCTAACTTCTAAAGACAGACAATGGCTACTGACTGGTCTGGCAACCCTCTGTGTGTGTGTGTGTGTGTGTGTGTGTGTGTGTGTGTGTGGTGTCACTTCACACACAGGACACGTCCTGATGGAAAGCAGAAAGAGGGAAATCTGCTCTAACCAACTTTAGATCTCATTACTCTGCACATGCAGGCGCCCAGGCGCAGCTCTGCCACATGTGAAATAAAACACAGCAAATATATCAAGAACAAACCTAAAACCGTCCATTAAACCTCAAAACACAACCCCAACCCCCCCTTTTTCATTTTTAAACCTTAAGACTTAAATTCAAAACTCAAACTGCCCCATAAGGTGAGCTGAAGCACCTTTTCTTGCTATGTTTGAGGATAAATAAAAAACAGATGTTTTGAAAAATTAGAGCTGAAAAATTCAGCAGAGTAGAGCTTCCTACAATAAACGCCCTGATGATAATTAATTACACAGGCACTGCAGCCAAATTAAGACGGCAAGCATCCATTTTGAATCTCCTCGTAAATAATAACACAACAGATTTCTTCAACCCTTTTGAGAAGCAAGCCTGGACTGATCAGGGACAATTCTCAGAAATGTGTGGGTGGTTATTAGGAGCAAATTCATTAAGATGCCTTATTGTATTAAATGGACATTGTCATTGTAGGACCACAGCAGTAGGAATAAACAATGTCAAATTAATTGTGCAAACGGCTGTTTTTCACATTTTTACAATAAGAAACAGACATATGGTGACAACAATGAAGTGCTACACCTACACAAAAGTAGTCCACACCGCTCTTTTTCGTTCATTATATAAATATCTTTAATCGTTTTAACCGTAAGAATATAAAACCATTTAATTTTGGGATTCTGCATTTTTTCTTCTTTACAAACACATAATATACAGTACACCTTTTTTATTTTCAAACACACACAGCTTTTTCAGCAGGACGCACATCCGTATATTAATTTTTCTAGCAGGTCATTGCATTACATTAAAACGCACGCGCGCACGGACCCTACCGTGCGCACGCGCGTGTGCATGTGTGTTAATGTGTGAGAGGGAAAGAGGGAGAAAGATGGGGAGAGGGAGAGACGCATTCCGCTTGTAACCCGAGATGGAGAGAAAAAGAGAGAGAGAGAAGGGGAGAAAAAAAATAATCGATTACTCCTTATTCTAAGCATGCCTCAAAATGGATTCAGGGTATTTTTATTCAGGAAGAGATGGAGAAAAAGAGGAGGAAAGAAAGATATCCATACCCTCCTCTCCTGCTCGCTCTCACTCCCCCTCTCTCTCTTTTACCGGTGCGAGCAACATGAATATGAATGCGACCTGTGTTGGCATTAACGTGGGAAAATAAAGCCATGAGACAAACCCTGATTTGTTTCGATCCATAAAGGGTATAAGACATAGAAATCACTTCAATTTGAAGTACGACGCTCTGAACAACATCCACTGACATTTGTTTTTACCGGCATCCCTTAGAAAAAAACACTAAATATTCCTAGAACATACTAACATGGACGTATAGGCTATTGTGTTTAATTGCGACCTGATCATATATTTATTTTAGTAATTCAGCTTAGCAGTCTTGTAACAATCTCTTCATTAATTTATATTATTATAAAGTATAATTTTTTTTTTTTCCAAAGGGGAAGCTGATACTCTTGCCTCCTTTATTTGCGTCAAAGCTTTAACATAACACGTCTGTGAAGGGCGTTAAAGTTGGACGTTATCTCAACAACAAAAAAAGAAAAAAAGCTCACGCAAACAAGCGGGTTTGTGATTTTTTTTTTTTGTTTGTTTGTTTGTTTTTGCATAAACGTCGCCCTCTTGATAACTAAATACATTTTACAGCTCGCTCTCCCATTCTCTCTCTCTCTCTCTTTCCCTCTGTGGGAAATTGTTGCTGTTTATGGGGGTAAATTAACAAAGGTAGTTAGATTGTATCCTGGTCTCCCTTCTCCAGCTCTGCTCATGGAGGAGGGAGGGAGGGGATGGGGGATGGGGGCAGACACAGTCCCTTTAGGCACATTTTCTCCCAGTCTCTCATTTTCGCTTTTCTTCTGTTGTTGTTGTTGGTTGTTTTTTTTGTTTTTTTCTTAAACAGTATACCCCCTTTGAAAACAATCACATACGAGGTAGCCAAATGTTTTTTAGGCGTGATGGCTGTAGCAGAGATTAGTTGTGAATGTCTCAAATCCAGACTGGCTGTAAAAAAAAAAAAAAGGAGAGAAAAAAGAAAGACAAGAAAAGATAAAAAATAAAAAAGCCTCACTCAAGTTTGAGAACCTTACTTTGCTTTAAATGGATGTTAAGTTTCACTTTAAGAATATTCTGGATGCAAGTGTCAGTAAATGAAGCAGGTTATTCAAATGACACTTGGTTTAAAAAAATGTGTGAAACAAGCTGATTTGCATTGAAGTTATTCCAGTCTAATGTCAGAATTTAGGAGATATTCAACTCCATATGAGATCAAAACAATTAACAGGGATTTTCATGAGCTCGTAACAAAATTAAGTTTTAATTGCTTCCTACCAGGCAGAATATTAAGTCCTATCAAAACACTAATTGAAATCCTGCAAGGCCAACAGAAAGAAAAATAAAAAAAACATTTGAACATAAAATTCTGGTCACATGAGAGAAAACACCTTACACAAGCACACAGGAGGGAAGTAGGGAGGTTTCTCTTTTATTTTTTTAAATAAGAAATTTACCTGCCCATCAATTCCCTCCTCATGGTCCTCTTGCCCCCTTCTGTCCCCATCCAAAAAAACAAAAACAACAGAAACAGAACATTTCAAATCACCTCACTTTCTCACTCTCTGTCATCTGCCAGAGTCCCAGGTTCAACACTTTAAGGCAGGGGAGCTGTGTGATCCTCTCCAGTCCCCTCTTGGTGATCTTGGTACATCCATACAGGTCGATGCCCGCCAGCTGGGTCAGGTGGTCAGCTATGAGCTCCAGCCCTTTGTCCGTGATGCGCACACACTGTCCAATGTTCAGAGTCCTCAGCTCGTGCATCTGCCTCACCATCCGGTTTATCCCATCGTCAGAGATGTGACATGAGCACAGGGACAGGGACTTGAGCTGGTACAGCCCCTGGGCAATGTACGCCAGGGTCTGGTCCCCTATCTTATCGCAGAAAGAGACGTCAAGCCCGGACAGCCTCAGGGTGCCCATGGCGAGGTGCATGGTTCCTGTGTCGCTGATGTTGTCACAGGAGCGCAGGTTGAGGCTCCACAGGGAGGCCATGTGTGAGAGATGGATCATCCCTGCATCTGAGATACCCCCGCAGAAGCTTAGGTTCAGTACCCGGAGCTTGGTCAGCCCCTTAGAAATGTGTTTGAGTGACAGGTCCGTCAGTTTCTGACAGTCTTGGAGAGTCAGATACTCCAGGTTCAAGCAGCCCTCTGCTGCGCTGCGGGTCATGCCCGCCAAATGTCCAATCCCTACATCCGAGACATGTCTGCAGGACCTAAGATTGAGGCTCTTGAGCCTGTGGAGGCCCCAGGCTATCAGCAGAAGTCCAGTGTTGGTGATGTTGCTGCAGCCACCAAGCTCCAACACCTCCAGGTTCTTCAAATACTGAGCTATCCTGCCAAGACTGGAGTCTGTGATCTGCTTACACAGGCTCAGGTTCAAAACCCTCAGGGATGGAATCTCCTGCACAAATGCATGACCCAGCCCATTATCCGTGAGGTTGTAGCAGCCGGACAGATTTAGGGACTCAATGTTAGGCATTCCCTGGATCACATAGCTCAAGCTGCGGCGCAGCGACAGGATCTGGACCCTCCGGATGCCCCTGGCCTGGAGGCTGGGGAACAGGGAGGGATTGGCCCGGCGGAGGTGCAGCTTGGCCTCCACCCCCCTCCACACTGACTTGTGGTAGGATGCGTCCCTCCAAGCGATACACACTTGGGCTACCCTGCCTTTGTCCCTCACGTCCAGATAGCTGAATATCATGGCCAAAATTTCCGGGAAGAGGCACGAAATGTGCGTCTCCATTGTTTTTCAAACCCCAGGCATATAAGAATTACTACTCCACACCTCCAAGGCTGAAAGAAAGAGCCCACTCAAACACCCCCTCCTTTTGCAATCATGCAAAAGTATCAACAGTCCCTGTTATCCACAGAAGTAAAAAAGAGATAGGAGTTGCTTGTTTCTCACTCTTTTTCTCACATTGAACTGTGCAAAATCGATCCAACTCTCTCCAAAACCCACGTGATCCGGTCTGGTTGCGCAGTAGGATTCAAATGCATTTTGTAAAAAAAAAAAAAAGAAAGAAAGAAAGAAAGAAAAAACAAAAAAAGCGTTTATTCCTGCCTCAACCCCTCTCTCCGCCAAAAAAGAGGAGAGGGGGGCGAAAGGAAGAAGGAGGAGGAGAGGAGGAAAAAGCGTCAATCCTTCCCCCTCTCTCTCCCTCTATCAGACGACGCTTCCTTGTATTATACCTACAAAAATTCGTCCTCTCTCGGCCGAGCGGGGATCCAGACGGTCGTACATTTCAGAATAAGAAAGTGAAAACCAACACTCTCAACGCCACCTTTTATAAAACATTTCCATGATATAAAAGCAGAAAAGAGAGAGCGAGGTTGGCTTTGTAGGCAGAGTGAGGGAGAGAGTGAGTGAGAGAGAGAGAGAGGGAGAGAGAGAGAGGGGCGTCCTGAGCTCAAAGCCTTTGTCTGCTCTTTTCAAACCGACTTGGCAGGGACCCCAGCACTCTAGCTGTACTGGAGGGGTGGAATCAAGTCACAACATGAATACTAAGTGTTAAAAAACAGCCGTAATTATAAACGCTGTTGCTACCAACTGGTATTTTAAAGCTAACAGAAGAAAAAATGTATGCTAATATTTAGTAAGCGATGTCGTGTGAAATTAAATCATAACTGTGTCGAATCACCTCTACCCTCTCCGTGTCAGACAGTTGGTTCGTCCCGCCTCAGCTGGAACGGTGCGAACAGTTTCCCTTGGAAACCAACTTCTTACAATTCAGTTCACTTTGGGCTTTAACCCTTTGAGCGGACCACACAGGAAACACAGGAAAGCCAACTGGAAAGGCCCCCTTTTTCACTCCTCTCACTTGACATGAACATTTAAAAATTTTTATTGCAGTTTTGTTGTTGTTATCGTTGTGGAAATACTAGTAGAGCGTGCCCCCTGAACGACCACAGGACAGAATACAGCGGTCTTTGTCTCTTGTATATAGGCTCTCTCCGTCCGCTCTCTTCTTACACTCACTTTTATTGCAAAAACAAAAAAAGTACGTTTACATTTACAGAGAGTACAAATCAAAATTTCAGTCAAATATTGACAGGATTAACTGTCTGGCTGAAAACCTGTAATAAAACAAAACACAGCCCCTGTAATGCTCTCAATAATGTTGGAAACAATGACAACAATTTGGCAAAATCTCCTTAAATAAATTTCAACATGCTTTATTGGCTTGGTATTAGACATAAGTTGCCAAAGCCTCAAGACAGGGATCACATTAATGTGCACAATACACACACTTGCACACACATAGGCTTGTAGTAGTAAAACTAAATTATGAGCCACAGTTTAATTTTGAGATCTGTGAATAAAAAAATCATGTCCCTGTGGAGGCTACATCTGTGTTGCACCTGCCAGTAAATACATTGTGTACACATGATGAAGGAGGTATATGTTATATAATACATACATGAAGGGATGGGGTGTCCTTAAATGCCCATGGTGATGAAATAATCATAAAGTGTAAAAACAGTTTCTCTTGTGTCACACACAAAGCACTAAAATAATCACTTTAAGGCTGTGATCTCACATCTGACATTGCTTATGTTTTGATACTCGAAGACTCGTTGTGTCTCTCAGCTGATGGCACTGAGAGTGTATGTGTGTATCAGTAAAAAAACAACTATATATAGCAGATACTTTCAAATTTTCTCATTTAATGTATCAAAGCATTGAACTGATCAAATACGACAGCGAGGATCTTTTATGTTAACTTTCGAAAACAAGCTGTAACTTTCATCCCCTGCGATGGGCCTCTCTGTTAACGCCAGAGTAGCCTTGGTCTGAGTATGTGTGTGTGCATGTATGCATATGTGTGTGCCTCAATGCTTATATGTGTGTGTGTGTGTGCACAGCAGGAGAACATATGTCTATGCATACGATATGTGGTTTTTGCATGTAAATAGTATATTTTCTATATACTTGCATCTCTTCCTCTCGCGCTCTTCATAGGCTTGTGTGTGTGCGTGTGAGATAATATGACAGGGGAGCCGTTTGCTGAAGCCAGTGAAGTGTGGCCGAGTGGTTGAGAGTAAAGGAAAAGAGAGAGAGAGAGGGAGAGAGGGAGCAATAAGAGGAGAGAGGCAACAGTGATCAGGTGAAGATAAGAGAGAGGGAGAGGAGCTGCAGAAACAGGCGTTTTTACATGGAAGGAGGCAGCCGAGCACAACTGACAGCAACTCTCTTTTCTTCCACTTCTTCCTCTCGGTCTCTCTGTTCTCCTCTTTTGGATTTTCAAAGTCTTAAAACAAAAGACAGAAAGGTTTTTTTTCCTCCTTTTTAGTCATGTTTCCTGTTCACACCGGCAATTCTATGTATGTTACCAATAGATGTGATTTGGGGACAAAATCCACAGTCCTCGTTTTGTAGGAAAAAAATATCCCAAGGTTTGTCTGAAGCCATTATGAGGCATCAGCACTCTGATTCTGACAAATAAGGAGAGTATCTTCCATAGTCAGTCTTTTTTTGTGTGTGTGCAAAATCTCCTTTTGTTACTGTCTACCTCTCAAAAGACTGTTTCCTCACCATTATCCTCTACTCATCCTCTACCTCATATCATCAGAACTCATCCCCACTGCAGTCTCTTTCTTTTTCATACCCTCTTTCTGACCCTCTGATTTCTGTGCTTTCATTCATTTCAATTTATCAGAGGAAGCTTGAATAAATATAAGCTTTTCTTATTGTAATTGGTAGTCCTATTTATAGACTCTTGATAGAACAGGATTTCTTTTTTAGGTGTTAAAAAAGCAACTCCTGTACAGGTCAGACAGGGAAAGCTTTAGTTGCAAACAGGACACAAATGCTTAAAGGCTGTATTCATAAATGCAAAATCATCCAAAATCGATAAAACTGTCTGGTGACTATTTTTAATGTCCCACTGTGCTTTAAGCTTACATCCTGTTACTTCATCAAGGGCAAAAACAAAGCAGTTAACTGCACTGTCCCCTGTGGCTGCCAGCACCTACGTCCTTGGTACTCGGGCGCAGAGTGTGTCACGCATTTTCAAAATAGAGATCCTGACATGAATACCAAGCTTTATAATGACACTGCAAACCCCGTGAGTTATAAACAGAGTGGGAGATTAACAGCAGCTCCCTTCTAAATGTGGCTAAATTGTGAGTGCGGCTGTTTGTCAGTTTGCTGGACGAACCTCCTGGTACAAAAACTAGCCGGTAGTAAACCATAATGGGATTTGCTTCACCCTAAACCTAAACTGTACACAGATACTCTGCCATGTGAGCAGCTCCTGTCGCAAACTGGATGTTTGTAGGGCGTCAAAATGGAACAATAAAACTCAACCGATTTGGTTTTAAAGCTGTCATTCAGTTTCTGATGTGTAGGAGGTGTTTTAACAAACTTTTAAATAGCAGGAGTGTGTGTCTGTAAGGCAAGATAATGACAAGAAAAGACAGAAAACAGTAAAAGAGAGATTGATTAGGTGATAGGGAAAGAAAGAAAGAGATGGCTGAATGTAAAAACACAGAGTCGGGTCTACATGCCACAGGCTTTCTCTTCAGTGGCAGTAGCTGAGTCTCTCTCTGCATGACCCGCCTCTGTGTCTGAGTGTGTGTGTCTTTGTGCATATGTGTGCATGTGTGCATGTGTGTGCGTACTTGCTCAGCATGTATTTTTTTCTATTTTTCTGCCTCCCTCTGTCTGCCTAATATCACAGCTGTGTATGTGTCTACCTATGTGTGTGTGTGTGTGTGTGTGTGTGTGTCATACCACTCTTAGGAAACCCGCTGGGCCCTAGCTAGCACTCACACTGAGCGAGAGAGGAGAAAGAGAGGGATGTGGGAAGTGAGAGAGGTAAAATAAGGAATGGGTCAGAGAAAAGGGAGGAAGAGTATTTTTAGAGAGTGTCTCAGCAGAGAGATGGAGGGGGAGAAAGAGAGCGACAGAGGAGAGAGCCGCTCGCTGTTTTCTGAATATCAACATGGAGGTTAGAAAAGTGAAGTGAGAGGGTAGAAAAGAGGAGGGGAAATGTTAAAACGGAGGCGAGATGGAGAGAGCACGATGTCAGGAGTGAGAGTTTTCACCCTCCCAAAAGTGTTCTTGAAGTCTGCTAACATTCAACACGTCATGTGACCCACCATGTGCTGATGTGTGTGTGTGTGTTTGTGTGACTTTATGTGCTCTTTATTTGATGATTCAGGGGAGGGCTCTAACCGGATAATTGCTCGCCTCGACAACGTGCTTCATCTGCACCCGCAGCGATTGCTCGTTGCCAAGGTTACGTGGGCGTGTGTCAACATGTCCCCCCTGAAAGCCAAAACCTCCTTGAACAGATATCACCATGACTCTGTAGATTCTGTCTGATGTGCACACACACTCGAAAACATAAAGTATCCACACACGTACTAACATATGGAGGTAGTAACAATGCCTTGACACACACCTGAGACACACCAGTGTGTGTGCATGAGTGCATGCCCTCTCGCTGTGCACTGTAAGTGATGAATCTTTTATGTTCCTTCAGGTGTTTCCTTGCCTCACCTGGGCTTCACCTGTACAATAGTGAAACGAGGCCTCTGTGCGTGTGTCTATATGTGTGTGTCTTTACGTGCATTCATGTCTCCACACTCCCTCCCTGCTTTCTCATTGTTTTTCAGTCCCTTTAAGCCTGTCTTCTTCCTCTGTGTTAGGAGGTTCGTTCAGAAGTAGTTCGTTCACGTGTTGTCTCATAATGCTAGAAGTGTTCACACAGTTTTATTGAAGTATTCCGACTCCTTTGGTGCTTTGTTACACTAAAATTAAAACAGCAAACTCTCCAATGGAAGTTCTGTTAAATGAAATCGGCATTATTAGCAGAGTTGATCACAGAGGCAGCTTAGATCTACGGTTAGCTTTTCCATTACGTTCAGATTTGGTGAACTATGACTCCTGAATTTATGCAATTTGCAAACTGTTTTGACAATACTGATTGACCCACTGACTTAATAATTATATAGCACCATCATACGTGGAGCCCTGCTCTGTTGGTGTATAAACTGCTCCAGACGAAATGCATGGTTTGCATAAACTTGACAGACAAGAGTGCAGATATAGTGGTAGCGATCAAGCTCCACTAAGTTATTACAAATAACTCTGCAAGTATTCCTGCATCACCAAGCATCGAGTGACACCTTAAGGTAGGGAACATTAACTGTATAAAGAGGGACAGTGTGTCTCCACTTCCCTCTAGTTTGGAAAGACTTGTTGGCCATGACTGATGAAGTTCTCTGTCCATCATCATCCCCCCCTGTCGTGTCACCTGGCAGGTTGTATCAACTGTAACTACTGACTTGCACACACATTGTTTTGACTATTTAATTTCATATTTTAATGTGGTTAATTTTGTTTTAAGTTGATTTAATACAATATTCTTTTTTTTAGGGTTACACATAGTGTGTCTCCTTTATGTTGTGACCACTTGAGGCAGGTCATGACAAAAGTTAACAGTCTTTGAAGTCCATGTCTCTCCATTATCTTCCATTTGATTCACCTCCTTGAGGAGCCTTTGATGCATGTAGCTTTCTTACTCAATTCCATCACTTTACCCCCCCTTTTATCATACATATATGACTTCAGCAGTCTTCATCAACTGGAGGACATTGAGCCGTTCATGATGGCAGTAAATAGGATGACAGTGACAATGACCGGTGAGACATTAACCAGCATTAAAACTGAAAAGACACAGAAAGAGAGGCAGAAGACAAAATGTATCTGAAAAGAAAACTATAGATGATGGTGGTAAAAAAAGAGAAGAAGAGCAGATGTGCACAGAGGGAGATAACAGAAGTTCACATGTAGGAGATGCGAGGCTCCTTTTTTCTTTACATCACTCTCTTAATCTATTACTACTTTTGTTTTTTATTATTTCCTTTTCTTCCGGTTCATTCACTTTCCCTTACCTCTCTCTGACAGCTTGTCGTGCTCCCATCTCACCAAGAGCCTCATCAGGCGTGTGTGTGTGTGTATGCATAAATATGTGTGTGTATTTTATGGACTTCTCCGGTTTTTGCAGCACACAGGCCACCTAGGTTTGCATGCGTGTGTGTGTGTGAGTGTGTGTCCTTAACAATGCTTTACTTTTCTGCCAGCTCTGCAGTCTAATATAGGAGATTTTTCAGCCGGGTGCTCTCTCTCCCTCAGCAGTCAGCATCTTTGCATTTTCTCAATGTGCTCTGTCATCTGTTGGCATGAATGGGCTGCATATTGTTGCGTGTGTATGCAAAGGTGTGTGTTTATCTGGCTGGTTTTGTCTGTGTTTGTACCAGAAAAACCATGAAGGTGGAAAATAGCTCCGAGGAAGGTTTTTGATGTGGACATACACGTGCAAGATCCCTTCAATCGAGTTCAAAGAAAGAGACAATGATTGAGTCCTCACCCAAGATAAAGTATAATTCAGGGATTTAACCAGCATCTATTTTAAGTTTTCACTCTGTTATTTGGGTGTCACCAGTGTCATAACCTCATGATTCACTTAGGACAATGCATTTGATTTAAGTCTGAGACAGACACGAATGGAAGAAGTATATAGATCATTTATTTAAACCCACAGTAGAAGATTTTTTAAATAGAAAAATGAACTTCTGTTACATTCAAGCAATTGCCAGATTTTAAATCAGGCAGCTTCCCTTCAAATCCACCTGGGAATTTGTTAATTAGCTGACCACCAGAGGAGTGCTGCATTTCATTCTGTTGCCATGAACATGCACTAAAGTCTATAACATATGCAAGAATGTTTCATTCAATATAATGTCAATACTCATAACTCTGTCATGTCAGAAAAAACAACTGAAAAGCTTTAAAAAATGGAAATAAAACACCCTTGAAGTACACTATTTCATTTAAATTGTAGCAGAGATGTTTTCAAAAATACCAAACTGAAATTTGTGACATTTTTGAAAAACTGTTATATAATCTTCAAGACACCTTGAATATCCATGTTTGACATAATGGTGAAGCCTTAAAAAGTCATTTACGGTGTGACTCTAGAGAAAATCTTTAACATCACCTGCTTATATGAAGCTTATGATAACCAAAAAAGAGTGAAATAAGTTTATTTTGCCCAACCTTAAAGCTACTTAAGGAGGAAATGCATTTTAAGGATTAATTTTCACCCTAACAAGCTGCAGTGTAGGCTGGAACACAGCTCCCCAACTCGCTCTCGTCCATGTACTGTGGTTATGGTTAGAAAAACATAATTAGCATTTTTAATAGCTGTTCCCCAGCTCATGGTACTCCATCAGTCCCACAGACAACATTCACTTCACAAAACTCTGAACCTAAAATGAAACTGTGCAAAGAGCAGCGCCCATGACCGAGCCCGCTCTGACTCATAATTCCTCTTTAGACATTTCTCAGAAAACCCGATGAAATATCGACAGCATTCAATGAAATGCATAAACAGTAGCAAGTGAGCAAACCATCAAGGGAAAGATGACTCATCAGCGACTGAATGTGCTTTCAGTTTTTTTTGTTTTACTCATCAGATGCACTCCCACATTTCACATTTACGAGTAGGTACAAATGAAGGCCCCTGTACATTCTGTTGATTCGTAATTCTCAGTAATTTGATGAGTTTTTTCGGGTATTTCCCTCTGTAAAGTGCAGAAGCAACTTTGAGTTAAACCTTTTTCAAAATGTGTCCACACACAAAATGTCCAACAAAGTCTACTGACTTTTCCTAGTCTGTCCTAAAAGTCTGGAAACAGTTGAAGCAAGACAGACCAACACCACTTCACCCCCTGAGGAAAGCTACTCTGATTCACATAAGTGTCTGTGTGTGTGTATCATACTCTTAGTAGGCTATGTATTTATTTAAGTACTTGTATCTTTGTCTGTTGAGTAAGAGTGCAGTTTTACAAGGTGTGTGTGTTTATGTGTGCTTTTAAAAAAAAACTTTTATATCCCCAAAGGGCAAAGAAATCAATTTTGTTAATTCATTTACTCACTGAAAGCATGTTTGTATGAGAGTGTCTCTATAATGGTGAATGAGATGGAGAGCAGAGATGTGTATTGGTATGTGTTTGTGTTCTTTGAGTGTATTCATGCCTCTTTGTATGCTTACAATGTGTTTATCCATGCTGCGAGTGTGTGTGTGTGTGTGTTAATTTCTCCAGGGAAGGGATCAGGAGACCAGTGTAGTTTGACCAGCAGAGCTCAAGGGCACCAGGGGGAAATCAGGGCATCCAGCCCAGCCTCAGTGGCCTCTCCCTGGGCTTCCTGATCAGGGATTTGCCCTTTTCCAGGGTTCCAATCCAGTGCCAACGAGGCCAGCTGCTTCGTTACCGCTGAGGTGCCGAACATGAGTGATCTGAGCTGATTTATTAGCTTAGACTCTCACTATATTCTTCAATAAGATGAGATGCACTCAAGCACTTTTGTTGGGCAGCGTCATCCCACCTAAAAGCCCCTCGGCACATCAGGAAAATGCTTATGACATGATACAGTAATGTGTCAGCACTTCAGGAACTAAAGGCAGACTGAATTTCCATCAGCAACACTGTGTCCTTGATGATCCAATCACAAAAGGACAGTTCTATCAGTACGAGGGTTCACACCTGACTTTATACACCATCCACCATGTAATGTGAATGGTGTTATGTAATGTACTGTAGTTTTGCATTTTTCATTGAATTTGAGGTGTTTTGTGTTCAAGTAACAATTAAATCAATCTCAAATCTAAATATTACATATAGTTTAAGTTTGTTACACTTAGAAAATAGTTTTGTATTCCATACTGCTTCTATATTATAGATCTAATATATCAAAATCTGTTATACTGGCCAAGTAAGTTGTCAAACACCAGGAATTTTAGGTTTTTACTAACTTTCAATAAACTTATTGAGCCTACAGTGCAAATAATAGGACAAAAAGATGCAAATATGGACACATAAGCTTAAAAAAGAAAGCAAGAATATATATTCAGCATATATGGACAAAACACATATTCGTATAAATTGGTGATTTTCAAATGGACACCAGAAATACACCACACACTGTGGGCTGCATGAACAAATAGACATATTACAAGTGACTGTGTCTACAATAAATGAGCAGAATAAAGAGGAGAGCATGTGCGTTCACATCATCACAGTTTAGAGACAAGAGAGTGTGAGAACAGCTGGGTGCACTGCTGGAGAGAGAGGAGAGGAAGATAGAAACATAAATGGCTGATGAATCTGACTCTCAGACTGACGGAGAGAGAGAGAAATTGAGAGAGGAAGGAGGAAAGAGCTCTGTAGTAGAGCGACAGAACAAAGCTGAAAGATGTAGAGAAACAGATGGCGACACAGAGCAGAGAGAAGTGCGAGAGTGGCTGAAAGAAGGAGGGAGAAAGAGACATAGAAAGGCTGGAGAAGAGAGGTATAGAGAAGATATATTTAGAGAAAGAGAGAGGGAGAGTTTTAGCCTCCCAGCTAAGAGGCATGACTCATCTTCTGCCAGCTGACAGAAGGATGGATGGAAGGAAGAAGGGAGGAGATGGACAGAGTCGGTGGGGGAGAGATGGGGCGGGGGGAGGGGGGGAAGCGGGCATGAGGAAGACAGGGGGACGCAAGAGGAAGAGGAGGGATGGGGGAATTGTGTGAGGAAGGAAGGGACTATGCAACCTGTCATACATGCAAACGCACATGTAAACTGGAAAAAAACAAAAGAGACACATAAAAAAAAGCTTAAGGCCTCTCCAAAGCCCCTCTGCTGCTTCCAAGTCCCACTGCAGTTCCCAACGGGTGTGTGTGTGTGTGTGTGTGAGAGAGAGAGAGAGTGTGAGAGTGTGTGTGTGTGTGTGCACTGAATTCCCCTGCAGCCAGCTGTATTTGGCAGTCAGTTGTTGCACGTGCATGTGGCGTGCACATATGTATGTTTTTGAAAAAGGAACAGACGTGAAGAAAGACAGACAAAAGAAGGAAGACAGAGAGAGAGAAAGAAGCGTATCTATAGCGAGCGGAGCAGGAAGTATCATCGTCCCATGGGCTTTCCATGGTCGCATTTGTAGTCTTGAGTTCTTTGGCTCTTACAAATGTGTCCATATGTTCGTGTGAAGTTGGCATATATTCCCACGTCTGTTTTTCAGTGTGGGTTGTTTTTTTTTTATTTTTTAAAAGAAAGGAATGGGTAAGATAAGAGGGGGCTGGAAAAAATGTATTTATTGCTCTCATTGAATAATATGACACAACAGAGGGAGTGTGTCAGTCAAAAAATACATCAAAGAATAACCTTCAGAATAAAACGCCTTTGTAAAGAAGTTTAAGAAGAGGTTATTATGGATTAAACGATATGTATGTAATTCATTTTTACATGTTTACAGCTTAGTAGCAGTGGTGGAATACAGAAGCACAATGACTGAAGTACGATACTTCAGGACAAATTTGCTTTTTCTTGTTAAAACTCTCAAACTACTTCATACTAAACTTTTCACTTGATATCATGTTGTTGCTAATATTTTGCATCAGTATTAATACAATGTGTAATGAGAGGCGTGAGTATTCTTTCAGTTACACATTTTTAATATGTTGGAGTATTTTTATGTTGCAATAATCCTGCTTTTGCTGTACCAAAACGTGAATACTCCATCTAAATGAGCTGAATTTATGAAAAATTCTGCTTAAAAGTTACCAAAGATTTCCTGAATCTGTAAACATCTAATCTGGAGGAGGCTCATGGTTCAGCCAGAAGGGCAAATCCATCATACATCACATCCTTTACAGAAACTAGCCACTAAACTTTGATACAATTTACATGCTTCCTATAAAATGTGCTATCAGGAGATACCTTACAAATGGTTAATGTGCAGTTCGTGATAAAATGTAATTCTGCCTAAAATTTTACATTTCAGCAAGATTTGGGATGTTTTTCTAAGTTAGCTTCCCTTCTGTTACCTCGAGCATCATATCCATCCTCTCTTTCTATCCTGCCCTCATTTCTCTGTGTACTTTTTTATATATTTATAACTAGAGGGTGATTAACTTTCAAGTGACAGTCATTTCCAAAAAATTAATAATTAGCATTTTGGCACGAGCAGCTTCCAGGGGATCAGCTCAGACCCCATCAGCCGACCGCAGCTGGTTTCCCTGCAGGAAAGAGCTGGCTGCTTCCCCTCGCTGTAGTCTGGCACTTTGGGCAATAAAAAGTGAGGCGGCTGTTAATCCAGAGAGGAGCTGCCGACTTTCTCAGGCATTGCTCCCTCTTGCACGGCTATTGCTCATATCCTCTGGGGACAAGTCCTCTCTCGCTCCCTCTGTTTCTCTCTCTCTGTCTCTGTGTATCCATTACTTGGACACTCCCTCTCTCTTTCACTCGCTCTGTTTTCCCTCCTACCTCTTTCTTTCTTTCTTTCTTTCTTTCTTCTTCTCACTTGGTCCAAGTTTTGTCTCCATGCCCTTACCCCTCCCTTCCCTCAATTTACTCCCCCTTCCACCTCCTCCAGGCTATGGTGATTACTGTGGCTGAACTGCTCCTCCTTGTGTTTGAAAAGGCACATCACAGTTTGCCCGTAAAAACGAACCCGAGCGGTGTGTGATGTTCCAGTCCAGACTTTCTGAATCTCTGGGTCATGTCCCAGAATAAACTGTTGGCCTGTTTCTCTTTAGTTCCCAAATGATGAGACAATCAGTGTGTTTTAATTAGCTGAATCCTCAAGAGGAGAGACCTATTTATTCAAATTTGGCTCTTGGATGTCTCAACCAAAATACAGATCATCTGGAAAAGTAAAAACATCCGCGCTATGAACAGGAAATTGGAAATGTTAGAACATTAGAAAGTCTTCCTCTAATGCATTCTTTAGGAGTTGTATAATAAGTGACACATACTTAAGAAAGAGAGCAAGTGGCAACATTCATCAATACATACCAGAATGTCTGCAATTTACACAAGGGGGCGCTGTAGTGTCAGAGCATTTAACATCAGGGCTGCTGCTGATTGGTCTGTCACTGTCTGTCATCTGTCAAAATCTGGCTGCCACAAAACAGGACATTAATTTACTTGAACACGCAATTATCATATAGGACCAATGAATACTACGACATCTTTATGTTGAGTTTAAGTGAAAGCTTGAATTACTTTATCACAAGTTTCTAAACATTCTTTTTCAAAATGATGACCCTATTTTTTTACCTTGTTTGACAGGACAGAAATCTGTTTGTTCTCCGTGTTATGCACAACTTTTCTCATTTTTGAAGCATTATTAAATTGTTGTGCTCTTTGTACTAGTGTCTGTTTTGCCAGATGAGGGTGCTGTTGTCATACTAATCATGTCAACACTGAGTAGAGCAGCACAGGCCTACAAGGTGCATCACATCTTTTAGACAGGGACGACTTCTGACGGAAACTGGAAAAAAAGAGGTAGAACATA
This sequence comes from Ctenochaetus hawaiiensis, assembly GCA_029783645.1. NCBI lineage: Eukaryota > Metazoa > Chordata > Actinopteri > Acanthuriformes > Acanthuridae > Ctenochaetus > Ctenochaetus hawaiiensis. Next base: position 9,699,007 of record JAPZDY010000015.1, on the reverse strand, counting down.
AAATCTAAAGCAGATATGAAACAAGTATTTAGTCTCATGGTGACTTCTTGAGTGGTTTGACCAGTGTTAGTGTATTTACATATTTTACTGACCTGTTTCCCCAATGTGTCGCTCATCTCATTGTGTCTTTGTTTATTCACTCGTTCAACCTGACTTTGACCCGGTACCCGCCCACAGCAGAATATCAATCAGATGTATATTGAAGGCAGCCAGTTAGATCACTTCACTAAACTGAGTGTATGTGAGTGGGTGGATGGGTGGTTGGGGGTGCTGGGGGGGGGGGGGGGGTAATATGGGCCCCAGGAGATGAAAGGTGTGCGGTCTTTGCTGTTGCTCAGAGTCTATTGTCATGCAGAGACTAGGGGGGACATCCGAATCCCTACAACGAGAAAACACCCACAGAAATCATATAAAGACTTATCCGAAACGAATATTAACGAGAAAATAAAAATTAAAGCGTTATAATGAACTCCTTAAGGTCCCTTTGGAGTGATTTTGTCAGTGGGAAACTCGATCCCAACAACTGTGCCCTCACTTGAATAAAAAATTAGATCTTCCCTCTGTTGCTCAATAGAATGCAACAGGATGTAAAAACAGAAATTTTATATACGACTATCCTCTTGTTTTTACTCACACAAAATATGGATCATAGCCGCCAACGTGGATGTTATTGAGGCAAACTGTGCCTAATTTGCCCTAATATCGTGTGTCGCTTCTGTTGTTATTAGTGAACCTGCTCTTGATGACTTTTTTCTTCCTGTTTGGTCTAACAAAGGCTCTACTAAAACGAAAAGCCTTAGATTTTTAATAAATGGACGTGTTAAAAACCTCAGAAACCATTTTTTTTAAGTCTTGGAGGCCCCCAGACTAATCTCCCCCTGCGTCCACCTTTGGCTGTGGACGCACTTCTTTGAGAAGCACTGAGTCAGATCAAAGAGCCTGTTCCTCTGCAGGTTCACCGCCCACCGACCCAGCCGCAGTTTGTCTTTGACCGGGATATGAATTGAGGGGAGCTCGCTTCAACACGCCTTTTCAGGGGGGACTCCTGACCGTGTGGTGTGTGTGTGTGTTTGTGCGTGCCTGCGTGCATGAACATGCGCGTGTGTATGTGTATGTGTGTGTGTGGGAGGCGGGGGCCGTGGTGTGTTGCCTTTTATTTTCACAGACCAAAGAAGAGGGGATTAGACGATTTTGAAGCACTCACCTTTTACTCAAACAAATTATTCACTTCAGCTAATAAAAGGAATTTGACGCACGTGAACATTTTTTGAGGTTCATTCACTTTTTGAAAAAAGTGTTCAACCCCCATCGCTCATTCTTGTGTCCGTCTGATCTTTTAATTCGTTAGTAGCCAGTCTAAATATTAAAGTTTATTTTTACTACTTTAAATCAGTGTCTTTTTCATATTTTACAATTTTTAATATGCAGCTTGAACAGAAAACGGAGGATGATTTACCTATAAATGCTCTGATAAAAATGATGGGGAAGGTCTTATCTCGAAATATGTGAGATTTGGACAAAAATAAGGGAAAGTATGATTAGAAGTTATGTATCCACTTGTTCTGTCCGTTTCGTTTACATCTAAAACCCTTGAACGCATCATCACAGGTGCTTCCAGTCTCGGCCGAGCTCCGAATGTCAAGACGCGTTTCATACCCATATACGCACATGCGCGCAATGTATGGCAAGTGAGGGAATTGGCAGAGGGGGGTGTGTAAGGTGAAGTGGGGGTTAGAAGAGAGGAGAAGAAGTTTAGACCAGAGCGAGAAAGACAGTCAGGGAGAGAGAGAGAGAGAGAGAGAGATGTGGAGTGGTCAAGAGAGGACAGGAAGGGAGAGGAACAGTCGCTTTGCTGCTCAATTAGAGTTGTAATCTTTTGGTTAATCTTTCCTCAGGACAACACTTTGCGCATTGTAGTTTTGTTTTGTTTGTGACTTTTTAATGACAACGGGAGCGGGGGAAATCGCCTCGCACTTTGCGTAAAAAAACCGATACCAATCCATTTTACGCACGACTCTGAAGTGAAGTGTAATCTAACATCTACATTTGACTCCCATCCACAGTGAGACTACATGGCGATTACAAACTCTTATTTTTAATAGCACTTTTGTTTTTTGTAGTTGAAGTACTGGAGGCTGGAAGGAAACGAGTGGACTGGGTGAAACGCAAGTGTGATATAAAAAAGTAAACTAAAGAAAGAAAATAGGGGCAAAACTCAGAGTAGACGCACGTGAGTTGGACTCACCGTTTCGCCCGTCCTGCAGAGGTTGCGTCAAGACCCAAAAACAAAGCGGGACTAAGCAGGACGCCTCGTTTTTTTTCTGCCCATGTCTCAACAGCGGAGCACTTTCTCCAGTCCCGGCTGTGTGGCGGTGACGCGGCGGACAATGGACAACAGGCCTGTCCGGAGAAGGCGGACCGGTGCCGTGCGACATCTGCTGCTGGCAGCCGCCTTCCTCGCCTGCAGCTCCCAACTGCTGGTGGTGGATGCCAACTCTTGGTGGTGAGTAACTGAATTATCATGGTTGTATATTGAAGTTTTTTGCTCTGTGATGGAAACTGGATGAATATAGCCTGGAGAGCAGCTGCTGACAGATTTTCAAAAT
>JAPZDY010000015.1:9674517-9696301 GCA_029783645.1 Ctenochaetus hawaiiensis | reverse complement strand
CTGGAGAGCAGCTGCTGACAGATTTTCAAAATAAATTATTTTACTATTATATATATTATGGCCCTAAATTTGATCTGAACCTTTGATACCAGCTCTGAATAACTTTTCTCTAATCTTATCCTCTAAATCTTTTTGCCTGGTCACTATTGAAAAGATGACATATGGAAAAAATGGGAACTTTTATAGACTTTGTTTCGCCTCCTGCATCTTTGTGTGTGTGTGTGTTTTGGGGGTGATGTTCCAGTGGTGTGGTAGAATGGAACAAATGTGAAGGCTCTGTCACAATATTTACCCTGGCTGAGTCCCAAATGGCACTGCATGGCGGCCTGCTGCTGCACATATAGGGCCGTCAATTAGCCACACTTGTTCTTGACTTACAAGACAGCAATGCAAAAATGATGCTGAGTTCCTTTTGTGGTAATGTGATGGAGGGTGTGTACAGGTTAGTGGACGCTCTGGTCAGTTTGTGCAGAATCAGATTAGGTTATAATATATATGAGATAGTTGACAGTTCGCCATTTAATCATCAAAATGCCTTCTAAAGGAAAAAACCCAGTTGTTCAAGTCATGCCAGAGCTTCATAAACGCTTCAGTCATGTTAATACATCAGATAACTTTTAACAGAACTGGTCTACTTGGTGCTGTTTAGATGAAATAATGTCCCCACAATTTGATTTTACTTCGCTCAGAGAGCCTTTGTGGCCATTTAAGGGATCATCATATTTTCTGTGTATGAACACAGATTGTCATTTTTATTGAGGTTAAAGAGATTCAGAATGTAAGATTACAGTTCATTTTTTTGGAGTGAAAAGATAAAGAGGACAGGAAAGGAAACACAAGGAGAGTGATGAACACCAGAGGAGTCTATTTATCTTCTTTTTATAGGCCAGTTGTACTAATAAACTTGTGTCTGAACTCTGTCTTCCACAGCGCCGACCTCTTCCCAGAGAGTCATAGATCACAGATATCCCGCCACTTCTCTCCGAGCTTAACAGATAGAGTTTACTGGTTTGAATTTAGACCTAATATGGCCTCTGTCCCTCAGGTCACTAGCTCTGACCCCGATCCAGCGCCCAGAGATGTACATCATCGGAGCTCAGCCTCTCTGCAGTCAGCTGTCTGGCCTCTCTCAGGTAAGTTCCCTTCTGTTTGCTTTAGACTTTTACTGCTCTCATTGCTTGAATTCAGTGGTGGTTTCTGCAAGAATAGGTGCTTTTATGGGGCTTTTTGTGACTTAGCAACATCAGTATTGACAAAAAAGGGGAATGAATGACCTTACCAGTTCCTCTTCTGCACCCTCACCCTGAAATAGTAAAAAAAAAACACAGCGAGAATTCCCCCACAGGGGCTGTTAAAGTATCAAACCATAAACCTGCTAATCGCTGCTAATCTCTCTTGTGCTGCTGTGCGGTCTGCAGGGCCAGAGGAAGCTGTGCCAGCTGTACCAGGACCACATGATCTACATCGGAGACGGAGCCAAGACGGGCATCAAGGAGTGCCAGTACCAGTTCAGGCAGAGGAGGTGGAACTGCAGCACTGTGGACAACACGTCTGTGTTTGGACGGGTCATGCAGATTGGTGAGTTTATGTTTTTAACGGCAAATCAAGAACATAACAGATAAAGCTTGTTGCTTTGTCAACGTGTCAATCAATTTGAGAGTTTTGTTTTTCTCATCCAGTTCTGTTTGTGATTGCACATTTTTGTTTGTCAGAGTAGCAAATGTTTCTGTTGCAAGACAACAGCACTTAAGCAAAAGAAGCACTGATTTCACCAAACATGCAAAAGCCCAAAAGTTTTCTGACTTTGTTTGACAGGAAGCGTTTACAGCCCCTGACCAAATGAGAAAGAAATGTCAGTGGTGATAGTTGTGTTTGAGTATTTTGAAATATAAAACAAGCAACGACAGAAAAATAAACGACATTGTAGGCGACATAAACAGATTTGCCCTGAAAGTCAAGCAGAGTTTTCCATCATGTTTGTCACAATCTGCTGAACTGAATTGTTTTACTGCAATAAGACTTTTAGTAAGATTATGAGCACAACAAGTGTTCGAACATGTTGTGCAGATCAGGGCGTTGAATGTTTTGACAGAATCAAAGGGTTCATTTTAGGTCAATCAAATGACAGGCTGACATTATAATAATACACTGTGCCACATATCATTGTTTAGACTGGAAAGTTGAATAGGACCTAAATATTGGATCTATAGCAAAGTATGATGAGGTAGAGACACTACTTGTCCAGTGTTCATGCAGCCCATTAGGTTTGTATTATAGCAATCAGACTTTTTCTCTTACAAGGCTGAGAAAAGACACTAAATTAAAAAAAAATCAATTATTTTAAACCAGTCAGGGTTAAAACCAGTTTACATGTAAACACATCAAAATATTTGGTGTGATACTCATAGAGAGACTATGATGTGACTGTGATACTCTACAGAGAGTAAAATTAAATGATATTTTTTCATTTATTGCATCATAATCTTCCTGTATTGTAGTGTTTTATTAATAATTTAAGTAGAGTGTAATTACAGTCTAAAAGTCTTTCTAGATTGTTTTAAGTAAATATAAATCTCAAGCTATTCTTACTAAAGGGCACATTTAATTATTTATAACATTTTTTGACCTATAGAAAAACAGCAGATAAAGGTATTTTTCTACAAAAAGGAAGAAAGAAAGAAAGAAAGAAAGAAAGAAAGAAAGAAAGAAAGAAAGACAGACAGACAGACAGACAGACAGACAGACAGACAGAAAGAGACAAAAGAAAGAAAGAAAGAAAAAAAAAGAAAAAGAAAAGAAATATATCCAATGATATCGGAAATGCTAATCTATTAATTTTTGTGGTCGCAACATTGCAGATATTGATTCTGTCCTAAATATTACTGAGAAAAGTCGGGACACATATCCTGTGTAATTGTACATTTTAAAAGCAGTGATCATTTTTCTCTGAAAACTAACCCGTTTTACGTGTTTTTTCACACATGCGCAATAAGACGGTTACATTTCGCCGTCGAAGATTGGAGAAGACGCGCAGAATTTTTAGACAAGTGCAAACACAAAACGTGTCGTCCGTATGCACTGGTTTTTGGTAAACATCCACCAGTTACGCAGATCCTGGATCAGTATCATGTATCTAATTCCCAGCGGGCGATGTGGGAAAACTCTCATCAACAAGTAAGTGTCAAATCCGCTGCGGGCAGCCAGACGAGGTGTTTGCTGCTCTCTCTGTGTCTCCGTCCCTCTCTGCCTGTCTCTCTATTGACAGTCAGTCTACCTCCACGTTTATACGGAGGTGTTAGTCGCTCCATTGTCCCGCCGCTCCTCTTTTGAAATGCGCTGATGAGCTGACACCGAGCCGGCAGATCCGGACCTGCTATTTGAAGTCTGAGCTGCGCACTCTCATAAACCACTCGGCCCCTGTGCGCGCGCGCGCGCGTGTGTGTCTGTGTGTGTGTGTGTCTTTATTATGCTGCATTATATGTACGAGTTTCCTGAATAGGACAGTGCTCTTAAAGCTGAATGAAGAGCTCACACGCCTCAGCTCTGCATGCATACCTGCCTGTCTGCCTGTCTGGTCGGTGTTGATTGCAGTGAGGTTGTAATCTATTACAGGGCGATACTTTAGGATTGGCAAAATATAACACAGCAAAGTGCTTAAACTATATACTGCAACATTTGTAGATTTCAAAAAACAACACAATGTGAATAATTTTCTGCAGAAACATCATGTAATTTAACTAAATAGGATAAATTTAGCCTGCTTAAGTAATATGCAGAAGTACAGGCTACTTTGAGTATTTCCGTTTAATGCAGCTTTAATTTCAGTCTGACTACATCTCAAAATCTAAAGAAACCTCACTATGGTTTTTGTAAAAGCATCCTCAGCCAAACTCACCATCAGGCTGCTGTTCATGTGTAAATGTTCAGCTTCAGACACTTAACCTCCTGCCTGTCAGGCCGTCGTCTTTGCTCTTTATTCTTCTGAACAGTTTGTGTATTAATGCCGAGGATAGACATGCAGGCTGTTTTGTGTATTCTACAGAGTAAAATGGTGTTAGAAATCATTAAAATGAACCTGTCTGACTGTGATGCATCAAAGCAGCTACAGAGAGCAACAGCAGTCTGGGAAAGACATTGTGAAGAAATGTTTTGCTTTTGTTTGGTTCAATTTAGTTTGTATCCATTATCCACTAAACCTTTCACTTTATAAGTATAAGCTGGCGAGTACGTACGTGTGAAGGAACATTTACAAGCTTCATGTGGTTCGTGTGAAGCTCAGTGAAGTGTGTCAGTTTTAGAGTTTCTGGCTTTCCTCAAGTCTTTTATAGTGAAATTCACTCAGCCCCTCCTGTACTTAGGAACAGTTTTGAAGTACTTGTACTACTCTGTGATTATATTTCAATCCATTTGAGTGGCAAATACTGTACATTTTGTTAATAGTGTGGCACTTTTACTTCAGCTAAAGAAATGGTGAAATAAGTGGTGGAACAGTTAATCGAAATACTTCTTCTACCACTGCCCATACAAATAGTTTCATTAATTTTTTTAAAGATTCAGAATTTAAAATCATTGAATATTCTGCCTTTACATCAATAAAATGAAGAGGATTTTATCATGCTCACTGCTTTGAAAAATCATGTTAAGCAATGTAAATGCTTTTTCCTCTGCAAAGTCAGAGAACATTAAGTCAAAACTATCTGAAAGTTTACTAGAGGCGCATAAACATTGTGTCTTAATTTAGGTGAAATTACCATTTAACATTAGGGCTCACTCGCCTTAGTATACCTTAAGATACATGGAAAAATTATAATTTAGCTTCATTTAATGCTTCATGTGTCGTATGGATCACTGAACTGGTACTTAGAGTTGTTGATATTAACCAGGTAAAGAGACCTAAAACCACATCTATTGTCCATTGTTGGGTCAGGTGGGTGTGGGGCTGTTTGCTGTGTGTTGAGAGGGGGAGGTAACCTGAACAGTTAGCAGTGTTTCCTGTCAGTGAAAATGCACAAATGCCACAGCCCTTAATAAAAACACATGATGATAAAACGTGAAAAAAGTGTTAGTGTGTGTTTTGTAAGAGGTTTGAATATCAGTGGATTTCCTGGTTTAAGCATTACCTAATAGGAAAATTAATTTTTTCTCTCTCTCTTTCTTCATCAGGCTCCAGGGAAACAGCCTTCACTTACTCCATCAGCGCAGCTGGCGTGGTGAACGCCATCAGCCGGGCGTGCCGCGAGGGCGAGCTCTCCACCTGTGGCTGCAGCCGTGCAGCTCGTCCCCGAGACCTGCCACGTGATTGGCTCTGGGGCGGCTGCGGCGACAATGTGCACTATGGCTACCGCTTCGCCCGTGAGTTCGTGGACGCCAGGGAGCGAGAGAAGAATTACCCACGGGGTTCTGCAGAGCACGCCCGAACGCTGATGAACCTGCAGAACAACGAAGCAGGGAGACAGGTAACACACATGTACTTACAACTTTCTGTTAAAGATTCAGCATGAAACTTAAGTTCAGAGGCCGCACAAATACATCTGTATGTCTTCAAGGAATGCGTGTAAAAGCCGAAGTGGCCCCTGATTGCCTGACCTGGCAGTATTAGTGAGTGAGTGTGTGTGTGTAAGTTATTTATTGGGAGGGTCCAAATGGTATAACTGCTAACGCCCTTGGAGTCTGGCTAGGTCGCCAGGTCAGTGCACATTCCAGGGAAGTAACACACACATGAGTTCATACACATGTATTAATGCAGCAACACAATGCACAACAATATGCTCAATTGCATATTTAAATTTTAGAGGTAAACTTGCAAAAATTGTACAAAACAAGTAATGGAGTGATCAATGGATTAGATTTTGATTTTTTTTTACCCACTTTTGTTGCCATAGAGCAACAATTAGCAGCTCCAAACTTGATATTGGAGCTGAAGTTGTTTGGAAATGCTTCCAGGTGGGGAGAGCATTACAAGAAATCTACTAAAAGAAACCTTTCACCTTTGACTTAGCTACACACACACACACACACATAACGCACTGACACACACATACACAACTCGCTCGTAAAAGGTCCATTTGCCCGTTCTGGTACGCATTGGATCAGGAGAATGTGTTTATCTTCAGTTAGAGGAGCTTTGTTTAAGCTGTTTGCAAGACAGAGAGTTGTGTGTGTGTGTGTGTGTGTGTGTGTGCGTTCTATTTGATTTGTGTGAGAGACAGTGAGCCTGGTTTTGTGCATGTGTATCAGGGGTCAAAGGTGAGGGTCTGCAGAGGTTGTGTTTCTGCTGAGGGTCCCATTGGGGCTATAGGTGAGTGTAAGAGAGACAGATCTACTGCTGCAGCCCCACACACACACACACACACACACACACACACATTTCCTCCCTTTCTGTAACCTACACACTCCTTTGAATAACTTTTCCTCCTCTCTCCTGTTTGATCCCTGGTTTTCATTGTTGTCGCTCCATCGAAATGGAAGAGAGGAGAAGAGAGAGATGAAAAGGCGGAGAGGAAGACAGCTTCTCTCTTCCTCTTCATCCCCTCTTACTCTCTGCTTCTCTCTCTCTCTCTCTTTCTTTCGTGGACACGCCGGTTTGTCCTAAGCGGGATTTGTCTTGCTTGGTTGAACAAGGCAAACCACAGGGCTTTTGTGGAGGTGACAGGGGCGTGCCGCTTGCTGTGTGTGTTTCAGCGTGTGTGCTAGTGTGTTTCAATGTGTGTGTGTGTTTTTCTCAGCTTCATTTGATTTGTGTGGAAGGTGGACAACATGGTCGTCTGTGTGTGTCTGTGTGTACAAGCGTCTGGAGACAGAGACGCAGGGTGAGGGATGGACCTCCGTCACACTCCCCCGACTCTCAAAAGACCTGGACACAAACACACACACACACACTCTCATACAGAGCCACCTAGGTCCACTGTCTCCGTTTCACACAAATCAAATGAGACAGGGCTCATCACATTGAGGCCAAAACAACTAGATGAACATTCCCAGTCTAAAGACAATAACAGGCCACTTTTGTGCCTCTTCTGCTCTGAACACAGAAGTTAACTTACAGATTAATCCATCAACCTGTGGATCACTTTCTTACAAAAGCCAACTCAGTTTTTGAAATGTTTTATAACAGAACATCGATCTATCTATATACATATCTATATCCAAAACAGGAGAACAGCAAGTCATAAATTACACAACAATATTTCTTATCACACCAAGAAGAAGATCAAGCAGAAAATGCGTCCCTCCTCTTCGCCATTCTTACTTCTCATTCATTGCTTATCCTGTCACAAAGGGTGGGCTATTTTCTCTATTCCTGCCCCACACTAATACTGACTCTATACACACACGTACACACACACACACACACACGGCTCCTAACCCCTAACCCTGTCTGAGCAAAAGCTATTGTGCCTAACACAGAGACCGTGTCCTCACCATGGATGGCTGACCGCGAGTGTGTGTGTATGTGAGTGTGTGTTTGTGCATTGGTGTGTGTGCATTTGTGTGTGAGTTTTCATCATGTCCAGTGTCACTGCGCCCAGCAGGCACGACCCACCAAATAGCTCAGTATGATGCTGGACGCACACAGACACGTACAGTATGTGCCTGTTTTGATTCGACAGCTTGTGGATGCAGCCAGTTTGTTTTATTAATTACGATGTTAATGATAATAAATAGTTTCCATAGTAATTTTAAAAGTATGTAGCTGAAATAATTGTATTAAGAGATGCACAAAGCAGTGACTAATAGATAAAAAGATAAAATACAGAAAACAGAAAATAAATAAATAAAAAAGACAATCGAGAAAAGACTTGTTAAAAGTTAACTGGAAGAGATTTGTTTGAGGCTGCTGCTCATAAATTCCCACTGATTTTTCCTCCCTTTTATCCTTCAAAACATTAGCATAGTTTCGGGCCATAGATCACAAAAAGAGTTGAATCCTTAATTTTCTTGTTACTGTGGCTCTGAACCTCTAATAAACCCCACAGTGGGGGACCTGAGGTAACGTGAAGGCTCATAAAACAACTAGGAGTCATAAAACGGAGGATTTCCCCCTGGTGTTGTACGTATGAAACTAATCCTCAACCACCCATTAACTCCACTCTTGCTGTGAGTAATAGAGAGATAAAGAGAGAAAAATACTTCTTCAGGCTTCTGGAAAGTTTTCAATTTTTTTTTTTTATTTTAATTCAAACTTTTGCAAAAATCAGGGAAAAAACCCCACGAGAACCCAAAATGAGTTCTACCTCCACAACATGTCATTGTCCTCTGCTCCCGGTGTCTTTCTGAGGGGGGTCACGGGGGTCGAATCACAGGATTGGAGGGTGCCGAGTGCTATGCCTGCTGGGTAGTAAAGTAGAGGACAGGGGAGCAGGAGGTGGAAGGTGGAAGGTTGGGGGTCGGGGCTGTTTGGGATGCAGGGGTTAACAGAGGTGAGAAGGTAATTGGGATCAGGCAACGTGAGGAGACGGAGTGGTGGGGCTCATTTACGTGAGGGAAGATCAGGAAGAGGTGATTCAGCAACTGATGATGAGTGCAGATGCATCTCTGGGTCAAACATGGTGCAAGCATAAAACAATGCATGAGAAGTGACACTGTACAGAGTGTAATTCAAGTTTGTGTAATGAGTAGGGGGCGTGTGTGTCTATAAAATGCTGCTTAGCTGTTATGTTGAGGCTGCACTGGTGAAGGGCTCCCTCTAAAGTTCACCAAAGCTACAACCATAATTCTTATATTCTCTTTTTTTTTGTTTTATTTTGTTTCTTATATATTTAAAGAAATGCCTTCTATTCTCAGCTGTTTGTTTTAGTTTGGTGGAGTTGTTTTGACCGCAGATGTCAGAAAACAGCTCATATGAAACATAAATCCTTTCTCTGCGTTTTTTTCCTCTATTTTATTACACATTTTAACATAATGGGGGGTTTGCACCAGTGACCAATGATGACAGAAAAGTAGAGTAAGGAATCTTTCTACATTTATTGCTGTAGAAGATTTTTCTTTAGAGGAAACTCCCTCAGGAGGTGCAGTCATGCAATTATAAGTGCACAGCTAGCAAATATAGATCTATATGTGGTGCCTCTCCTTTTTCACATTATTCCCACTTTTTCCTTCCGTTGGCCACATTAACGAAAAGTGTAACAGATAAAAGGCTTGTATTGCATTTATTTTATGCATCTTAAGGCAAGTTTTCTTCAGCAACTCACTTAAATTTTTATTCCTTTTCAGCTGTGATGAGCAGTAACTAATGCACTGCTAGGCTAGGCTAGTTATCTTTTAGCTAAGCTAGTTTAGCTGTTTTTGCCTTTCCTAATGAAGAGATTTGACATTAGTTGTGTGAGTCAACAAACTGAATTACCATTATGTCTGTAAATCAAATGTGATTTTTTAATTTTAAAAAAGAACTTATGAATAACTTGGTTTTAGTTAGTTAGTTTATTAACTAAACTATTCAAGTGTAGAAATTTGCATATCTTTTCTTTAGATTTACCTTGTTCTCCAGGGCAATTGAATGGATGGAGCAGTTACACGTTTTTACCAGTAGATGGTAGCAGCGTAGCAGCAAATTTAGTAGATGCAAAGCAGACTCACAACAACTGTCTCTTGATAAGTTTCATCGAAAGCCTACAGAGCATAAAAGATGAAAATAAATGTCTGACATTAATGTGCTTATAGTGGAAATTAACCGTGAAAAAGACAACACTGGAGATTTTCTCTGTTCTAATATAATGGGGTGAGATAGAAATAAACATGTATAAGGAAACCATCTATTTGTTTTTGAATTTTTTGCCTTTTCTGTCCACCAGGCGGTCTATAACCTGGCAAATGTGGCCTGTAAGTGTCACGGCGTCTCGGGTTCCTGCAGTCTGAAGACCTGCTGGCTCCAGCTGGCCGACTTCAGACATGTGGGAGAGTACCTGAAGGAAAAATATGACAGTGCAGCTGCTATGCGCATTGGACGCAAGGTATTAAACTCACTGCAGAATGTCATGAACACAACACTGATTAAATTTACCCTAAAAGAAGATCAGAAATCTTACACTTACTAACTCCACCTCCACTTCATCCCTCCAAGGGCAAGCTGGAGCTGGTAGACAAGCGCTTCAACACACCGACCCCGGAGGACCTGGTCTACATCGACCCCAGTCCTGACTACTGCCTTCGCAACGAGACCACGGGCTCGCTGGGCACACAGGGCCGCCTCTGCAACAAAACCTCGGAGGGGATGGACGGCTGCGAGCTCATGTGCTGCGGCCGAGGGTACGACCAGTTCAAGACCTACAAGCACGAGCGCTGCCACTGCAAGTTCCACTGGTGCTGCTACGTCAAGTGCAAGCGCTGCACGACGCTCGTGGACCAGTTTGTTTGTAAATAGCACTGGAAGTGGGTGAAAAAGGAGGAGAGGGAGTAGATGAAGAGGGGGATGATGAGGAGTGATGGGTGTAAGAGAGGAGGGTGAATTTTCAGGGTTTCGTTCAGGATAACTTAAGACAAACTAGTTCAATTTTCCTGCTCTCCTTCATTTTTAACTCCTGCTTTTTTACAGTAAAAGCATTAGCTGCGTAACACACTGCAGCCATCTTTTAGAGATGTAGAGATAGGTAGGAAAGAAGAACTGATGGATGGAAAGAGGGGAAGCAAAAAGGAATGAGATTTCTTCCATGCTTTTCAGACAACAGATTCCCGTTTATCGCCATACCATCATCACTTTCTGCTGTCCTATGTAATATCTTGATCATAACCCTGAAGGAAGGAGGGATGAAAAACAAGAAGAGACAATAAAATGGATGAAAAAAACAAGGACATCAAGGATATATGGACCTAGAAAGCGGAACAACTGGAGCCCTGAACAGGGACACATACATCTATAGTGTGATAATGAAGATATGAAATATGAAATAAATATATAATTAAATAATAAATAAAAATACAACTCTTATGGTTATTTAAAGAGGCTCGAACAAACATAAGGCACACTTTGGACCCATAAAACACGTGTTTTTTTGGTGAATCCCAAAAATCATTGCAGACCTTTTGGAGTTTAAAGCCATTAGAGTTTTGAATGGTGTCATAGTGTCTCATTCAAAGAACTTTTGACCTTTAACCCTTCGAGAGTAATTCACGAGTATTGCTGACAAACAGTACGTATAGAGACCATGAGAAAAGTCCAGAGTGAAAGAGACAGGGAAGGAATCACTTATTGGAGGTGCAAAACATGAATGGGTTGAATTGAGAAAAAAAAGGGCAAAAGCTGAATGAACTTTGGATGATTGTTTTGCAAAAAATGCATCAAAAAATACAGTAAAAACACTCAATCTTCAAGTCAAACAGGATAATGATTTACAGGACACACTCTAACCATTTGTCTCGGGGTAACTACTGCTGTTAGAGCAGATTTTCAGCACCTGTGAGCTGACAAGTGTGGCTGTGCAGCCTAATGAGGCTCTCAGGTTGCGGCCATCTTGACAACCGTGGCCGTTTAGGACAAGCAGCTCCGGCTACACGACCTTCATCCGACAGTGAAGCGAGCAAAACCTCCATCAGTGAGATTAATGTGCTGGATCTGCCTTAATGAACCCACACTAAGAGGCACGTTCACCGCCAGTGGACCTCTTCATCTCATGTTGTTATGCAACTTGTATAGTCAGCACAATAGCCCTGTGGTGTCTGTTTGGCATTTTTGCCACCAATTTAACATTTTATAATAGTTATGCCATGAGTTTTGCCATTTGTATGGGTTGGGTTGATATTATTGTAAGCGTATAATGTAATCCAATCAATAGACAGAAGCATGAGGAGGACAAAGTGGACGGAAGAGGACTGAACATGCTGCGGAAAACGAATGAATGTGTGAGCTTGGACAAAACAGAAAGGACTGCAATTTATTATGTGCTACTTTAAAAAAAAGAAGTAGTAGACAGAAAAGAAGGTATATTTTATTACTGTTTTTCATTTTCTGTTTTCTATGTTTTATACATGAGTATTATTGTGTATTCTTTTGATAAACTAGTCTTGGACAATGAGGCGTTGTTCTGTTTTTGAGTTGACTGGAATTCTTGTGGAAAAGTCTGATGCTGGCTGACACTCCGTCCCCTGACATCTGAAGACAAGTCAGTCATTGAGGGGCTGTTTTGGAAAAATGATGCTGCAGACGCTAAATGGGGAAGCAGTGCAGTCCTACAAAAATTGAATTGCAATAGTTCCATTCTTAACAACAATGCTAAAATTATAAATGGGAGAAAACATCCCAAATTCTTATACTGAAAGCAGGGACATGCAAATAAAACAAATGGAGTGATGTAAATCATTCTGGTTTAGAGCACTGGCTAAATGTCTGATGGCTTACGTGCCTTTAAATTTAATTTTTAGAAAGCCATTTGTGATATGCATTATGTATGTATGAAGTAAACCTTCCAAGAAATTCAATTTCTTGTGCTAAACATCCGCAGCTGAAGTGACAATAATGCAGGATTGGCTTTTACAAAGTTCACCTGAGGTAAATGACTGTATAACGTCATTGTCTCAAGGAATAAAATCATAAAATTTTGTGAGATTACTCCCAAATTCTCACATAAAACTGGTCATAATAAAACTCTTGTTATAGTTATAAAATGGGAAGCTAAAACTCTGTTAAACCCAGCAGTAACGTTTTGTGTCATTTGTTGGTGTGAAAGGGCCTCTGATTAAACATACTGCCTGACAATTAATCCATACACTGAAAACCACAATGAACATTTAAAAATATCTATAGTGATGTAATAGGATTTTGTAATGGCATTAATTAGCATTATTCCTTTTTGCTACAGTAAGAATAGTGTGTCTTCTTCCAAGTTATATACTGTACAAGGAAAACTGCATTACTGCAGCCAGCGTCTTCCTTTTAAATTTATATTTATATTCATTAGCAAAAATTCCTCAAACCCTGTATTTATGGTAATTAGGTGCAGATTTTCCACTCAAGAAGCTAAAAAATACCTCTGTATCTATGTTGGCCAATCATATCAGTATTACAGTCCTGACAGGAGCATTGTGTTTTATGTTTAATACCAAATCACATTGTGTTTGTATGTTTGTACTGTTTTCCAACATCAAACAAGTAAAATATCATGTATGTTTGTAAAACTGTTCGTGATTTTTCACAATTGATTTATGAGCATTTGCGGCTTTTCAAAATTGCACTTATTTACTTCAATGATTACTTCTTTGCTATGTTATTCTTTTATATTTCATCCTTGTTTCCTTGCACCTTCTTGAGACCTCTGATCCAATCAGATCATCCCGTTAAAACACTTCGCCCGTTCCTTGATTCCCCACCAGCTCTTTTTCAAGGCCAGGCTGCTTTAAACTCTCCACATCATTTAACCTGAACTCTCCCTGCTGTGGTCACAACAGCGGGACTTCAGCTCTTCTCCGTAACTCTATAAAATGCTCCAGCAGCTAAACAAGCTCTAACAACTTTTAGCACTTAAACGACAAGCGTACAGTCTGGGCCAAACAGGTCTGTACAGTGACCCTACAACCAATCCCATTACTTTTAGCTGCTCACAGCTAATTCAATTAGACCGCTGACCGGAGCACCATGTACAGTACTGTCTGTGTGTAATCCTCCTCACCTGATACAAGACTCTGTGCGCGCGCCTATGTGTTTGTGTGTGTATGTGTATGTTTTAAGGTTGTGTCTCGTCACAGACAAACTTTTACAGCTGATTATTCCTACAAAGACTGGTACTAATGTATTAATTCTCCATGGATGGTTTATGTATGTGTCTGATAGCATTGTGAAGTGTGTGTGTGTGCGTGCATGTGTGTGTTTACTTAAGATTAGATGAGTAAAAGTGTAAAGCAGTGGTTTCTCTAATCCTTCTCACCTGACAGCCATCTGCTGCTGTGATGCTGCTAATTAGATTTCACTATTTTCTGCAACAACTGCTCCACAAGTAGGTTTATTTTTATTTTTCTCGCTCTCATGAGAACATTTAAAATTACGCTAGAGTTTTGGTCTGCTTACTTATTACACTTTTTTACAGTTCATGTAGTGAAAAGAGCGTGGATGTAGTGCTGTAGCAGGAAAGTTCACCCTTGCTGACTTTGTCGTCCATCTGCTTTTAATGTCTGAAGTCAATCTTGTACAATTTGCGACATTTTAACAAAACGCAGTTGAACAACTTTACTTCATAAAAGTTTTTTGGCACAGGAGATCCCCTTTTAAATTTATTTCTTTTGGTTTAAGCCAGAGTCCCTATGGGGCACTTATAGCTGAAAACCCTCATTTTGTTTCAGACACTGCTATCACCTTGGAGTCTGATTTCTGTCTCCTCAGGTGTTTGGTGAGCCAGAGCCGTCCTGCAGCTAGACTTCATTATAAACCTTTCCCTTATCTTCCTCTATACAGCTTTGACTCTGCTCCTCCTGGAGACACAGCCAGGCAGCCGAGTGGGACGAAACATGCAGCTGCTGGGATCTTTAAAAGGCCAGAAAGTTTCTCTGCACATATGCATGATAAACTGACCTGGAGCATCAGTACAGTGTTCAATGGTGGCATTAATGAGACCAAACTGAGTCCTTATCCCTGGGTCCCTAAGAGCCTCTGGTTCTTTACGGGGTTGTTAAGTGACTATGAGCTACAATATTATGAAGCCAGACCTGCTGACTGGCAAGACTTACTCTCATATATACTCTCAAACAATTTATCTTGGCATTTTTTACAATTCTATGCCATTTTTACACTGATTGTTTGAGCAGAAGAGGAGGTGTTAGATGCTCTGGTTTCTGCTCCTGCGTCTGGTGGGGGCTACCAACAAGACAGGAGAGCATTCTGGATGAAAACGACCTTAAAATAGATATTTGCCCACAAATAAAATGAAGCCAAAATCTTCAGTTATGTAGAGCACGTTGTTCTCCACAAGGAGTCTTTATGGATGTCAGTGGGATACAGGAGATACTATGTACTGTATTTCACAATGATGTCTCATTGAGACAAAGCTTTTGATCGTTTTACTGGCTCTAGCTGCACACAATGCAAGAGGCAAACTGTAAAATGAGATCTTACATGCAGTGTGTATGTGTTTCTATGTTTATGTTTGTGTATGCATGTATATATATATGTGTTGATTAGCCAGCAGCTGTTGTTAGTTAAGACATTCGTAGGCGAACACCCTGAACTGGATTAGCTGAAGTGTAGAAGACACATCATCTCTCTCTATCACACACATACACACACACATACATACATACAGTATATGTATATTCATATTCTGTAGCCATGTCCGCTGCTGTCTTTCTCCTTTTTCAGTTTTCTCTTCCTCTGTTTTTCTCAAATGCACACAAAGAGCTCAAACACCAAGTCGGACACAAATGCTCAGCCACTTAACTGTAAGCTTATTCATCCATATGCTTTCTACAAGCTTTGGATGGAGCAGAATGGACCGCTCAGTCCCGCTTAACCAGAATACCTAATCTTCTTGGAATGCTCCAAGTGTATTTTTCCCATCAGTGCCACTTGAATTATCTAATTAATGTATATTAAACCTGGGAACAAATAATCCTTATTTGCCAAACAAAACTGCAAACAGCAGCACATTGATTGTACATGGTGTGTATGGAAGCATTTATCTGCATCGCTGGTTTCTGTTGCAGTTGGTGTAAAGTGAACACACCTGAAACCAACAAGCATGCAAATCACTGAGCGATGATGCAACGCAAACTCATGTTGCAGGATCACAGCCAGAGGTTTGTAAATGGGTTCAGTTAGCCTCTCTACAATAATGCAGTCAAACAAACTGTACATCTGAGCTGCTTCCTCTGGATGTAAAAGTTGCTTACCTTGCAAGAATCCTTGCAACAGGGCTCAAGCAAACAATAAAGCTAAAATTTCAAGCATCATCAACCTTTTATGAAATCCATTAATGGAGCACCTTTGAAGAATTCAGGATAACAACGAGAAAAATTCCTAAATTAACAGGAAGTATGCAAAAACTCATAGCAGGCCTCATAAAAAAAGTGTTGTCATTGAATATACCCCAACATACCCCATGCATATTTTGCACCTAACACATAATTAACAAGGTGATGAACAGTTTACAAGGTGTTCCTCTCTGTGTGACAACTCTACTTCAACAAACACTTAATACAGAAGTGATAAAACTTTCCATGACCTGTGAAGAACAGAAAGAGGTGTGGAGAGTGTGAAGCAGTTCACATTATTGTGCATTTCTCTGCCATCACACCCTGTTTGTGCATAGGTGTGTGTGTGTGTGTTATAACAGGGTGTTGGTGATCACATGGGATCACGTGTGCTACATTCAAGCTCGTTTTCTCATGGATGTCATCGATGTGCCACAATAGTTGCAACACTCCTTACAAATGGTACATGGTGAAATAATACAGGTCTGCACTTCTTTATTTGGTCAGTGGTGCGTGAAGGCATTACAATTTATGACACTGGGATTTTATTTACAGTGTTTACCCTGAAGCAACAGCAATTAAATAAAAAAACACTTTTGATTTGTTTCCTTTAAAAACATATAGGAAAAAGACTTCAGGCGTGGTCTACCTGTTTAGACTTGTGGAAGCTAGGTGGATGCCAACATCCTAGCAACGCAAACAATCTCTTTAAACACACACTACTGAAAACATTACTGCCAGCTAATGGAAAGTTACTTATCATTTAAGGGGGGTTATGTAAATTAATAATGAGCCACAAAGAGAATGAGTTTTCTGTAAAGATATTTTCTTGTTGTTATTTTTAGTTTTCTGTATTTTTTAAGGTTTTACTGAGGTCTGCCTGTATGCAATTTGCACAAGACATGAACACTTCAGTCATTTTTAAAAAACTTGCAAATCCTGATAAAAGTCTTTCATCAAATATTATGTGCTCTGTACAACAAGGTGGCAACAAGGGTGTTTCCACATTTACTTGAGCCGAGAACGAAACGCATAGATACTGTTTACACAATTAAAATGGACTAAATCTTTGATATTTCTTTAACCAAATCAAGCCAATTTTTAAATAACTGCCAAAGTTATAAAGCAGTCAAGTCTGCTTTGTTGTTCCAGTTGTTGACAACAGTGACGGATTATCTATAGTGCCATGTTACTCAAGGAGGGATTGGTACGCATAATCCCAGACGCACACAGATAGCAAGAAAGGAACATTAAAGTGCTGCATTAGCAATGTGAACATGGTGCAATCAGAAACCACAGTTTTGCAAACATACAGCGATACCCTGCCACGTGCTGTGCATGTTACCACTGTGAGTTCACTTCAGGCCTGTAGAGCTGAAGGTCTCCCTTTCAGTAAAAAACAAGTCCCTTATCTTTTTGAGTGCATCATTTTATCTACTGAGGAAGGTTGTCTTACAACATATGATTGAGATATGTGATTTGATGTAATTTCTCATTCAGAGGCATGCTGACAAATGACACTGACCAGATGCTGACATGCCTTGTTTCCATGTTCAACATCTTTCTAACTATAAGTCATTATGTATTATCTCTCTTTCCTATTAGAAAGAGGGACCACTGGGGCAAATTCATAAAACGTGGAGCTTTAGAGAAATCATCCATTCCTTATTCACAATATATCCCGTTATATTTAAGTTATATGTAAAAGAAAATGGGATAAAAATCAATGATTTGAACCATGAGGGTTGACTTGGTTAGAGAGACGGACAGAGAAAGTCTGAACTCTGCCAGCAAGCCAGTTCAGCTGATTAGGTGAAAATCTCAGGCTTAGTCAATAAAACTGTGCATTGAGTAATAGTGAATTATGTAAAATAATCTTCAAGTCATTAAAAGTTATGTGAGAGGCTGTTGAAAATCCAAAGAATCCTGTAAGCTTCTTTGTTTTGTTAATATGGTGGGTGAGTGCAGGACAGCAACACTCAATTGCCTTTAAACTTATTTATTAATATTTTTTTTACTGTATTGTAAATTTCTTTCCAGATTTTCCTCCATTATCAACAAATCTAACAGCTAAATCAAACCACTACTCTTAGGTTCAAAGAAAAAAAGCTTTACACTTGACCATTCTTATCAGATGTATCAAGATAAAACTTAATGACCCAAGAGGACACAATATTATCGGTCAAAGTACTCAGGATAATGTCATCATGATATGATACCTGCATCAACACAGCAATGGCAGAGGTCTCAAAATTTTAATAGATACCTCTGATAGATTGTGGTTCTGAGGCATCACTTGTCATGTAAACCAAACTGATATCTACTTTAGATGTTGTTAAACTCGTGAGACTGAGATTGAGATTGGTGAGATTGTAGACCTGATCTACAGGATCAATGAAACTGCACTGACTGACTGACCAACTGCCAGAGACTTGCATCACAATAAAGCTAACACAATCAATTGTGCAATCATGCAGAGTCGAGTGTAAGCTAACTGCAGTGCAGGAAGGTGTTTGTGTTCTGGTATGGTATACCCATGAATATAAACACCCCAGGTCAGAGGGGCAGAAAGGGCAGCCAAGGCAGCAGTGGTGTGATTCTCACTATGAAGCTGTTTTTGTATCCAACACATGCACAGGCTTACTCCCATATCAAAGATGGGGGTTGGAGTGGAACTGTCAAACCCTCTGCACCTATTTTATACTGTTAGGTTGCTTGAATGTCACATGTATCAAGAATTTAAAGCCCACCTGCAAGATCTTTTTTAGGGGTAATTACTCAGCTACAGCATAAATTCTTCTCAAACTATCAACAATTTTTGCCTATAAAATAATCATTAATGCTGTATACCACGTAAAACCACCAAATAGTTACTAATTTTATTTCACTGAGAGAATTTATTTATTTGCTGTTTTAGTCAGAAATTGATATCTGTGGGTTTTTAGACTTTTTGACAGATCAATTTTCACAACATTAATTTTTTTAATCACAAAAACAAATTGATATTTGATACTACAGGCCGTTACGTATGTAACTGACAAAATACAGTTGAAAGTGACTCACTGTCCACTTGGCAGCTGCTTGCCAAACAAGTTTCTTACAAAAGACTACTGGCTTCACATCCGAAACACTTTTACTATTAAAAATAGAGTGGCACAGCTCACATCACACTTAAAATCCGTCGAATTTATTTTTATTGTTTTCATATTTACTCATTTTAGACAGATTTCATCATAGAATTTGACAAAGTAGTTGAAAAACTACAATTTGTACGACATCGCTTCCTGTTCCTTATCGTCACTGAAGTGTATTTTTTCCCCTCGTTGAGCGTTCTGATTGGCTGTCTCCTGTCATGCGAGCGGCGTCACGCAGTGATTGCCTCCCTCCGACGTCGCTGAGTCCAGTCTGGTCGACAGTCAGTAACCGTTCAGAGTAGAGAGGAATCGAGTAGCGACCACAAGTCTGTTATAACTGTGGTACCCGACCCAGAGGACGAATTCCTGTGCGGACACCAAGAACAGGTGAGTAATAGATCTGACATTGACCACTGTTCGTTGTTATTATTGTTGTTTCATCTTGTTTTGAGGTTGTTAAATTCACCCGAGACTTTCCTCGCGTAACATTAGCGCCTCTCTGAATGTAAACTGCCAGCTAGCAGCTCCGCTACCCAGCTATCCAGCTAATTCTGGCTGTCAAAACAACACAGAGAAGCATAATCTGCTAGCCAGCCAGAAAGCGCATCTTTGCTCTCTCTTTATGAGGCATTATCACTCATATGGAGGCAGTATTTGGTATGTTAAAAGGCAGACTGGTGGGTGTGGTAGGCTGTCAAAATAAACACAACTTCTGTTAAAGAGTTATCTGGCTTCTTTTGGATTTAGCTGTTAGCAGACTAGCCAGCTCGCTAGCACGGTGTAAACAAATCATCATCATAGTCTGTGGATGGGCTGCGGTCTGCTTCTTATTTTGCATTTGACAACCCCGCTTGGTAAATTTTAGCTATTACATTTTACATTAGATTGAGATCAAATAAATACAAATGCTCCGTTGTGTGTGGCTTTTGAGGAAAGTATACGATTTCTCGCTGTTAACAAAAAGGAGTCTGGCTGGAGTTTGGGTTTCTTTGTCTTGCTTGCTCCAGTGTTGTGTTGACTCCTCTGCACTCTGTGTCTGAGTTAACAGCATGGCTTAGCGAGGCTTAATTGCTCCTATTTTTGCGCACATTTATGTTTAATTTTTTGTTTGTAAATGGTATGACAGCCTTAATTGTCGTATTAATAACATGATGCAAGTAACTGCTGTAAAAGGTAATTTCTTATGACTTGTCAGTTCAATATCTGCTGGCTCAGTTTGGTTGATCTGTATTATCACATGCCATGTAATAACTTTTAACATCTAGGTATACCACACTCTTTAGAGCATGTCATTTGGACTATGCACCGATTTCATAAACATAACTCCTGCTTTAAGTAAGTCTGCTGGGACTGAACTTAATGTATATGTTACACAGTGAGTGTGATTTTTTTATTATTATTAAGTATTGTTGGGAAGTGGCTTTGAGAAAAAGCTAACATAATTATGACCAGCCAGTAGTCAGTCCTTTGCCAAACAAAAGCAAATGCTTTTGTAGGGCAGTAGTAGGGCTGCTGGTAGTGGTTTGTTTCTCATTAGCTGCTATGAGTTGCTATTATTAGAAGACGAAGTAAAAGTCTACTTGATAAGTAAATATAATGTTAAATTGTTACATATTCTTTGCCACTTGATAATTATTTTCAGTTGTACTAAATGCACATGCAGTGCATGTTAGCCCATCCCGCTTCAGTCAGTATTTTACTGAATGTTTGGTTTGCCACAAAGCATGAGGTCATTTCATAAATATTTTATGGGCTGGGTAGCTGATAGCCTGTTTGTCTTATACCCAAACTTTATAAGTACAAAAAACACTCCCAGCCATCCTCCTGAGATTTGCCCATGGATATTTCATGGAACAGTCTTAGCTGGTATTTGTTTTAAAACCCATTCTGCATTTTTAATCGGTGCGTCCATGTGCAGTTTGACCCTTTAGGGCTTCACACTGTCAATATTTTCAAGTGCAAGTTTGCTCCTGTGCAACTTAACAGCACCGGAAATAAACCTAAAACTGTGACCTGTCAGTATAATTACACATACTCTTCCCTGCCGATATTCTCACATTGTACTTGTATAAGTCTTCTTATTGTTACACTCCTTACAGAAAAAAACAACTTGTGCACAAAGCACAGTACCACACTAGGTTCACCACAAAGAGTTCATTTATCTGAGATTCATCTAAGCAGGAAATCCATTGTAATTTCCGGTTGGAAGATATTGATTTGCAATTATACAAAGAATTTTAGAACTTCAGATGCTTGAGCTGAGTCTCGCCCTGCTAGACAAGGCCATTGAGCAATACGTCATTTTTTTGCTGGAAGTAAGAATCTCCAGGGAATTTAATGTATAATGAAGTCAGTCTTTGTCAGTGTGCCAGGCAGGAGAGCAGCTAAACATAGCTTCTAAGAATAGTAGAGCACTGTCAGAGCAAAATTGATTGATCATAAGACAGCAGCTTCCTCTCTTTTTCTTTTATATTCCTCTTCTTGTCTCTGTCTGTGCTTTTTCCTTTCCCCACAACTCTCAAAACAGGCCTGTGTATGTAAGTGTGTGGCGTACAAAACATAAAGAACAAAACACGCCCTTTTCTTAAATGGATTATGCTGCTTTGTTGTTGCCCAAGTGAACATGTACTCACGTAATAACATTTGAAATACGCCCACCTAAATAAGCCTGTCGCTAGTCAATTACTGTCCATAGGCACAGAAAGTATCTAAAGCCCCAAACACAGAGTGTAAAAAACATTAAAAAAGATAATATGATTGTT